>JACDOX010000029.1:1770979-1832422 GCA_014549065.1 Cardinalis cardinalis
GGCCGCGGGCGGGACCGCCCCGCACCGGCTCGGCGGGCAGGTGAGTCCCGGGGCGAGCAGCGCGTTGTGCCAGCACGGTAACAGCTTCCTTGGAAACGAGGGCAGGCACTGCGCTGCTCCTGGTGCCTGCCCTGCTTCCCTGGTGCTGGTTCTGAGCGAATCTCCAGCCCTACTCCCCAGCACGCTTTTCCCGGTAGAGGGCTCAGCGTGTTCTGGGATGCTGCCTTATCTCTGGTACAACAATAATACTGCCATACAGAGGGGGAGAAGAGGAGGATGGAAAAAGGAATTTTCCCCTCTAATGCTCCATTAGTTTCAGAATGTTGATTCCAGTTTTCTCTCCCGCTAACTTTCCCTCATTTTCCTGCTACCCGCTGTAGTAGTGTGCTGTTTGCGTTATAGCTCGTACCTAWCAGTGCAGCCGGGGGTAGGTGCTTGCATCTTGTGCTCATGTGGAATCTATTTAAGACCCTTTGTGGGGCCTCATTCCAAACTATGTGCCCTTCAACCTAAACTCTGTAGCAGGAATGAGGTTTTGAGAGATTCTTGCAACACATGGGAAATTTTGGCAGCATTGTAAACTGAGCGAAAAAAGCTGGGGTTGTGTCGCTGAGTAAGGTGCAGAAGGGATCCGTGCATACTTTGTCTTTTTTTTTTTTTTTTTTTGGTGTCATACTTTGTGCTGACAAGGAAACTGAAGTTAGCAGAGCGGAGATGCGTGATAAATGCTGTTTGGTGGCCAAGGCAGAGGGCTCGGACTCGGGTTCTGGAGGGTGAGGGTGCGTCCTCTCGGATGAGCGAGGACCGGCCGTCCCGCGGGGCTCCGGGCGGGAGCGGTGCCGCCGGCGGGGCCCTTCCCGCGGCGCCGGGCGCGGGGCGGCGCCAGCCTCCCGGGGAAGCGCTGCTCGCTTGCGCCTTGCTCGGGCTTTGTGCTGCAGGATGTCCTAGAAATAGCGCTGCAGAATTCCGTTATTTTTCCTTAAGGGATTTATGAATATTTTTCCATGACCTAATGTGCAGGCAGAATGCCTGTTCTTTAAAATATAGCTTGTGGGCAGCAATGGCTCTGAAACTTATTGAGACTTCACGTATCTGTAGGGATTAGTCAGAGAAGTGTCTTTAAGGCAGCTGAGCAATTTATGTCAGTCTCCCTTTAGTGAGATTTGGAATACTATAAAATTTAGAATATGAGATTTGGAACACATTATAAAATAAATTGATTCCCTGCATAATTCTAATAATAGAGAGGATCACTTATCCCATCTGGGAGACTTAATTTCTGATTGTGACTGTATAAATCAACAGAAATCACAATAATATTCTTGGACCCAGCTGGTGTTATAAATGCGTTATTGTGAAATAGAGGTTAGGATAAAATGCAGTCAGAAGATTGAAACAAAGCTCTTGGATATAGATCCTCACCTGTTAGATTAGTGTCTTGCACCAGGTTTCAATTCACAACAGTTAATTATTTAAATAAATTAATTCTACAAAACAGTCTCATAACAGCAAGGAATCTGAATTCCAAAATATATGTGGAACAGGTAGAAGCCAGTCTCCAGCAAGGACCTACTGATTGCCTGAATAATAGCACAGATAGTGTTACTGCTTAAGTAAAATTCTTGAAGCCTAAGGAGGGAACAAAATCTATTGAAAAGAAAACAATTGAAGCAGAAAGCAAACTTAAGTGTTACAAATTCATGCATATTCAGAAAAGGTCACTGCTAATGAATAATTCCTAATTATTTAGGAGCAAGGAAATACAATCTCACATTTGCCCCATCAGATTTATTTTYTGATTAGCAAAGAAATAAAATCATCTGAACAAGGTAATAAAGTCATCCAGGAAGTTGACCTCATTTCCAATATTAGAATAAATGCTTTACTGACAAAAGAGGTGAGTTCATAGGAAGCTTAGGGCAAGCTTTGTTTCCCTAAATGTTCAAAGCTTTGTTTTTCTTTTTCTAAAAGCACAAAAGAAGTGATGTCTTAGTGGTTTAATCAAAACTTCCATCATTTACCTCTAAAAGCTTTTAGCAAATTAGTAATGTTGGAGTCAAGTCCGCTGGCTTCTGCCTGGTGTGCTTGCCTGTGGTCAGAGGAAGAACCTTTAAAGGACACAGGACTAATGGTGGATCTTTTAAGTTCATATGTTAGTTTGATTCATGGGTAAAGGGGGATTTTCATATCAACTTGCTAATAGAGCTGTTGAGATATGGAGTGAATATTGTAATAATGTGATAATACTGGTAGCTAAGTATCTGTCTGGAAGCATAATGAGATTTTACCCTGTATTCTTCTCTGCAACTGGGGGATCTCATGTTCTTCAAGAGTGGTTGGCTCAATTTTGCATCTAGTCATGTCAGGTGAATTTTTCCATGTCAAGTAGATACAGGTATGTAAAGGAGAACRTGACTTCAAATGTCAAGTTAGATGGAGATAAGCCACAGCCACCACATTCAGACTAGAAGTGTATTGTAGGTCTCCTTAAAGTTTTATCTAAGGCTTTTTATAACCAAGGGGTCATTAAGGAAATGTGTGTTTGCACACAGCCATAACCCACCACATACACAGGTCAGACCTGGAGTTTAGGTAGCAGTCACATTAAAAAAAAATAAATCAATGGTAATTTTTATTGTCTTATCTATAAAGACAAAAGGATAACAAAGGATGGCACAATTCAAAATTAATAAGAAACAGCAACTTTTGAAGTGTCCGCAGTAAGTGGAACAGAAGATGTTCCAACTCTTTCTCTGAATTCCAGCATTAGAGTTCTGCACTTCTGCTTGTTTTTCCTACTGTGCAYGTCTCTGGTAGAGCTCTGCTGATAACCTTGGCCTGCTAATTCTGTTCTGAGATTGTAATGCATTATATTGCATTCTGTATGATAGGAAAAGGAGCTTCCCCTTTAACGATTCTCATTGCCATGTAAGAATTACTGGGGGTGGAGTCACTGCTTGGGCAGGCTGAATAAAAGCCTGCAGGATTTCCAGCTGCCTCAGCCTGCAAGCAGCATGAACTGCAGCCTGCCACACCGAGTGCTGCTCAGCTCTCCGATGGAGGGACAGCAGCACAGGTTGTGCCTGCAGCCTCTCTGGGACTTCGTCACCGCAAAGGAGCCATTGATCAAGTCACCGTTTTTTCCAGTGCTGTTTTCTTTTACAGCATACATGGCTTTCTGTCTTCCATATGCTGCACTGGACTTTTTAAGCATTAGACTACCAGACTTGAGAAAATACAAAATCCAGCCACAGACCTATCCAAGTCTTGGAATGATGGTGCCTTGCATTATTCAAAGTGTATATCACCATGTTGTTTTGATCTTCCCGGTGACATTTCTGCACTGGTACTGGAGACCCATGGATCTACCAGTGATAGCTCCAGAGCTGCCTGAAGTCCTGCTGCAAGTAGCAGTTTGTCTGCTGCTATTTGATTTCGAGTACTTCCTGTGGCATTTGCTTCATCACAAGGTGCCTTGGCTCTACAAGACCTTCCACAAGGTGCATCACAAGCACGTGTCGACGTTCGCCCTTACGACTCAGTATTCCAGCGTATGGGAGTTGCTCTCACTGGGATTTTTTGCTGCTATAAACCCACTGCTCCTGGGATGCCATCCTTTGACAGAAATGATTTTCTTCCTTGTAAACATTGGTTTGTCAGTGGAGGACCATTCTGGATATGACCTCCCATGGTCAACTCACCGACTTGTGCCTTTTGGATTGTATGGAGGAGCACCACATCATGATCTCCACCATCTGAAATTCAAATCAAACTATGCTCCTTACTTCACACACTGGGACAAACTGTTTGGGACATTCATGGAGTCACATTCTAATTAAAAATATTTACCTGTGGATGAACTCTTATTTTTTATAGACTAAAATAGGACATTATTTTTTTAAAGAGATACAGAAGATTGTATATTTGAAGCTGCCTACAAAAGCAATAGCTATTTATAACAAATCCTTTTAATATATTTGTGTATTTGTGTGTGTACTTGGAACTGCCTGTGTTAAATGACTGAAAATGGAAAAGTGACTATCTGTGGCTTAAATTTGAGTCTAAGGTTTAAGGGATGCATTAAGAGACATTCTCTATCCTTTCCTTCTTTCCAGCTTTCATAAAGCATGTATCACGTTACTGTATGATGTTTTATACATACGCCAGAACATTATCTTACTGTTGTAGGATGATTTATGATGTAAACAGAAAAAGTACACATCATGGATTTTGTGGAGTTTAATCTGCCAGAAAAAAATGTTATGCAATGATTTTGCAAAATATTGCTGCCAAGTCAGGGTGGTTGGCTAACTGTTAAATGATTTTGATATTTATATTTTTTACCTTGATGTACTGTCTCTTTTTAATAGAGAATAAATATGCTCATTCTTTTAAAATCATGTTATGTTTCATTTTATTAATTCCTCTGTTCATATTAGGAACAGGTATGGTTCCTTTCACATAGGTGTCATTTATTTGAATTATAAAATCATAGAATTGTTTAGGTTGGAAAAGACCTCTAAGATAGAGTCCAACCATTACCCTAACACTGCCAAGTCCACCACTAAACCCTGTCCCTGAGTGCCACATTTACACATCTTTTAAATACCTCCTGGGATGGTGAGTCAGCCACTTCCCTGGGCAGCCTTATCCTGTGCTTGACAACCCCCAGTGAAGAACCTTTTCTTAATATCCAGTCTAAACCTGCCCTGCCATAACTTGAGGCCATTTCCTCTTGTTTTTTCCCTTGTTAAATGGGAAAAGAGACTGATATCCATTTTAATTTCAGAGTTGCAGAGTTTTGTAATATTATTTCAAAAGTGAGTAGTTTACTTTTATTCCATAGTCATATGTTATTTTAAAATAGTTTTCAATTTTGTAGAAACATAATATTAAAGCATGCAGTTTAAAAAGTCAGTGAAATGTTATTATTATATTTCTGTGATGCTTGAATAAAGCAGCTCTTTAAACAGGAGCATTGGTCCTTCAGAATCGTATCAATTGTTACTTGCATGCAAAATCCTGTCAAGGAGTATAAACAGGGTTTCTACAAAGTAGATAGTTCTTTCAAGCAGATTTCAGGGGAATAGAAACAAACCTTTCAGGATCCTAAGACAGAACAAAATGGCTATGCATTGCTAGAACAGTTACATACACAAGATCAAAATGTATCTCTCAGAAGTAACACTGAAAAAATTAGGCATGAAGAGATAAGCAAGTCTTTGATGTCTCATTCAGCAGAGATCCACACAGGTGTCTAATGTCCCCTACAAAACATTTTAATGCTTGTTATCATCCTATTCTGTATTTCTAATAAACTTCCTGGGACGATGATGGAAACAGAGAAAGCACAAATAATGTAGAAAGTGTGGAAAGAACACTTAAACATCAACATCATCCAAAAATGTCTTTGTCCTTACGTTATGTCTAGAGGGTTGTGTGACCTTCCAGGGGCTGTTTGTCCAGTAGAAAAGAGAGCCCTTAGTATTTCCAGCAATGTGAATTTATGAAGGGAGCAGCACTTTTGAGACACTGGGTCTTTTTGATAACAGGAAATAATGTTCATAAACCTCTTCATAAAGAATATGAAATGCTGCAATCTTAGTACTCAAATGCTCTCTCTGCTCTCTGGATATCACAACCCTTCTCTTCCTTGTCAAGAACATGATGCATGCTGAGAGCAAAACTTGAGGCATAAAATAGTACTGGAATCTGTCATTCATCTTTAGAGCTGTGAGGAAGAATCTCCAGTCTTTCAGATGGTTGGAATCTTAGGTATTTTTGTGTGTTCTTGAAAGAGGGGAAATTATTCTTTCTTTTCTGCTGAATGCAGGAGGAAAAAAAACTTTCTGATTTCTTTGAGCTGTTTAGCCATTTTGAGATGTCCTAAAGTTATCCTTTCTGTTCTAGAAATCCCACTTAATTCAGCTTGGCAAATTCTGAGCATCTGGCAAGGATAATCTATGGTTTCAATGAGTTATACCTTACACTATATTTTGTAACTATACTTTATAAGAGTCATGTACTATTGGCTCTCTCAGTAAGCAAGGGTAAGGCAACTGGTACTTGCTTATGTTGCTGTAGAAAACCTGTGAGCAAAAGCCACGAGAAARGTTGTAACTAAACTCATGGGGATTATTCTGCTTTTCATATGAAGCTTAAGAGTTGATGTAGTACTTTATATAATACTAGGACTAGAGAATTCTAGTCAGCTGCAGGCAAAACTGTGCTTGCTGTTAAGTGAGATGATTGTCTGATTTGGCACTGACAGTGTAGCCTGAAAGCTACTGAGGATGATCAAACTGGCAAAGGAAGGAGGGAATGTGCTGCATAATGATCCTGTCTATTCCTTGCATCCTTAACATTTGCATCACTTCAGACACACACCAAGAATGTGTTTCCTCAATGATGGAATTTCCCCCAGGTTATATCAGTRCCTAATCTATAGCCAATCAGACCTGGAACCTCAGTTTAAAGGTTCATTATTGCAAGAACTCGGAATACTCCAAAATAAAAAAAAAAGGTTGTTAAATGAATATTTGACTAATACATGTCTGGAATGGCTTTTTTGAATCCCATACTAGAAATTTCTGTATTTCATCCTTATGACATAATCCTAACCTACATGTTCCCTATTTCTGCAATGCTCAAATCTGTAGCCAAATTTATGAAAAAATTTAACAAAGATTTATTCRATCGATAACAAAAAATAGAATTTTCGAAAAAGCAAGAAACCAACCACAGCCAAGGCAGYGTCTGCCCCGGGCACAGATGCTGGGTGACCTAGGGTTCCCCCAAAGGTACACCCCGAGCGCTCTCAGCAGCCAGCTTATGTACAGTTTATTCTGCCTGAGGCAGAGATGACCACATATTTCTTTGTGTCCCTTTGCGTGTAAAGTTGGATCCATACATGTGTAGAAACAGACAAAGACGAAGTCGGAACGCAGAGGAATGTCTGAGTGCCCCGTGAAAGGTGTATTCACATGGAATAGGTGATGCCAGCCTCCAAGCACCGTAGATTTGATCAACTCCAGGTGTTTGGTCCTCAGGACATTCCCTTCCAGAAGGGTCCAGATGGTATCTTCTGAATGCCTGGTGCCACAGGAAGCCTCTTATGGCCCAAGCCAGCTTCATTAATCGATCTGGTATTGTCCCGGTGCAATCCAGGAAGTGGTAACAATGTGCATAATTCTGCTTTTGGTCAGAGCGACTGCAGGCTTAGCTCATAGCTTAGRCCTTCCCTATTCATACAGCAACAAGCTTGATATTATCTTTAGCGTTCTTCRGGAACTGGTTATAACATGAATAGAATGCTGTTCCCGGCCAGAGTTTCTGTAAGCATAGGTTTGGTTTCTCCTAATATTTTATACATATATGTATCTATTTCTACAGCATGAATTATCTCTACTATACATAACACTTTTGAAGGTAAATTAGGTTCTAAAGTCTGAGGGATTGCATCCATTTCCATGTTGCGTGTACTTGAAAGTGCTTTCCGTAGCAGTTTACTTTAGTCTAAGTTTAGTTGTGCATGTGAGAAAAATTCATGAGCAGGAGACCCAAACAAACACATAACTTCAGGCCTTTGCAATTCAATGAAAACCTATACTGGAGATAAAGCAAATAAGGGTTGGTTTTTTTCCTGTTTTCATTGAAAGCTCAGCATATGCTGTGCCACTGAGCGTGAGAGAACAGTAAATTCTGTGTATTGATAGTGGTGAGAATTGAAAACAAGACTTTATAATGTTACTTCCTATATTTGCATTTCCCCATGGTTTTTACCACAAATCTTTACCAGACAAAAGGAAGGGCATGACATTTGCTTGTAAGAGTTTATGTAAGAAAACCAAACCCAACTTTCTCTCTTCTGTTCCATAATTCTCCTAGCTTCCTTCCTCTTTATAATGTGACGTGGTGTTCCACACAGACTTCCTATCTAATCTGCTGAAAGCTGAATTGTGGTCATTTGCAGAGAMCTTTGAAGCTATACAATGAATGTTTTTGGTGCTGCTATTGTCCACTTTAAATCTTCAAAATWTAATAAAGCTCAAAGAAAGAAGATTTTATGCATTTCTCTATCTTAATTCTTAGGCACACATTAAATACYGAACTCTTTGTCTGTTCTTGTGAATTGCAGGAATTCCCAAATTCTCATTGGCAATTTAGTCCTATTCTTCTCTTGCAATTTAGTCTGAGTCTTTCAAATTTGGCAATTTTGAGATAAGAGTACAACACTGCAAAGGGACAGGTTTGTACCTGGTGGGTATGTTTTCAGTGCTGCTGTAAAGTGGGCTCCTCATGCTTTGGAGTGAGCATATGATGCTTAGAGCCATGCTGAGTCAGTATTCAGTGCTGGAAAAGGCTCCCTCCTCCCTCATGTTGATCAAGTGCAAGCACTTCACGGGAGAAAACCTACACAGTTTTGGTCTATAACTAGGATTTCTTATGATTTTGTTGTGATTTATTATTATAAAAAATAATCTGTATCAATACTGGATTTAGTGATTGATCTAGTGTGTTATCTGGATTAAATGAAAAACTAGCATCTCTTTGGGTAATGCTATTTCTAAATTAATTTTGAAGCAATTTKTGATGACAGAACACTTAATTGTCATCTGTTGTCTCAGTTTTAATTGTCACGTAATCTCAATATCATTAGAAGGAATTAACAACTCTGATGTGGCTTTATCTTGGTGGCCTCAGCAGTCACTTCAGTTTCACTCACACTTGCTTCCTTGCACAAGTATTAAACKTCCTCTATTACCTGCCCAAATCCATGCAACCCTTTTTGAACTAGTAATGGATCTGTATCTCAAGAAATCATCTGTCTTGGACTCTCTGAAAGTACAAAACCCCACTGGAATTATTCACAGGTTTCCTTAGGGGAGAGAGACTGACTGGAGTGTGAACCAAGCATCACATTTACATGTAAACCACGTCAAAGCCCTGGATTTGCTGCTCAAATATTGATGCTGGTCCTGCATTGCTCAGTGCAATCCAACCTGAAAGGTCTTTGCAGCAGTCTGGAGCTGTGTTTGCAGCATGGTTTTCTTGTAAAAGCAACTGCCAAACAACTGTTTTCCAAAACTTAAACGTGTTTCCAATTTAGGGAAATTTGAAGTTGTTTACTGAAAAAAGTCCCATACTCTCCCCAAACTAACCAGCAGAAGCATTCCAGGCTTTAAAGGGAACAGGACCAATGCAGAGGGCCCTTCAGCTGTGGGAAACTATGCTGAGTTTTAAACAATTCTTTTCAAACTGTTTTCTTCTCAAAGAGAAGATTTTAAAAGCTTACTAATCACCTTGTCTCCCAGTCTGGAATGGTTGCTGTGATCAAGGCTATAGGTGTGCACAGGGGGAGAAGAGAAAGGAGGCTGGGAAAGTGCTTTTATTTCTGTCCCCTGGTGCAGCGTGCAGTGCTGTCAGGTATGGATGGAGTGCTGCACTCATATATCCTTCCCACCAGAGCACAGATGGTTTCAGCCCTCAGGTTCTTACTGTGGAATGGTTCAGACTCCACATCCACACACAGCCTTTCCTTATTGTTATCTCTTTTTTTCTGGAAATTCCCACAGCAGCAAAACACAGTGACCTGCAAGAGGGAACTCCACCTTTGGTCAGCATAAATGCAAATATATTTTTGCGTCACCAAGCATAAGACTAAGTTAAAAAGACCTACAGGCACATGGACTGGAGTGCCTCTTCCGTGCTCAGATTTGAGACAGCAGATTTTACTTGTGGAAAATAAAAAAGCCAACAGTGCAAAGGGGATGGTTACTAGGCCAGGCAGGGAGAAACMTGGTATCAGTCTATTGAGAGAGACTTCAATACCACAGATATGTGATTTAATGGGGTGGGAAAGGATGGGCTACCTGTACTTCCAGGGAGAATTTAGATGGCACATATTTTTATCTGCCCTCAGATCTATGCAGCAAACAATTCAGGGGATTAAGTAGTCCAAAATCTAYAGAAAAAACTGTTTTTAAGGTGAGCAAGATGCACCCTCTTTATCAAAAGAATTTGAAAAAGCTAGTAATTTTGTTGGTGTCTGTTTACACACCTTTTCAGCCACTCACAGCAGCTGTGAAAAATTACACCCCTAACAAACAACACACATGGGTAATTTCACAGTCCGTTTAAGGGATTTATTTACAAAACTTCCAGAACCAGTCTAAATAGCTGAGACAGTGGAATTTGTCAAGCTCCTTAGGCAAACGAACTTGGGAAATGGAACAATTTAAAACTGCACAAGCAGCTCCCCTGACACTTGCAACTTCCAAAACCTGTAAGAACAGAAGTGTCCTTCTCAGCTGAGCTCACAGAAAAAGCAAATGCCCACCAGCTGCCTTCCCCTCTGTTTTTAGCCTAGCAGTCTCCACAGGTGTTCTCCCTTCCTGGTGATGCCAAAATACTTCTCCTGAGCAGCTGCTGACAACCTCCCCTTATCCTCTACGGAAACTGGCTGAGCCCTGCCAGCTGCTCTGCCAGGTTTGCCATGTTTTATCCCTTGGGCAGTCAGGTCATCACTCCCAGGTGCCTGCATCGCTCGAGAATCTGTAATACATTGCATGCACCAGTCCTGCTGCAAATGCAGGCTTATCCCTCACAACCTGTCCTGAAAACTGTGTCTGAGAGGCCAAGCTCTTGATCTGACCCTCTTCTATTCAGCTCCAGGTAGGCTGGCTTCCATTTCAGGTGTTCATTCTCAAAGTCTTTCCCCCTGGGGGTGGGAGAGTCTCTGTTACCTCCTCACCTCTAGAACCTATTTGAGCCCAGCTCATTTCAGCTCATGGGAGAGAAGATTTTTTTCTGTCCTCTAGTCCAGAGAGGTCTTGGTTTGGTTTCCTGTGCTCACTGAAGTGACCTGAGCTCATGCTGGGCTGTGGTGGTGGGGAAGCTCCAACCCTCCCCTGCTCTCGTGGCTGGGTGTGATGGAGGGCCAGGTGCTTTGGGGAGGAAGCTGAGCAGGCACAGGGGCTGTGGGAGGGGAGGGGGCTCTGGAGGGGCTGGGAGGATTGGGGCAGTGGGGCCATGCTGACCTAGAGCTGCATGATGGAGCCTTTGAGGGTGTCAGGCTTTCTTGTCAGCAACAATTGTGGTGTGATCAGGCGTAACCCAAACTTGGAGCCCCGGGGAAGTTCATGATGGCTCATTGGCTTTGGTACCACTGTGGTGAGGAAAGCAAGGATTATGTAATTACTTGTTCTCTGGGTATGATTGTTTCCAGTGTCCTTTCTCGGCTCCCACAGCCATGGCTTGTCATTGATTCAGCTTGTCTGATGTTTCTTGTGACTCACCTGTGGAGAATYGCTGTTCTGGCTCATGACATCTCCATATCATGTGGCAGGCCTCTTTCTTAGACCAGCAAGCTGAAGCAAAATCACTACCTTGGCCCTTGCAACTGGCTGGTGGGTAACAAGTCTATGTATCAGCACTCTTTTGGAAGCACCAAGCCTGAGAGTTTACTATTTTATTTACTTTCTTGCAAATCCTAATGCTATGCTCCTAACTAACCCCTGTTCCCACCCTGTTAAACCTGGGCTCCCTGCCTGCTGCTCTGYATCCTTTTCTTTCTGGAGATTAATTGCACAGTTTAGCCAATATGCTGTATGCTTTTCTTCTTTTTTTTCCCCCTCCCTCTTTTCGTGACTCAGATTTGTATCTTGAGTAATTGAACCATTTTTCAGAAGAAGGAATTTCATTTCCCTCTGCACTTGGCACAGCTTGTAGAAGAGCACTGTTATACTCTGAAAGCTATGGACAGATAACAAGAGCAGAGCATGTAAAATGTGGGAAGGCCCATGCACTCAGCCATAGCAGCACAACAAGCTGATTCTCTGTTTTATTTCCTTTGTCTATTGAACTTCAGCTTACTGCTTCACTGCTTTTCTTTCAGACCTCTTAATCATGGGGTAGTGGGAGAAATTAGTGCTTATGTACTAGCATCAGTCCTGTTTCTAGAAGTTAGCCATCCTGAGAGATCCTAATTTGCAGTTAGTGCTAATTCAATTGCTTTTATTTATTTATAATATTGTTTTGAAACCCTGACAAAAATCTAGGTGCCAGCAGCTATATAAATAGAGGGAAAAAAACTCTCTCAAGAGGCACAAGTCATAGTGTGGGCCTTTGGCATTCAGAAGTTACTTAGTCCTGGTAGCTAGAGTGAACTTCTAAACCAAGACTGAAGAAATCTACAATGTGTATCTTGTGGAAACTGTATTTACTTCTTTGTTAGAATAATTTAATCAAAATTTCTCATTACAGACATTTAAGTTTGACTTGGCAGTAACTGGTCCTTTCAGATATCTGAAAAGCTGATGTGYGTCTGTTATCTACAAAGCACTAATACTTAGACAAAACAATGGGGCTTTTAATATTTTTTTTTATTTCCTAGTGCTGTTATTACAAATCTTGATTATATAATGTAGCTGTAGCACCTACTAAGCTTCTAACTGGCTGCGGCAAGGAGTGGGATTTAGAAGTTTGTTTTGCTYCTTGCTATGTACATGAAATCCACTGTTGTAAGAGATTTCTAATAATTACGCTGTTACAGCTGTGTGCTTAAGGTACTTCTGCCTTTTACAGCAAAAGTTCCAGAAAAGGCATAAGAAGAACAGCAGGATTCAAGCTTGGACTTAAGTCACACAAAGATAGCTGGTGTCTGTCCAGATACCTTTGACAGTGGCACTCAGGGTGCAACTGCATTTTCATTCTGCTTGAGTGGGAATTCCAGGATGAGATTATTAGAAATGGATGTGTGGCACTTCTGCTGACTGTCCAGCAATATGTTTGGTGATTGTCCAGCTCATGATAGTGCACATATATCTCTCCATTTTATTTATCTATGCAAACATATACACATAAATATTATTTTTATATATACATGTGAATTCCCCTTTGCTTTTTTCTTTTGGTATTTACATATACATAAAAACTATGCCATAGAAAGTGTGGTGTGATGTGGCGTAGGAAAGCTGGAGATGACATCAAACCAGAGTCATGGCTGGTAGCTAGAGACCAACATCTKCAGAAAGGACCACGAGGGAGCAGTGGTGGGGAGACATGGGCATGCATGCTCACTCTCAGGAGAAACCTTAGGGCTCTCCCCCAGGTCAAGAGTCCCTCCTTGCCAGAGAACAAGACAGCTGAAACTTGTGTGGTAGCGATAGTGWCTTTTTTCACTCAGTTTCAGAAGGAAACAAGTTACGCAACTGCAGCTTATGTCAGAGTCTTCTGATAATTTGTGTGCTTGTTACACAACTCAGCACAATTGGACAGAGCAGGAGAGGTTATTAAGTGCTCTCAGGTTTTTGTGGAAATCACTAGCTGGGCAGAGGCAAAGGTTTGCACCATTCTAACCAGCCATTTAGGGGAGGAARTGACCCTGGTTCAGTCAGTGTGAAAGCAGAGTGCCAGCCTGCAGCCCGCACTGCCTGCTCCTCAGCCTGAGGCCAGGCAAGATACAAGAGAGATGTTCTGGGGGTCTGTGTGTGGGGTGAGCTCTGGGGACATGGGAGAGGAATGAGGGTTTTGTGGGGCAGTAGAGTAAGCCTGGAGGCAGCTGGAGATGCTGCTGCATCAAGGATGACCTGGCAGAGGTTCTGTGGTTTTTGTGGTTGTARTGTTTAACTCACTAAGTCAATAATGCACAGGAAACAAGGATTTACAGCTCACAAGCAGTTCCTTTGATTCGAACCATGACCCTTATTTTTTACTGAAAATAGTGAGAAAATCAAGAGCCACCTCATGACCCCAGTGAGCAGTTCTGCAGAAGAGACCTCACGATGAGCTCATCAGTGTCACCCTTCTTCACAGGACGGTGAACTCCAGRGCTGTGTGTGACTCCTGCCTGTGAAAAGAGAGAGCAGCTCTTGGTCAGTGCTGAGGAGAGGCAGTGGGGGCAGACTGATCACAGGGAAAACTGAGTGGTGGGAAGCATGGGAGGAATCCTAGAGGTGGCTGGCTTCAGAGCCCACATTACTTTACTGCTGGTGATGGTAGACAATGAAGCTTTCCCACAGAATGTCAGCAGTTGGAAGTGAAGGCACAGAAATAATGTGATTTAATTGCAGGATGTGTAACTTTTTGTGTTTTTAATGATCTCTTACCAAAAAGCTGTTTCTGATATCATTATTTTATATCTCTCTCCTAGCACAATAAATTATTTTTTAATTTTACTGGTTGAAATGGGTTTAAGACACACAATTGCATGATGATAATGTAAGCCAATACAAATTTTGGGAGTAGAGACGTTAATTATCTAATTAAGCAATCTTTTGCAAGAAGGAAGGTACTCCACATTAACTGGATATGAAATCAATGTGAAGAATTTCCTTAGAAATTGCAAATTACTTTTATTTGTCTTTGAAAATGACCAGCCCTCAACCTGCATCCCCACCTGCAGAAAGCCTCTTTGCACAGGGTGGTTCCAGCGCTTTCTCAACACTCCCTTCCCCCTTCTCCTGCTTCTACATCTCTTAGTACTTTCTCAGAGGGGGAACAAATTCTGTAGCATATCTGGAAACGAAAACTCCATCTGTTTTTGTTTCTTCTTCTTTTTTTTTTTAAATATAGTTTCTCTTTAGCAGTTTGGTATCATCTTGACCAAGTGACAGCTGGCTAAAGCATTGTGTTACTGATTCCAGAAATCTCTTCTGGAGATTGGCTGGAGGAAGCTGCACTGACTTTGTTTGAGCAATACCCTGAAAGCATTCCGTGCTGCCTGCAGGTATTGCATTGATCTGACTCATGTCATCCTGGCTGACATAAGTGGTTTTGCATCTGGAGTAGAAAATTTTGGGTTTTCCCCCCCTCATTTTGAGTGGGCCCTAATCCTTTCCTCCAGGTAGGAGCTTGGTTTTGGCTTGCAGCAYGTCAAGATGAAGTTTAAACCTCCATTTTAAGAAAAAGGAAGTGCTGATGAAGACTTCAGCAGTGTTTCCCATGAGCCAAAATTAACAACYGAATCTGGAAGGGTGGGGGGAAAAAAGCTTACTCAAAGTTAGAAGGATCTGAAATGTTTTCTGGGGTTTTCTCAGCTTTGTAATGCAAAAGGGGAATAACAATCTTTAAGAACAGAGGGAGCAGAATTTTTCTTGTGGCAAAGCGGGAGTTTCCCGCTCACGTGAAATCCTGGGTTAGACCTCAAGCAGCACTAAAAAGGTAGTAGAACAATATCTGYGGAAATACCTACTGCAGAAACCAACTGAGGTTAACCATCTCTGCCTTTGCAGCAAGGAGAACTGCTCTCTGTTGAATACTGATATTTTTGTAGTTTTAGTTCGCTTTCTCTTGGATGTTTTTCCTCCCCAGCCTTCTTTTCTCCCTCATGCCATGGCACTCTGCAATGCTAAGGTTTTACCTCCAAAAGCTTTCTGGTTCTTGGTCAGCTTTACTCTCAGGACTCCTTTTGAGGAAATGAAAATTGAGAGGAGTCAGAAGGGATGCTGGTTCAAAACTCTTCTAATCACACACCGAGGAAAAAAGACCATGTCTGCCAATCTCTCATGGTTTTGTGAATCATATTGTTAGCCACTGTCAGTCTTTTATTAAAAAAAAGGCTCACTCATGATTTATACTTTTTCAAATTTTTTGATGGGTTGTAACACTTGCTCATGAATTTATACTTTTAAAATTTTTTGGATATGACATTTTGGAACTTTCTTTTTCTGGAAATAAGGATAATTGAAATATTTTTTTGGAGATAGGCACGACTGTAACCAGTTCCAAATTTTACTGTGCCTACTAGGTGGGTAGACTTCATTTGATTGAAAATGTTAATTACTGGTTCCCCAGGAAGCAATGAGCAACACAGATGCTTCATCTTAGCCATAGATCTGTGCAGAATATGTTCAACTGGTATTGCTTTCATCTGTTTGACTTTATAGGACGCAGGTTGGCCAAGGAGGAAAAGAAAGGATTCAGCTTTGAAAAGGGTTGAGCAATGCTAGTGATGTGATGATCCAGAATTAGAATGAAGAATGTGTGACTTGTGCAAACTAAGTGGTACAGACAAAAGATTGAAAGGAAGGAAACTCACAAGTGTTTCACCTAGTGATGGACCTTCMTTCTGACTAGACATCAAAGCTGCAGATTTATCACCAAGTGTGCCTAGCACCCACTGTGACCTCTTTCTCTAACGGTTGCAGAAATAGAGAACCAGTCTCCTTGCTCCTTTCCTGGTCAGGTGAGCTGAGGACTAAGCAATTAAAACTGCTCAGCACTGGGATGTATCAGCTTAGTGCCATGCAAATACTCTGCAAGGAATTAGATAAACTACACTTGTCTATCACAAGAATTTAGATTAAATTACATTTATCTAAAGCTCATTCTGAAGTGAGAACAGAAAGTGAAAACAGAGACTTATTGTGATTTCATTGGGATGCAAAGCTCTGGCACTTTTGTTTCAAGACCACTTGTTAAAATGTCTTTTTGGGTTTTGTTTTCACTTTTATTTTTCCCAACGTCTGTACTTTTAATCTTATTCCATCCTGTGCAGTTTTCCTTGGCGTGTCCATAGTGCTCCCAGTGCTGAGTCCCACAGACTCTCACTGCTCTGCCCTCACACTCTTGCTCTCCCCTTGCCTGTGCTGTTGGTACCTCGAGCTGCTGAGCGGGCAGGGGCTGTCCCCGAGCGCGGTGCCCCGGTGTCCCCGGGCGCGGTGCCCCGGTGTCCCCAGCATGGTGCCCAGGTGTCCCCAGCATGGTGCCCCGGTGTCCCCGAGCGCGGTGCCCCGGTGTCCCCGAGCGTGGTGCCCAGGTGTCCCCAGCATGGTGCCCAGGTGTCCCCAGCATGGTGCCCCGGTGTCCCCGGGCGCGGTGCCCAGGTGTCCCCGGGCGCGGTGCCCAGGTGTCCCCGGGCGCGGTGCCCAGGTGTCCCCGAGCGTGGTGCCCTGGTGTCCCCAGCATGGTGCCCTGGTGTCCCCGAGCGCGGTGCCCTGGTGTCCCCGGGTGCGGTGCCCAGGTGTCCCTGAGCGCGGTGCCCTGGTGTCCCTGAGCGTGGTTCCATGGTGTCCCCGAGCGCGGTGCCCCGGTGTCCCCAGCTGCCTCCACAGGGACAGATCTTGGCCCCCCTCCGGCAGGGACCAGGTGGGAAAGGTGCCCAGACGTGCAGAGCTGGCTAGAAACAGCTGCACACAGCGTACCACTGAAGTCAGAGCTCTCTGCGATGTCAGTGGCCTTGCTTGGAAAAACAGTCATGGAATCAAGCCAAGCTGGGTATTTTAATTTCTATTTTTTAAGAAGCAGTGCTACATAATCTATTTCTTCTATTTTAAATTCTTATATTAATTCAAAATTCTAAACAAAATCAATGGAAACGAATAATATGTAATTGTTGCTTTAAAAACTTGGTCTTTCACTCAAGCAGGAATAATAGATTTTAGTACTAGTTGTAAATATAGTTATAAATATATCCAAATAGTTTGTAGTAGCAGTAGTTATAAATATAAATAGTTAGTTAGTAGTAGTTTTTAGATGCAAATATGCATCTTTTCAACAAAAATTTAGTTTTATTCTGAAGAAAATTGCCTAGCTTCTATATGATCATTTAATGCATGACATCATCTCTGGAGGATATGTTCTTGTATTTCGACTAAAAAAAAGTGTGTTCATTTCTTTCTTTACATTTCTTTACTCTGACTTACCTTTTGGTATTGTATAACAATTTGGAATGTACACAAAACATCTATTTTTGTATATTGTTATGTATATTCGTCTAAGCCTTGTAAGCTCTTCCTAGCTGCACTACTGGCAGTGTCTGTTATGATTTATTGGATACTTTAATCCTTTAACTTATTTGAATGGATGATGAGATGTCAGGAGGGAATGAAGAATGCAGTGGACTTTGAAGGTGCTGTGCAAAGTCTCAACACTGGCTTTGCATTAAGCAGATGCTGACAATAATGACATTTCTGCTACTGGGAGCTCATTCTACTTGAGACACGTTTTGGCTTTGTGGATTATCTGGAAGCAAAGTCTGTAAATGCAGCTTCTGTTTTCTAGCAGTGTGAGCAAAACACTGTATCTCACTGCTCCTAAAAGCAGCTGGTAGTTCTGCAGCTTGCAGCTGAATCATCCCTGGGTGTTTATTTTACAGGCATTCTGTGGTTTTTTCACCCTAATTGCTGTGGGTTATTTCATATCCCAGAATTATTTTGCCACATACAAAGCAAGTTAATTCCTGCTTGCTTAAATGGCTTAAATCCTGCTCTAATTACATGTCTTCTAACTTGACAGGAGTCATAACCATAAGTGCTAGATCCTATAGAAAATATCACGTGTAATTCAGAATTGGGCCAATTATTAGTTCTTTACTGAAGAGGTCACTAAAGCTTGTATGAATTTGGTCTACAAAGCTCTTTTGTTGGGCTCTGTTCTTAGCTGAAGGCCAGTGTAATCCCTAATTGTGTATCCCACAAACAAGAATGAGACTGAGCAAAGAATCCCTCAGTAACATGCTGGGGATTGAAGAGATGTGGAGCTTCAGCCTGTTGGAAATGGGTGGCCTGTATTTCAAAGGACTTAAAAGTCCTGCAGAATTCAGCTGTCTGGGACACTGCTGTCTGCAAAAAGCACAGTCAGAGGCAGAGCTGAGATTCCTAATGGTGCTCTGCAAGTTTAAGAGGTGTTGTAAATGTGAGGCTGAAGGAAGACACTGTGTTCTGGCATCATTGCCCTTTATTTTCTTTGCAAACAAAAACACCCTCACCCAAAAATAAAAGAAAGGAAAAAAAAAAAAAGAAAAGCAAGCTTCTGTGAAGGCAGATTGAGTAGCTTTAGATATTACTGTTTTCCTTAAAGAGGAAAGAGACAAAATCCTGCTTGGTTTTTTGGTTGGGAAACCAACTGAGCCATGGGGAATGTGGAGCTGAAGGAAATCATGAACAGGGAGCAGAACTGAGCACAGTGCAGAGGAAAAGAGGCAGGAATAGCAGGGCTGTCAGATGTGAT
Source organism: Cardinalis cardinalis (assembly GCA_014549065.1). NCBI lineage: Eukaryota > Metazoa > Chordata > Aves > Passeriformes > Cardinalidae > Cardinalis > Cardinalis cardinalis. Next base: position 1,789,931 of record JACDOX010000029.1, read on the forward strand.
TTATGAGGGAGGAAGATGGTTTAAGGTGAGCTGCTGGATCCCCAGAGAGGCTGGGTGGAGGCTTGTAGCAGTTGATCAGAATCCCTTGCTGCTAAATTGCCTAAGACAAACTTGTCTTCACGACATGGATGCCCACAAAGAGGAAAATGAAAGTATACTGCAACAAGGGGTAATTTTGAGCGCTTATAGAAGCATTTTCTCACTTTGGGGTTAGAGATGCATTTCCTAACAACTCAGCTTAGTTAGAAACATTCCTGTTGTATATTAAAAACTTAAACGAGGGTACCAAAGTTTTTAGATAAAATAGATCAGCACCATCATCTTATTTGTTCTCTCCACTAAAAACTCTAAGTTCCTTGCCACCATAAAACTCTGAATTATTGCTTCCAGGAGAAAATTATGATAATGTTTATCTTTGTTTTATAAGAAATAGGGCTTTTTATGGCTCCACACTAATGTGTTGTTCCATAAATCATTGTAGGACAACAGTAGATCTCTGATTGAACCTGACACGAGGCCCAGGTGTGCCAGAATCTTCCCAAAAGAAGCAACAGAAGACTCCCGTAAGGTTTCCATTGTGCTCTGCTTTTGAAATGAAATTAGAAATAACTACAAGGAGAAAAACAACATATTACTGATAATGAGTATGAGATTACTCATTTCCCAAACATTGGTAGACACTGGCTAATAACAAACCTAGCAGCAGGACCAGGAAATTAACTGACTTTGTTGGGTCAACTGGCTTACAGCCTTCCTGCTGATATTTAAACAGTGATATGAAATACAAATACCAAGATGTTTCTGTTGAAAAAGAAAAAAAATTCTACTGCTCCCACTCCCTGCTCAGATTCTTTCCATCCTCACCCAAAGTCCAGCTCCCAACCCACTGTCTTTATGTGTTGACTTTTAATACTTACTTTATTTTTTAACAATCAGAACAGCATCTCAGTATGTATCTGTGAAAGTGGGTTGAGATAACTCTCTTCTTTATGGGCTTCTGAAAATCTAGGTCAGAGTGTATTCAAATTCTGACTGATGTAATCACTTCTGGTGGCAGAAAATCTAATGGAGCAAAGCTATTTGTACTTGAATGTCAACTCAAATGCTCCCCAYACTGAGGGTTTTGATCTCATTCCTTCATGGGCAGTACAGATAATGAAGAAGTCTGTGACACAATGTCCTCATTGTACAAATGACTCTTGGCACTTTGTCTTTTTATTCTTGCMCACAGATGAAGAGGCTGCTTGGCTCTCCAGCGGAGAGTGAACTGCATCTTGCCAAAGATGCAGAGAAAGCAAAAGGGTGGAGGAGCAAATGTGTGTGTGTATGGTGGAGGTGCCTTTGATTATGGCACTGTGAACATTCATGTGGTGTGTTCAGCCTGGTTAATGACACCTTCTGTTTCAGTTACTACAAACATTTGACTTCAGCTCAGGCCCTGAAACCCATCAGCCCTCTGAGGCTGGCACAGAGACAAGAGTTCCCTGAGGTCTCTAAGTGCTATTTGAAACTAGCCCTGTTGTGAGCAGAGAGCTGGACTGGGTGATCTCTACAATTTCCTGCCAGCCTCCAGAATTACATGGTTTCCTCTGTTTCCATAGGGGSCTGAGGCAGCCCAGGGTAATGATGCTTGTGCCAGGCACTTCTGCTYCCCAGGGGAGAGAGGTGGCTTCTGAATTTTCTCCCGTTCTCTGGAGTTCTCCCAGTATTTTTCACCCTTATATGTGCTCAGCCTTCACAATTGGAAGAGGAGCAATGAACCCCAGCAGAGCCCTCTCCCATGTGCCAAGCCTTTTTTGTTACTTTCTGCTAGCAGGGAGATGACCTTTTTTTATCCTTGACTTAGTTCTTCATGGAGTCACAAAACTGGCAGGGGGTGCTCCCCAGCAGGAGCCCTGCTCCCTTCTCCCCGTTCCCACTGCAGTGTGAGGTGGCGGCATCGCGCGTCCCTCTCTTTGGTGACACRCTTGAAGTGGGCTCTGCTGGCTGCCCTCCCTCAGCATTGGCTGGGAGGGAGGGCTCTGACCCTTTGGACTTGCCTCAGTCTGTCAGCAGAGCGGGGGCAGGACAGTGAGCACGGGTGTCTCGACAGGACGGTGCTTCCTGGGAAGCTGTGAATCACTGCCTGGGGCTTCATTCCCCCTCTKCGCCACGAGCACGGGGGATCCAGACGCCCACTCAGCCAGGAAGGGGCCCCCTTAGAGCCGGGGTGCCTCAGTGCAGGGGTCTGCTCCAGGTCCCCAGCTGCCCAGGGAGCTTTGTCACAGCTGTGGCTGCTCCCGTGAGATGGGTGGGAGTGGAGCTCAGTGCTGGGAGCGCCACGAGCATCCTCTTCACTGGCACCAAGCTGGAAGGAGAGCAGCTGGGAGATTTGTGCTGTGCTGGGGAGGGGTTCAGCATTCACAGCCCGGATCAAACAGCTTGTCCACTGGACATGCTGTTAGTGTTTGTTTATTGTCAGAGTGTTCAGGAACTGTGCTGATGGATGAAGATCCCTGTTGTGGCTGATACTGTATAAACACGCGGTGCCTACAAACATCATTCTTCTCACACCCCCACCTATACAATCTATGCACTGGCTGGAAAACATGGGGCAACAGGAGGGGCCAAGCAGTTGGAAGAAGGTAGGGAAGCAGTTTCTTAACTGTGTACCATGGAAAAAGGGTTGTGTGTCCTTGGAAAAGGACAACAAAATGCTTTTTGCTCCTGTTTAATGGGTACTCCTTGCAAGCATGAGTTTTTGCAAGAGGTGCCTTTCTGAGAACAGCAGTGGTGATGAAGAGATTGGATGGTGCTGGGAGCTAATCCTTCTGTGTAGATGGACAGATAGGCAGAAATCAGGAAGGCCTTAAAAGGTAGGATTAAGAACTTCAGTTTTCTGTAGGGGCCAACAAGGAAAGGATGTGATGGAGAAAAGATGAGAGAGTTGATCTTTTCAGCTGCTTTCTAGGTGAACTGGAGCAAGACAAGACCGTGCTTGATAGCTCCTCTTGAAAGGGTGTTGCAATRCTTGACATGATGAGAATGTGGGTAGGATTTTTGGCTGGCTCTTTGGGGCAGGAAATGTCAGAGAAGCAACTGCTGTGATTTATCTGTGGGCTGAACATGGAGACTCAAAGAAAAGCCAGTCTCCAAGTCTCTTCCCTTGGTTTTGAGTAGCCAAAAGGCTTAGCTTCAAGTGAGGAGACAGGAGGCCAAAAGGAATTAAAAGCTGTATAGAAGATGTAAATATGGTTATATTCTTTTTGCTTGCTTGGGAACACTTTGCAACAGATATCTGAACTTCACKCTTCTTTTCATGATAGCTCCTTCACTGTTTAGGAACCTGAATCAGCCATTTGGTGAGCTACTTATGAAGGTTTCTTCTTTCTGTTGTCAAAAGCGGACATCCAATAATTAACACTGTACTTCTAGTTAGCTTTACTGAAGCTGCCAGTTTGTAGTGTGGAAGCAAAAAATTTCTGTAACATCTAATGATATATGACTGGGGATCTGGAGTGTTTGCATGGGGTTAGTTGGGGAAGTGGTTGTTAGCTCTGGAAAGCACAGGRGAAAAATACAGGTTTGATTCAGATTAAAAGTCAAGCGTGTCTGGATAAARGTAAGTGGTTGGATTAGAGCTCTTATTTTAGAGGAGTTTTTATAACTCTTTGTTAAATAGTCATGCCCATGGTCTGCATGGCAGTTCATTGGCACACAGCATGGCACATTCCTAGGTGGTTTTATTGGGAGCTTGCCTTTTAAGTAATTTCCCTCTTCYATTGTATGTTACTCCCTTTTCAGTTTTATGTACATTAGATATAAGATTGCCAAAAAACCTCTGTTATCTAAGTTGTAAAATTATGAGGACAGATAACAACATTTAGAGGCAGAGGATAGAAAGTGGTTATCAGGGTGTGCCCTGTAGAGAGAGGAAAAGCAATGAGGGATGAAAGGAATGGATACCAACAATTGGATATGTTGAAAATAGACCATGGTTAAAATACTGATTCGTAGGAATATAGAAAATGCCAAGAACTTGATATGTAGGTGGATTAGGCAGGCTAATTTTGTAACCAGCATTTCATGTTTTTCCACTGTGGATAATGTCAAAAGCAGAGGGAAGAGCAAAACAGATCACAGAGTATAAGAAGAGAGTTTAGAGAAAACAGTGGAAATCACAAGATGAAGAGACTGAGTTCTGGACTATACTGGAGCATCTGCTTTCCAGTAATGAACAAAACTAAGGTTAAATGTACTTCCGTGAACCCCCGAAATTCTGAAAAAGGATGTGTAGTGTTTGTTTGAGTGCTGATTTTCCAGTTGCAAGTCTAAAGCAGGTGGGTTTTAATGTTTAGTTTTATCACATTTTGTTTCTCTATGCTTGATCTGAACAAATATAAWGAGTGAAAGTGATTAGAATGTTACTTTGTACCATAGGCTATTTATAGTTTATCACATACCAGTTAAGGCTGAGATGAATCAGTGCTGAGTGATGCAATGACTGTTTCACAGTCTTCTTAGTTGTCTTGCTCAGTTTCCCTTTAGGAGGGGTTGTCTCCATCAGASTCATTGCTGAGAGGATCACAGCTTCCCACAGACAAACATACTCTTTCAGGAAGTTGTCTGTCCTGCAGGAAACTTGGAGGGAAATCTCTTGAGTTAAGCACACTCTCTGCATCTCTTGTATTGGAATACCCAGCRTCATCTTTGCCACATACAGCACAAGGGAAAACATCAGTCCTTGATTTTTATTTAGAGGCAATTACTGTGATTTTATAAAACATTTAAATTGTTTTTCAGTTCAAGAACCTAAGTGTTATATTTTTAGGAGGATTTGTTTTGGTCAAAGCATAGAAGTAGGTCTTGTAGCCCTAGAAGTTTTTTCACTTTCCTATTGGATTTGTGATTGTTTGCTTGCCAGATGCATTAGAGACTTCTAGAGTTCTGACAGATGGAAATGTAACCAGAGGCCAGTACAGCTGGGATGTTTACACTACAGTTTGTGAATTTTCCCACATGAGAAAATCCCTTGTAAGCCCACGAGAAAGTCTGGSAACTGAAGTATGTGGTGTTGTTGCAGACCCATCAACTCATGAGGCAGCAGCACGTGTGCGTTGTAGTGGTGTGAAGCCAAAAACATCTGCTCGGCCACAGGTGAGCTGAAACTTTTATTTCCCCTCATCTGGTACACAGATGCCAGGCAGGCARCTAATCCCTCCTGTTCCTGCCAGAGGAGATGGCTCGGGTCTGGGTGACGTGTGGGTGAGCCCGGTGACAATTCAAGGAAGGATGATGACACGAGGCAGGCAGATAAGGCAGCACATTTGCTCTTTTCCTGTGCTGGAGAGCAGAGCTCATCAGAGCAATGACGTGAGCACTCAGCAGTCCCGTGGGTGAGTCTCTTGCCTCTCTTGCTAAGTGGTGGTAAGGAGGGAGGGAGGAACAGATCCCCTTCCAGTGGCTGGGGCATCTGGCTCCTTTTTTAACCTTCTCAGTCTAAACCTAATTTCACAGATGAAAAATTTTGTACTGATCAGAATTACACCCAGAGTGTATATTTTTTTGTTTAATGATGATGAAGTCCCATTAAGTGCAGAACACATTACAATGGTTGAATTTTGAGCCAATCAGATATTTGAGTTCATTTYTCATGCAGAATGATGCACAGAAACACAAGAAGCACCTCACAGTGGTAAAGGTTAACACTGAAGTATAAAAAACCCAAAGTATATCTTTAGACATGTTTACTCATACCTGAACACTTCATGCAAACCMGATTGTAGGTAAAGCCATTTGTTACAGAGATGGGTAAATATACCAGTAGAGACTCTAACCTTTATCAGCTCAGCAACCACAAGGAACAATGGAACTTTGCATTACCTGTTTTTATTATAATCTGAATGGGAGAAATTACTGAGCCAAACTATCAGAGTAATTTTTTTCAGTTTGACTTCAGAGTGAGCTTGACTATGGAGAGAGTACTCTGTCTGGTTGGTTTCCTCTGATAACAGTGCAGCCCCTTTGCTGTGAAAGAATAAAATTTCTTGTATAGGAAAATATGAGCATAAACCCATGAAACCTGATGTGGGAAGTTTGGCAGGTATAGCTTATAAAACTACATCAAAATGGTTTCTTCTTTCTTGGTTTTACCCTGACTAGAGTATTTACTGACTGTGTTGCTTTTATGTTCTATTTCCTGCTAAGGTTTTCAGTGCATGAGCTGTAGGAGCTCTTTTCTGAGAAAAAAAATTCCTGGTAGTTTATTTGCGTCAAAAACTTCTGGCCCGCACTTGAAGATACAGTATGCAGTACAACCCAGTGAGAAATGGCTATTTCGGGAACAGAATTTCACAACTTAGTGCTCCTCTCTGTTAAGCACAATTCTGCATGGTTTCTGTTTGCCCTTTGGCATCAGAGTGCCTTGGGAAGCAGAGTGTTGGAAATGAGCTGCCTTGGACACAAAAGTCTTATAATAAAGCTTAATTTTCTCCTTGTTTTAGTGTTATCTTTTAGTGTTAATGGGTTCTGGGCTTGTGGTTTGATAGGTTACTCTAGTGTTAGTAGGCAATTCCAGGGAGGAATTGCTTTTGCTATGAGGACAGTGTTGGGTGTGAGATCTGTGGCCACTTTCAGTGTGTGGGGATTTAATGCTCTAATATCAGGCAAGGAGCCAAAAAGGCCTGTGTACACAATTAATGTAGACAGCTCTTGGAGAGCTCCTGGTAGTTCAGGGAACCTGAGATCTCAAAATCAATGTAGCTCTTCAGAACATGGGCTTGAGCATACCTGCAAATGGCCTGAGCTTTAATCCTGATTTACATATAATTTAATCCTGATTTTTTATACTTTTTTATACTTTAATCCTGAATTTTTATACTTTAATCCTGAATTTACTTTAATTCTGATACATAAACTGTTAAATTTTCTTTTTGCCCAGCATTGTCTAAGATTGCTATGTACTTGTCTAAAAATGAGTCTCCACCTAAGAGAGACAGGGGTATATCTTGGAATAGAGACCAGTAGTTGGAATATCTCAATGTCTTTCTGCTCGGAGGCCTCTGGGCACCTGTGCCATTGTTTCATCACCCTCACTTTGAAAAATGCTGTCATTATATCTAGCCTAAACCTACCCTCTTTTAGTGTAAAACCATTAGCCCTTGTCCTATCACTGCATGCCCCTGTGAAAATCCCTCTCCAGCTCTCTGGATGCCCTTTCAGGAACTGGAAGGTGCTCTAAGGTCCCCCCAGAACACTTTCCTCTCCAGGGTGAGCAGCCTGAGCTTTCTCAGCCTTTCTTCACAGCAGAGGTGCTCCAACCCTCTGAGCACCTTTGTGACCCTCCTCTGGATTTGCTCCAAAAGGTCCACGTCCTTCTTTTGTTGGGAGCTCAGGGCTGGACACAGTGCTGCAAGTGGGGCTTGTGAGAGCAGAGCAGAGGGGCAGGGGAGGACCCTCAGCCTGCTGCTCTTGGTGCAGCTTTTGATGCTCCAGCCCAGGCCATGGTTGGACCTCTGGGCTGAGAGTGCACCTTGCCAGCCCATGTGCAGCCTCTCCTCCAGCAGTTAATTACCACTGTGTAATTGAGAAGAGCACCTTGGGAAATGGAAGTGAAGCTTGAGGGGTGGAATTCTTGAAGAATTCCTGCTGGAGAGGTTGCTCATGGATCTCGTTGCTGCAACCCTGGTCTGTATCCTTGGGTTTAAAATCTTTTATCCTGTAAGAGGACACCACAGGCCAAGTGTTGTGCCAAGGCAAATGTGACTGGTGTAATTGTACCAGTTCTCAGTCTCAAAGGGGTCTTACCAATTCCAGAGACTTCCCTTGCTTTTCAGTCTTTGTTACCTATACCATGAAAAAATGTAACCAAATCTGCTTTTTCCTCTTTCTATCGGTTTTCCTATTTTGACCTGATGTATATCAGATGATTCTGGCTTTTGGAAACAGATGTATTTGAAAAAAGAAATGCGCATTTTTCTTTCACGAACACAAATAGTCCAGTCTATTAATCCTTTTCTTTTTTCTGAATCCCAAATTAAACATTCATTTTCAAAATCTACAGGGAATAAAAAGCAACATTCATTTGCTAATTGCTGCAAAGTTTAGCTATTACAGAACTGTAATTCATGGTAGGCAACATTTCTAGTTTTATTTCAGCTATGCCTTTTCCACTTCATGATGTTGTTTTCCTTAAGTACCATGTTAGCGTTGAAGACAAACCATAATGCTCCTTAGTACTAAAAATTTCACAAGTGTGTCAGTCATACATGATCATTTTCTATCTTGAAATTGTTGTTCCAGAAAATTTTCTATTGTTTTGTAATGTAAGATCTTAATTATCACCCTTATCTTAGAGTTTCTTAGGGTTTTGGAAAAAAATAAAAATAATGCAGAAATAACCCTTTCAGGCTAAAGATATAAAAATTTCCAGAACAGATTAATAATAATGCAGTTGTCAAAACCACAGTGTCTGACAAGTAAAGTCACAGCTAAAAAATGTAAACCAAACAAGCCCTGTTCCCTAAAGGCTGTTTTCATTTAAGAGAAAATGCTCCTCACTCTTATATCAGATTTCAGATGTGTATGAAAGAGAGAGTAGTGCACTTGGAAGCTGAATTAATTCTCCTGAATGCTCCTTGTTTTTGGGAATATCACCAATTCCAGTACCAAAATTACTTCTGTTCCCTACAGATTTATTTTTCCTTCAGCTTTGTTATCAATAATCACTTACTTGAATTATGAAACAGCTTTTACCATACTCTCCCAGAATAGCTCCTAGAGAAATGTGGTCTCATCTTGAGTCTTCCTTTTGCATCATTATCCAACTTCTTGACAATGAAATTCTGAGAAATCTGAGCAGAAGAGAGCGCCCAGTTTGTCTCAATGCAGAGATTAACTATTAGTTAGTTCAAGCTCAATGAATAGAGCAATATCTTGTGAACGATTTCTTCAGCTGACTTAGTTCTTTTCCAGCTCCTAAATCTTCTAGGTTGCATTTTATTTGTTATTATTAATAATACTACCAGAATTATTGCAATGCCAGAAAAATGTGTTACAGAAAAAGGTTCTGTTCTGTCCATAGCACAGAGTAAAAGGTTTCTGCTTCACAAAAGCTGCAATTTAAGAGTGAAGCAACACAAGTGTCTGGCGGACCCATGTGCAGAGCTAAAGGAACAGCAGTGATCACAAAGAAGTATGGGAGCCATCCAAATTGTTTTCAATATTTAGTAAGTATCACAGCTGGGAAAGTTTTTAAGCAGGACTTGAAGTAGATTTGTGATTTTGATGTTGCTGGTATTAGTGGAAAGATCCTCCACATTTCAAGTGCAGAGTGGATATAAACAGAAGGACAGGGGTTTAAAATGTAAAATGTAGTGACTGGGCAACAAACATGGCTGGCAGTGAAAGCTGTAATCTGACCTTGATTTTGTATGAGAAATGGTGAACATAAATGGATTTTGTTATGAAAGACCTTGAAAGGGAAGATCAATAGTCTCCACTTGATGTGCTGCAGCCAAGGAAAGATGCAAAGAGGACTATAAGTGTTCTAATACAAGAAAGAAACTAATTTTGAAATAGCATGTAGATTTTGTGTKAAAAGGTCAAAGGTTTTTTTAAGGAGAAAGCCCTTATAGGGATAACTACCTGAGGAGCAAGTCTTAGATACTTGAGAGAATAACACCTCTTGGTGATGGTGTACAAAAAGAATTGACAAGACTTAGGCATAACCTCAAGGACCAAGCCAGTGTCAGAAATAGTGAAATGGATGTTTTAGTGATCCATGGCACCTTATTCAGTGTGGCTGCAAAATGATGAAAGACATTCAGAAGGGAATTGTGAGTTCTTTTTAGATTTTTCTGGGTTTGAGGAGTAATCTTAACATTTCCAAGAAGATCCTTGACATATGAAAGAAAGTTTTGTTAGGAAGAAAGTACCTGCTGTTCAGGGGTGGATCTGTAAACTGTCAGATGAGACATGGGATCTGAGTTTGCAAATCTTTTGATTAACTGGATCTAAGGTATAAATGGAGAAGTGGAAAGGATTGTGTATTTATGATCTTGGAAAGCAGCTGACACTCAAAAAGAATCAGCATCAAATATTGGTTTAGAGGGGAATTAAAATCCAAACCTGCTTTCACTATAAGGTTCAGGAAGGATGGAGGTGATGGATGGTTGCATGAACAACTAATTTTAGCAAGGCAGAAAGGAAGGAAGCCAAGCAGACTAGACAGCAATTTAACCACTATAAAAATAAGTAACAGTATTCGTAGGAAGTGCATGATGTTTTGCTAAACCATCCAAAGTTGCTGGAGAATAACACACCTATAGCCTGGTTTTATTCAGAAATATTGGATTGCCTAATAGAATATACTTGAAATAATGTTTGTGTCTTTGTAATTCCTATAGCACGTTCAAACCCAAAATATGTAATTTAAGGCTGATAATAAATAAAGGGCTTGTCCCTCAAGCACTCAAAGCATTAGTACTATGAAACTTAAGAAGGAAGGGCATCTTTGCAACATTTCTAGATGAGGCATAGCATGGATTTMATAATTAATTGCATTTTAAAAATTAACTTTATTTAGGCTATTACTGTATATTTCTAATATTTAATGAATTTACATAGTGTGAAATTCATTGTGGTGATTATATTAATACAAAATTATTGTATTTTGTTAATGATATATATTAATATTGTACTTTATAATTGTAATATTTAAATTTATTTTAATTAATAGTTCACTTACTAAGGGTTTACTTACTAGATGCTAGACTTGGTGAGAGCAGAAAATATGAAGAACATGTTTCACATGTTTAACTCCCGAAAACCATAAAGAGACATTTAAAAAATTGTTGTACTGACCCATTTATGGCAGGTAAAGGAACAAAAAAGTAGCAAAAAATTATGTTGAAAAAATATACTCAGAAATTGAGGGTTTTGTCCATTAATGGCTTGACAGGAAGTCTCCTAACATGTATGTTCCTTCATTCAATCATTTTCTTTCAAGTGCAGCACAAAAGCTTGGCTCRGGAAACATAATGGGGAAAATGAAATCAGCAAAGTGAACCTTAATGAGGAAGTGAAATTATTGTCATACAATTTCTGAATGGCATTTCTTTCTCCTTTTTTCCATGAGCAAGACCCCATTCTTACGTCATCTAACTAAAGTTGTCATTGACACGGCAGTACAAGGCTATGAGGTCACCCTTTTCCCRTCCTGCTCCTCATCCCTCAGGTGCACTCTCAGAAGCTGGAGCTGCTGCTGTCCCTGACGTGGCCCCCGATGGCTCTGCCCGGTTCCTGCAGGCACAGCTTGGTCCCTCAAGCTTGTCTTGCTCAAGGTTTTGAGCTTGTACCACAGTGGGAAAAATGGCTTACCTTAAATTCAGTGGCCAGCTGGGACACCTGTGATAGAGCCAGGCTGGCCTGTTGTTTGGGGTCAGTGTTTGAGGCTGGAGATGGACAGCAAGGTTTACTCACAGCAGCTATAGGAACAGAGCTGACTGACTGCTTCAGAAAGTGTTTTCTCTGGGTCTGGTAGAGACTAAAGTGCTTAATCTCTGGTTATGGAGATGGGTAAAATACCATTTTGGTTAGAGATGGTTGAGGAAATGATGCAGAGAGGATGTTTTTCTGCTGGATTTTGTCAGGTAGAGTTGGATCCTAAGCACCTGGGAACAAATACCTTCTGCTTGTTTCTTGGAGAAGTTGAAATATCTGCTATGTTTAAATAAAACTGTGCCCAGGGACAGCACTTGAGGAAGTAGGGCTGGGACAGCAAAGTTTGTTAGTGGTTGTTATTGTAATGCCTATGAAGAGAAAAAGGAATACTGTGATCTCTGAATGCAAGTGTCTTTCATTGCTTTCTCAAATGTTAATTCCAGTCCAAAAACTCAAGGTAACTTTAGCATGATGTGGTACATCAGTCAACTGCAGAATGAAGTCTAGAAAGGGCCTTGCTCTTTCATCATGGAATGTTTATGGAAATGCAGTAAGAGAGCTTCTGTGGCCAGTAAAGACTGTGCTGAGCTCAGGGTCTGCTGAGGAAGGCTCAGGGTGGGCTTTGGCTTAGAAATAACCTTCTAGCAAGGACACCCCACCAAACAATATTAGCTGTTTGGAACTGCAGTGACTGCAGGGGTAGAAAKGAGAGCCCATGTTGCCTGCTGTATTTCAGAGACTTGGAGATGGCTGCACCAGGCATAAGTGTAGGGTTTGGGAGGATCTGTTGCCCTGGTGGGTTTGGTTGGGATGATGGATGATTGTTCCTCTTGAGCTGAGTGCACCTAATGTGACTCTTTCCATTTGAGCTTTCAAAGCCCTTAGATCTCTGAGAGTTTCTGGAGGATGCAGATAACCTGTAAGAGAACTATGAGTGATGCAGATCACTCATAAATGTGATCTAAAAGCAGATCAAACCAATCTGCTTCACGAGCATCAACCCTACAGCCTTAGTTAACTCTGGAGAATTGAGCTGCCTCAGCTTGTGCAGCTGGACAGAATTTTCTTGATGTCCATAACTCACTTATTCTGTGGATTTCAAAGTGCAGGGTTTGGGTTTTTTTTTAACAAAAGAACATTTTAAGCTTTAGCTTCTTCTTACTATGATGCTTGTTTCCTGTCAGGCCTGACATTTCTTGGGCATCACAGTTTCACCAAGACAAAAAGCCTCTGCATATTTGTGGGACACGGAAGTAGGAACGTTTCCATGTGTAATGAAAGTGTCAGGCTAATCCAGTGAGTGCCTGCGTGGGAGGCAAGGAAGAGGCTGGCAGTGTGTGGGAGCTGATGTAACTCCTACTGAATGAGGAAGTTTCCCAAGTTGTGCAACTCATCGGATGTGATGAGATTTATCATTGTAATCTCCACAGCCGAGGCTCTTGGAGGAATATCTAGCAGAGTTTTCCTTCCACATTAGAAGAATAGCATTTCTGATGCTGGAGTGGGGCTACAAGGGATTTTTCTCTCATTTTGAGCATTTTCAGGAATAATTCAAAGTAATTAGAGTAAAGGTGAGAACTAGCCTGGCTAGATATAACACAGTAGAATATGTCTAATTTCCAATCTATTCTTGCCATTTATAATTTGTTCCTTTGAAAAATGAATCAGGGGATTCATTATAGGTGAGAAGGCATGAGTAGGCTTGCAAACATATTTGCAAAATATGTTTTTATCCATTTAATAAAGCACAAATTCACTTCTGCACAGGTGAGAGAGGAACCTCCTTCTACTGATGGATTTCTTTCTGTTGGAGAGCTTGCATCAGCCTCTGCTGACATTAACAGGAAATAGGCTCAGCAGCAATGCCTCTTCTTTCTGCATGCTAGAAAATGCTAATTTCCAATAGAAAACTGACCTAATATTACTATGTTAAATTTATTTTTATTCCATATTGTTGTTAAAATATTTGATGCTTCCAGTTTTCAGAAAGAACAAGCATCTTGCTTGAAACTGCAATTTTAGTCCTGCCAAGAGAATGCTTCAACAGTTTTATTATTCTGATTATACCCTCTCTTTGTGAGGCTTAGCTATAATTATGGGAAATTAGGGATTTTTTCTGCTGTGGAAACATAATAATAACTTCTGTTAGTATTTTTAGATCAACTTTGAAAATATAGTTTTGAATGTTGCTTTCAAATCTCACATTAATCAGATCTTTTTATGCTGGGAAACTCCTGGCTGACAGAGACAGCCAAAATCTTCTTAGTGGGGTAGATCAGTTTACATGTTCCTATGTTGGAGGTTTTCAAATTTGTTTTTTTAGTGGTAGCAAAAAGAGGTTCAGCAGAACAGGAAAAAGAAAAGGAAGGCTGGGAGCAGCAAAGCAGAGTTTGGGATGAAATAAAAGGAAATAAGGGGGTTCTGAGAATGAGATAAAAGTAGAGTCATTTTGGATGAAGACAGTGTTGTCTTTTATGTTTTTCTGCTTTCCTTTTGTCTCTTCTCATGCTCTCTCTGCTGTGTCCTGGGAGCCCCTTGCTGCTTCAGTCACTCCCAGGCCTGTCCCCCTCTGCAGCTGCCTGGTGCTGCCATTTCAGGCAGCAGTGACCACACCTGAGCTCTCCTGTTCTCTGCACCTATTTCAGGGGTTGTCTTGGGTGACTGGCACTCTTGGTGAGCACCAGCCTAAGTGAAATATATGGATTGTGACATAGAGGAGATCAGATTGGCCCAATGATCTCAATGGACCTAATGAGAACAAGCATCTCAAATGGTCAGGGATCAAAAGGGTTGAATGTTGGATTCAAGTCCTGGTTCCATTACCTTACAGAGAAAAGCACATGATGATATGAATATGAATCATCTTATTTCTGTGAGATTCAGAAGTATAAACATTATGATCTTTTGTTTGTCTAAGGACAAAAAGAAACAAGCAGAGGTTTTTAGCTTTGGAAGAAATGGGATAGTTAACTCCAACTTTATTTCAGACTTTCCAGCACACTCAGCTGGGCTTCTTGATATTTTAAGTGCATCCTTTCATTCTTGTTAAATATCTGAATCTCTACATACATCTAAGTGTTTATCTGACTGCTTAGAAGGCTAATAACAAACTGAGGAGAAACAAGTTGCTTTTAATCCATGAGAGACTGAAAACTTGCCTTTTGGAAGAAAAGGATGAGAACTTTGCAGTTTGCTGCCTGACCTGTTCCCTCATCAGAGGTCTGTACAGCTTAGGCCTGAGCATGTCCTTGATAGAAGGCGCCCATCTAACTAAGTCTGTCTGACTTGTTTTCCAGAAAGAGCTGGAAAATATTTAATTAACTCTGTCAAAACATGTGCAACAAGTAATAGGTAAATGCTTCCTCCACAGAAAAGAGCTAAACAGATTTCTAAAGCTAAACAGATTTTTGTGGAAAGCTCTACTTCCAAGGAATCCATGAAAAGTGAGGGATGTGTCTATCTTGTTTCTGTTGGTTGCAAGCAGAACTTAGGGTTTTCTTCAGAACTTACACAAGGACTCAGTCTCCAAGGTCCTTCTGGCAGTGAAGGATGTGAATTAGGCTGCCTGCTCTTATAGAAGAACCATGGCTAACCCAAGCAAACAGTTTCATTGATTTCTTGAGACTTCTGAAATTTAGTTCATCRGGAGATAGGCCACACAAACAACTCTTAAAATACTGTTGAGAAGCTCTTCAAAAAATTTTTTTGGGTAATGTTCTTTTCCAGCAGGACTCAGGTGTTGAAATTTTCATTGACTTTAATGGGAGCTTGTTTTTCAGCTTCATCTCTAGAAAGCGACTATTTCAGAGAAAATAATTTTGTATGTCAAGTGTTGAGTCTTGTTTTTGGTTGGATTTGGGTTTTTTTAAGCATTGGGGAGAACTGTCAGAACWGGGATTCATGGCTGCTTTGTGGATTATTCAAGCAATTAGTCTTTCTGATTAATTGACCTTTCCTTGGGCCTTTCCATTCTGGGAGCCAGGTGGAAGGAATGTGAGAGAGGACAGACACTGGTTTGGGCTGTTTTAAACTCATTCCAACATTGGCAATGAAAACGACAAAAATTAGCTTCAATTAGTCAGCAGTCAGTTATCAACTAGACAGCAATCTGACTGTTTTTGTGCTCTTCTCCATTCTCACACAGGAGAAAGGACTTTAGTTCAAGCCAGGCATGGATTAAGTTCCCCAGCATCACTTATCCCTAAAAATRTGGAGAAGCATTTCTGCAGTTGGGTGCCAGTTTTGCTTCGTCTTCTTGGTGAGTGTGGTGCCAGTTCCCTTTCAGCAGATTCTCTCCTCATTTGGACTTAGCAGCAATGGACAGGGAGGCTTTGGGACCTCATGCTGGCCTTTGGCTTCTGAGAAACGTGCAGCAGAAGTGAGTGCAGTGAGTTGGGAGATGAGAGTTACTTCTCCTAACAGAGGGGAAAAAAGCATGAGTTAAATGTCATGGTAAACCTTACTGTTCTTGTGAACATGTTGAAGTAACCCTGATGAACTTTGAGAATGTCAGGCAGGGGACAAAAGGCAGGACATTACTAGTGATTTACTATGGCTACATTTGGCACCTTGTCATACAGATTGGTTCCTGCATCTTCAGTGTTTTTATTCTTTGCTCTGAGAGAAGTATAACAGATATTCCCAACACCCTACTGCCACAGAAGTTTTCTATTTTGAGACCAATTCAGAAGGTTATTCAAATTGTGTCTTTAAGAAATACAGGGTAAAGAACATTTTGTTAATATATTCTTTGCAAGAAAAGGCAAGTTGTAGAGAGAGCAGCGAGCTTTTTTCCCCTCTTATTTCTGGAGTAACAATTTACTTAAAAATAACCAACTCTTCAGAGAACAGTTCATTAGCGGATCCCCCTGGACAGTAAACTATTGCTTAGTTTTGCAATTCATAGTGATGAATGTGTCACTACTATTGCTATCTCTATTTTTTAAGCAATTTCTTCCTGAAGACATTGTATTCATATGCTTAATATCAGTTAAAATATTATTAATGTGTATTGCTTCTTATAGAATGTCCCCTACCCTTAAACTAAGTTACCTCCTGGACACAAGGACCCTGCAGACTGCATCAGTGGCTATCAGAATAGGCAAAAGTAAGTCTTGAGAAAATCTGCAAGTGTAAGTACTGACAGCAAATGTTTATTCTTAAATTTTATCATGTTCTATTTTTTCCTACTTAGCAACATCAAAAGAATCCCATTTAAGGGCCTCTCAGTAGCAGATGACACAGCTCATGTCTTTATTTGACCTCCTGGTGATATTCTAGATATAATCACAAAGGCATGCTTTGTCAGAGGTCTATGGCCTCGGCTTGCCTAAATGCAAGACATGTAGTTTTGGATTTAGACCCATGATCTCAGGTAACATTAGTATTTATATAAATATAAATTTAGTAGCATTCTCCTTTTTGTTTTCCTCTTGGCAAGGTATGGATGCAGAGTGCCACTTTTCCTCAGAAATGTGTTGTGCCAGTCTGTCCTGTTGTCCGATTAAGAAACTTGTGCAGAGTCTTATGTTCATTTCCCTGTGGTCCCTGCAGGGCTCATTTTCTTTATGTTGGCTCCCTGGTGCTACTGTCATTGAAAGAGCAATGTGTGTATTCAAGACTAATATGTGATTTTTAAGTTAGACAAGATATATTATTTTAATGGTTTCAGGCAAGCCAGTAACAGCAATTCATCTCAGTGAACGCTGTTATGTAAACACAGGAAAAGCTAAACTTTGCTGCATTTTCCTATAAAGACAATATTTACGGAAAAATTGGACATCTTTATTTAAATTATAAATTATATGGATGGTAAATGGACATAACATTTTTGATCAAGTACTGCGTGCAACAATTACCTATGCTGTGACTAAACATTTAAACTTATTAAATAAAGTAGAAGTTCCTTTTTCTATGACGCTTTCCCCAAAGCACAGCAAGTACTTGAGGAAGTTGTAGCCAAGTCCATGTATGACCTCCAACTGTGTATTTCAGAACAGCTTTCTCAGAAATTTTGTTCTTTTATTTTACCATTGGATAACACATATTTTCCAACTTGTTAGAACAGTTGCTTCATTTCCAAGCTTCCTCCTACTCATTTGAATGTGCGCCGCTCTGCTGCACACCGTAGACGTGACCTCTTTCAAAATTGAAGTGGTTTTTCAAGTGGTTATGCTCCCTCTCAAGCCAGCTACAGGGTAAAGTCAAAAGTAAGAAAGGAGACCCAGGGAAGTATTTTAAAAAAATACTTGCTCTTTACATTGGTATCATCTTGCAGGGGCATCTGAAAATTGTCAGTTGCTCATTGCAGTGTGCTGAAAATCCATGGTGCCTTTTATTGAGCAAGTTGAGGGTAAGAATAAGGGGTTTTTCCCTATAGTGATACTCATTGATATGAGCAGAGAAGTGGAACTGTGTGCTGTCCTGGTGTGCCAACCAATTCCACCRACAGCATTGGGCATCTGATGGTGCTCTGTGTCAGCAGGGATAATGAAAATATTAGGGTTCCTTTTGAGAAGCAGCAAAAAGTGGGATCAAATCCCAGAAAGTACTTGCAGAGTGATCAACCTTGCATAAACATTTGGGGCAGCTGTAAGTCAAGGCCAAATTCAATTTAATTTAGGAAGCAAATTCTGTGATGTCAGAGAAATTTGTATGTATTTGCTTCATTTGTTGACTTGAAAGATTTAGCCTGCTCCCAGCTGCTTCTTCCATCACTTATCAAATGTTACCAAGCCTGAGCCAACAAAATGCAGTTTGGTAAGTACTGAGATTTAGAAAATGAGATTAAATTGGTTTCATTTTTCACTGTACAAAACCCAATACCCTTTGATTTTAAGATTAACTAATTCTGATAATGAAAAATTCCTCTACAGTATATTTGTCTCTGACAGATTCTTCACGTCACTTGCTTAATGTAATGCTTATATATTTATTTTCTTCACTAAATATAACTAATCTGTTACTTCTAGTGAAAATTAGCCTTCCACTAAGAGTTTTGTGTACTTATGGGAAGAAGGTAGGCTTAAAAGATTATGTTTCCCAGAAACAAACAAGGTAAAAACCCTTGATCTCTCCAGATGTTTCCTCTAGGGACATGCGATTCTCTTTGGGATTTCAACATTTGCAATGAGTCATTAAATTGTCCCTTTCAATTTTCATGCCTTTGTTAAAACACTAAAGGTTTCCTTTCTTAAGTGAGAGCTCAGTAAGTGTACATCTGAGTACAGAGATATGAGTTATCTTCTGTAGTCCAGATAAATGTTTATTCTCATAAGGTTATTAATGAGATGTTTCCTCATGTTAGGTATGAGCAATCCAGTATTTCCTTAGTTGGAGTTTTCACTATCAGTGCATTTGATACCTGCTTTCAGGAGCTCACACCACTTCTCAGGTATCAGATTTTGTCTAACATTAAGCCTTTAGGTCTTCCTCTATTCCTCTTCTCTCAACTTTTGCAGATAAAAATGCATAAAATCCTTACAGGTTTTATCCAAGAAAATAATCCAWACTGGGGTTTTGTTCACCCTTAGTCTGCTTTAATTCCTCTTCTACCCTTTCCTTCAGTGCAGTTTCCCAGAGAAATAGGATTTCTCTGTTCCTTAGGTGGTCCCTATGGGTGTCTTCCTTCCAATGAAAAGGTTCAAAAGGTCAAAGACTTTCTGCCCATGCCTGTATTCTCCCTGAGCTGGCCAGGTCCACAGCAGGCAAACGCTTCGGGTGATCTTGAGACTGAGTCTTGGTTTCCACGTGACCTCTCTAGGTACAGGTAGTTCACACTAAGCCCTTTCTTCATGTTGCAAAACATGTATTTGTGTGGCAAGGAAAGCTGATGCATTTCTAGGAAATTCGTAGGAATATCCAGAACTCTATTATGTCAGTCCTAGAATGTCATTTTAATAGTAGATGAGGTGAATGGGGGCCAAACAAGACCACCTGACATAATAATAGGTTATCTTTTGGGGGAAATTGAGTTGCCCTACAGAGAAAGAAGCAGACATGGATGGATGGATGGATGATCAGCCAGTTTTTACTCATTTTACTCATGAAAGTTGGGCCATGGTAAACTTAGCTGGATGCATCATTGCCTCTCATAGTTTTTGGTTTCAGTAATGGCAGGAAGGTTCAGTGGTGAGAACAAACTGGGTTTTTTATGTAAGAAGTAAAATTAGCACATCTCCAAGTGGGAATTAGACAAGCTGAAGCAGGCTGTAAGTCTTCTTTTTCTCCCAGAAAATTCCACCAGGTTATTGACTTTGTGATAGATCATGTTTTATTTTCAGGGTCTTTGTTTTTAACATGGAAAGTGGTAACAGAATCAAGGAGGTAAGAAATATATTAAGATAGGGATTGTTCCTCAGAAGAGTCAACATTAAAATTGTAATTTTGAAAAGTTTATATTTCTTTTGCAGTTTTCTTCCTTTTTTAGTTTAATTTTATTTGGAGGGTTTCTTTTTCGCTATGTGTGGCGGGATAGAATGTAAGAAAATGGTGCAGAAGGCAGTCTCACACCTGAGGAGTTGCAGMTGTGCTAATCAMCAAATATTAGGGACAGCCCTGCCCTTAGCAGGCCACTGCTGTGTCTAATAAGAAGACGAGTGCTACAAAAGGGTGGGTGAGCTGGGTGGGGAGAGAGCTGGAGCTTGTTGGTTGTGCTGTGAGAAAGGAGTCAGTGCTGGGAGGAGATGCCCACGAGAAATCACCGAGAAGGTATGAGAGCTTTGCAATAAGATGACAACAGCTATGAATCTGTAGTGCACAAAAGAAGTTGGCTGAAAATAGTGTTGAGATTAGATAAGTATGTGTCAATTCGTATTTTTTTTTCCCATTAAACACGTACATAAAAGCTATAAGTTTTCTGGAGATTAAATAGTTTAAGTAAATTAAATCCAAAAGCTCTAAGTCTAATGCCAACCTGCGTGCCCTAACACAGAGGAAAGAATGTGGGAACATTCCTCTCTATAAGGGATTCCCATTTCTTGGATCTGAATAGATGAAGGGGCATTTTGGTAATGAGAATCATTATCTACTCACACTTTCCTCCAGCAGTGCCATGACTGGAAGACCTACCTGCAGTTGACTTGTTTCTACTAGATAATGTCAGGTGGCTGAAACTGGAGTAGGCCTGCGGACTCTCACTCAGGACAGATTTGCACTCCCACGTGCTCTGTGTGTCAGCATTCAGAGCAGTCATACTTTCCATTCCACCACTGAGGCCTTCCAGACCTTACCCTGCCCCAAGGGCAATTTGCATAGCTCCATGCAGAGTGCTGATTTCACAGACGAATTCTCCTTTCTCATTGTGTAAACCTGTGAATCCTCTCAAATAGCTTGCTGATGCCAAATCCCACTTCCTTGTTCTCTATTAGTCCCCAAAAGATTTCTTTCAACATTAAGTAATACCATAAATATGGATGGAAGCTGGAGTTCTGACATGTTTTGGGAGGTTTCAGTAGAGGATTCTTTAAGCACAAAGATATTATGGGAGGAAAAATAAGTTCCTCATGTTAACTGGTTGCTACTTTCAAGTTGCTGCTTTTATTCAAAAAGTTATTTGAGTTCATGTAATACATGCTGGCGGCATTTCTTTAGGAATGCCTATTTTATAAGAATAAAAATACATGGTACAGAGTGGTGGTTTACATCATTGCCTTTGGCCACATCTAATGTGAGAGAACCAAAGATGGAGCACAGGCAGTATGTGTGCTAAAGGCAACCAGCGTGGGACATTGCAGCAGCACTCCCCAAGAAAGGCTTTCACAGTGAACAACTTCTGGGAAATTAATATGAACCACAGATTTTCAGAACTTGACTGGACAAGGCCTTGAGCAACTCAATCTGAATTCAAAGGTGACTGAGCAGGGGGGTTGGAGTAGGTATTTTCCAACTTTACTGTTTCTATCAATATGTTAACTGATATTTTAACTGACTAGCTTCAGTGATTTAATGAAATCTAACATATGAAAATGTTCCTTTGTCATAACAGTAGGAAGCTACAGAAGTGTCTGACCTTCCAGAAGAGCCCGTGTTACTGCAGTGAAATGATAATATCTTTTAATTTAAATGTATAATAAATTTACTACTTTTAATTACATAATAATTTTTTTCCAGTTATCTCCTTGCATACTGCTGACTTCAGCAACTTCATCTGCAAAATTCTGCTGCGCTGAGCTGAATGTTCACTTGTGTCTATTGCTCAGATGCTCTTTTTTTTTTACTTTCTTTGTATCAGTGAGAAGTAGGAAAGAAGAACTGAAGGCTTAGACTCATCAGCTTAGTTTAAATTCACATCATCAGAACTAGGAAAGGATTTCTAAACAGATGAGTCTATTTCCCTTCTTTGGCTCCCTTTAACTGACCTCATGAGAATGGATGAAGGAGTAGGTTTGAGATGTTTGTGACTTTACTAAGGCTTTTGATCCTGTTCAGATAAGCAAATCAGGGAAACATGATGTAGATAAATCTAGTGCAGGATGAATAAAGTGGAGGAATCAGGTGCTTCATGACCATGTCTTGTGTCTGATAATATTTTCAGTGATTTGAAGGACTGTAGAATTCAAAATGGTCSTGACTAATTGAACAAATGGTCTGATAAAACTAGAATGTGTTTTTAAAACAAATCAAGCAGTCTGTCACAGATTTTTGTGAGGAACTAGAGTTTAAGTGGCAGAAAAAAAGCTTGAATTGATGAAAACTTGAAAAAGCACCAACAGTGCTGCTGTTCTGCAAATGACAAATCCTGGGTCATATGAACAAAGCTTAGGTTGCAGGGAACATCAAGGTTTTCCACTTGACATTAGCAAAATGTTAGTGGCAGCTCCATGGCTAGTGGTAGCCATATGACTTTAGAAGCATGCAGACAGACTGGAGAGAGTTCAGAGAAGAGCAGTAGCAATAAGGAGCCTTTTAGAATACATGATCTTTGAGGAAAGATGGAAAAAAATTGGCACTTGAGTTCCTTAGTCAAAAAGGAAGACTAAAGGGAAACATACTGGTCTTCAGATGCATTAAGAGCTGCTTCAAAGGTAGAATCAGTAGCTCTTTGTTCTCTATACCTACCATGGGTAGGATAGAAACAGTGAGTTTCAGCTGCAGTAAAGGAAGATTTAGTTGGTCTTTAAAGAAATGTAATGTATGAGCATTAAGGATCGTGAAAGTCCAGAAAATTATTCTCTGGTGAGTTTTCAGTCATCATCATCAGGAGGAGCAGTTCAGTGGCATCCGTTAAGATCCGTGTGGATTGGTGATTCTGCCCTAAAACAGGGAGTGCTAGTTAGCAGATACATATTAACAGAGTTCTCCCATTGCTTCATTCTGTACAGTCCTTGGGAAAACCCAGAAGCACGAGGCTGGTGGAGGCCAGTGGCACAGATCTGTCAATACTGTTTGGGGCATCYTTCTGCCCTGTCAGCAGCTCACTGCCAACTTGGACTGTGAACCTGTGCTGAACTCCCTCTGCCCTGTGTTCACGTGTTTACCTCTCCTCCTCCGGGCACTTTCAGTTCAGTTCCTGGTGAGCTGCTCATTCTGTGCCTCTGTGTAAAAGGAAAGCATGTATAAACTATAAATAGAATTGTTAGTAAATCAGGAAAGTAAGTATTTCAGATAAGSACAGCTCAAGTGGGTTGGAAGATGGCCCAGCTGAGTTACATGAGTGCTGATGTGATTTCAGCAAACAGATTTGATAAAACTTGGAAGACTGAA
This sequence comes from Cardinalis cardinalis, assembly GCA_014549065.1. Lineage (NCBI taxonomy): Eukaryota > Metazoa > Chordata > Aves > Passeriformes > Cardinalidae > Cardinalis > Cardinalis cardinalis. The sequence goes on from JACDOX010000029.1 coordinate 1,813,055, forward strand.
GCAATGGTCTCTGGTGAATTTAAGTTACTTTCTCTGCTGGCTGGATTTTGCAGGTTTCTTGTGCTGTGTCTCTGCATTTATAATCTCATAGTCAGCTAGGAATGAACTGCTAGCTTAATGATATATATTATAGTTGTCTCCCTTCTGTTAMAAAATGTGTGTTTGCTTTTAAATATGAACAATAGGCAACAAATCCTGAAACCTTGGGAAATTCCCTGTGCTCTTTTGTGACTGTTTCTGAAACCTCAGTTATTACCAATGTAGTAAAGACATGGGAATTTTTCAGCTGCTTAATTTTAAGTGGTCTTTCTTGATTTTCCTCAAAAATTTTTCCAGTTCTCTGTAATGTCAAGAGTAGTKTGTTTGACCTTCCTTTTATTCAAATACTGTAAACAGTATCTGCTGAAAGCTGGAAATGCCTTCAGATTTCTTTTAAGAAAATTATTAGGGTTTTTACATTTAATGTCAAAAGGACTGTGTGGTTGACCATCTACTGTCATAGTTGCTATCTGACATGAAGCTTTTACWTTTTCATTGGGGCCAAATTTCAACAGTTTGTCTCTGCAGACCACACACCAAAACCAATTCTACTTTAGCAAGAATATATCCATGGAATGTACACAAATCTCTGCAAACGTGCCTGACATACTGTTAAATAAGGAGAGCAAGAATCTGGCCAGAAAGGACATCCAAAGTCCTGTATCTTTGCATGCAGGTTTACATGGGATACATGATCTCTTGCCAACTGTGCAACACGGCAAAGGGCAGCTTTGGTTTTGGTAGAAACCATAAAGAGTAAAAATTCTGAGCCAGTTCCTCATGAAAGCCACTGCACAAAATCTGCTTTAAATACTTAAATGTCAATCATTCTGTAAGATTAGGAGGATAAAACTGAGGATAATTAAAGACAGTGGATTAAGTCCTATAAGAGACAAATAAAAAGGGCTAAGTTTACATTAGAGATTTATTGAGATTTATTTTGTTTGCAATGCTAAAACTATTCTGATGATGCTATCTTTCAGGTGGTCTCTTGCCCTTRTATGTCAGCCTCAGACATCAAGAGGGTGGTGACCTTAGACTCTGTAACAAACAAGTTGCTTTTCTAAGGAAAAATGTCCCAGATATGGCTTACTGACAATTAGATCAGCACTTGCATCTTAAAATAGAAGATCAGATTTTTCTGAAGGTCTCTCATGGCAGAACGCACTCAGTCCTTTCTGACTCATGAGGGCAAGGGACTGTGAGATGATTCCCCACACTTGACTTGGTCGTGAGGAGCCAAGAGCCAGACCCAGGAGGGGAGGGARAAGATGCAGGAGTGGCATGAAGAGTGTAAGGCTGCAGTTGGTGGAAAGAAGAGAAAACTTTTATTTTATTTTTTTTTCTCCCCTTTAACCTTCTCTGTCTCTGAAAGGTACCTCAGTGCATCCTAAGAGAGCCTGTGTGTTTTCCACCAATCTGTGAAAGTATGCTGTGGAGCTCATGTCAAGAAACTCAGCTGTGGAAGTGTGGTATAGCTTGCTTTAAAGATTGTGGGGGGCAGTCAGCCCAAACTAACCATCATCCTGAACTGGTTGCTTTTATCTGGTCTCAGTCAAGGCCAATATACCTTAAACCCATTTGAAAAACAAACAATCTGGACATCRGGACAAGAATTTCCTGCTTCCCTCAGTAATTTCTGTAAATGCTACAAATTTCTGTCTACCTTGGCTGTGGTGAACAAAAGGCATTTTATCTGCATTTTATCTTTAGTCTTCATTATTGGTTTAAAATGACTCAGACTTTAAGATTGTATCCAATAGGGAGGCTTTCCTCCTCCCTCTGTTTAGTGCCCCGATGAGCTGGGACAGGGCCTTGTTCCACTGCCCCCTTTCTCCAGTGCAGCCACAGCCTTAAGTGGTGAACTCTTGTCAGCCTTGTGGATAAGGGCTGGCGTGCCCTGAAGCTCCTCAGTGTGCAGCTCAGTGCTGGTGTCCCTGCTTGGAAAGCCCTTCCTGCTGCCCACATGCAGATGGGCCAGACTGAGAAAATCTCAGCTTTGAAGTTCTTGACTTAACAAGGACRTATTTCATTTAGATCCATGTGTCACATTCTAAGTTATCTTTCTATAGGTGGGAAGGACAAGYTAGTCAGTTATAAATTTTACACTCTTTTCTCTTGTTGCCTTCCCTTCTTGTTCTCCCCTGTCACATGATTTTGTCCCCTTATTCTCCTATTTTTGGCAAAATGGTAACTTTGGTCTGTCTTAAAAAGCCTGGCTGAGTCACACAGAGGAGTTTAAGCACTTWTACCCTCACTGAAATCACTTAAATATTTAGCAGCTAAATAGTAGGTTGTTGTTCACCTCTATGAAATTGGTACTTGAATTACAAAGTGGAATATGTTTTYACTAACTCTTCCTCCTGCCTAGATCCTCTCACTGCCCCAAAAGGATGTAAAAATATAAAAGATTAATTTTGGGACAACTACCACAAGTCACCAAACTCTGCATGGCAAAATGGGCCTCTGGCAGAGGATGGGTAAAAATGCTGTGGCAATGCTCTGGTGAGGAGCCTAAGGAGGTGCCCTGACCCATCAATTTCTTAAATATCTGGGTGCTTTGTTGTGCTGAATCTGAGAACTGAGTCAATGCAGATCCCTTTGCAAAGCTGGCTGAGGTAGAAGAACAAGTCCTTCTGCTTGGCTGAGAGGGCACCAAGCAGGAACAGTCTGTGTTTGAGGCTGCATGGCTCTGGAGGGCAGAGGAATCACAGTGGGTCAGTGACTGCTCTGATGCCTGTGATAGTATTCCTGGCAAACCCAGACATTCTCTTTTGGAACTCCTGCCTGTTAATGCAGGTTTAACCAGCATAAAATACCCTGATCTGATCTGCAACTCAGTTCCTGGAGGGATAAACAGAGCACTCACTGAATGGTTGACTGTCTTGCCAAATTGAGAAAGGGTAGCTGGAAGAAGCTGTGATAGGATCTGCAAACCATGCCAGAAATCAGTGAGATGTGCTCTTGGGAGTACTTAAAATGTGGGCATGGCAGATCTTTCTGGTGAAAAGTTTTGAGACAGTTTAARCTATGGTTCTAGTTAGATCTGACTCTGGTAAGTAAAATCATAAGAAAATGGTGATTTTTGTGCTGGCATAAGCTAGCAATGTCTCACAGATTTTCTGATGGGTAATCTGTTCCCTTGTGGGGATTTTGGAGCAGTTTAGTGGTTCAGCCTTCTGTTTCTTGGATCATGTACTGTCTGAGGAAGTAGCTTTTCTAAGCAATGTCAGAGCTAGTCATTACTTGGATCTTGTCATTGTGAAAGTAGTGTTCTCCTTTAGCCTCCTACCAAGAATTAGCAAGGAATGTGGCAGCCACCCTTGCAGCATGGATTTTGGCTTGGCTAAGCTTCTGCAGCCTCTGTGCAGAGAAAAATACATTGCTGTCTTTGATCTTCCTTCAGTGTCAGGCAGTATGCAGGACAGAGACTGCAGAGTGACAGCACTGGGTAAAATCCCTGGCAGAGTCTTGCTGATGGTCAGACACAAGGTCTGTTTTGCAGCCTGCTCTYGGCYCCYGAGATCATGGGTCCTGTTATGCTGCMGTGCGTGCTGGAGGGGTTGGGTGCACRGAGCAGAGATAAGTACAGGCCTTGRGGAGGTGAAGATGTGACTGCTCCAGGGGTGGGCTTATCACTGCACTGCATCAGCCTTCAGCATGGTCTGTCTGTCYGTGCTGCTTCCATGGGGTGCTTTTGTGCAAGACCCTGGGGCACTTGTGTGGTTCTGATTCAYGGCGGTCACATCATGGTCCAAGAAGGTGCCCTCCAGTCACTTCTCTGTGTCTGGGATCTGGGGCTATAGATAAGCCACTATCAGCCACTAGTGCTTGTCCAGCTTTATCTGARGGTGTCAGTACTCCTGAAATGAGAAAATCAAACCTGTCATTTTCTCCTACCAGCGGGGTAGGAGGTGGGAGCAGCAGCAATTTGTGTGGGTTGTTTCCAGGTATAAAGCTAAAATGTAATGAGAAGCTCAAATAGGTGGGCAGGACAAGCTCTTTACTAGCCAGGTAGAAGCTTAGAATGCCCTTCAATTATCTACTAGAATTGCTGGGGAGCTGAGGTTACTCTGACTCCCAAGAGTTCTGTTTTTATGAGGGGTTTCTTCCTCCTTCTCTGTTCTCCCCCATAAATCCTTTCTGCTTCTCCTAGGTAGAYAAACTATTCCTGAGTGCAGGAAAGCACCTCCTGCAGAGTTCTTGGGTCCTGCTCTCAGGAGCACAGTCCTGCTCAGGACATGGATAAACTCTCAGGAGCATGGGCATGACACCTTCCCCTCTGTGCTGCTGCCTCTGGCTGTCCTGCAAGCCAAGCCCACCCTGGGCTGTGCTCCCTGAGCCCCTTTGGGGCACACACAAAGCCACCTGTGTGACATGGCGTCTCCCTGAGCCCCCAGCCACCACGAGGTGTCCTGGGAGTGCTCCCAGGCCTGTCAGCTCCTCTGGGATCCCAAGCAGAGCCCGTGGTGTGGGATGAGATCCAGCAGAAGGATAGGAAATGGAGCTGTCACACTGTGTGCGAGACACAAAGCAAGGGGTGGAGAGGGGCTGGGGAGAGTAACTCATAAAGTCACAGCTGAAGATGAAATCTGASGGCAAGATCAGGTTGTGATCTGTAGAAACTGGTTGAAAATTAGGAATTGGAACCACTGGGCATAAACYCCTGTTTAAAGCAGAGCAGAAGGCACCAGGGAGAGAGAAGGGCTGGGTGGAAATGTGTGCAGGGTACCCCATGTCCCACGGGCAGCACGGGTCACCGTAAATCCTGCGGGCCCCCTGCAAACAGGCAGAAGTGTTGGATATGCTGGGATGTTTCTAGAAAGAATCAGCTTGTTTGATGTGCCTGTGGCATGTCCAGCCTGGCAGCAGAAGGCACAGCTGGGTTTTGCATGTGGCCCAGCCAGAGGCTGAATATTTACAGCAGGAAGTCCTGAATGTCGCATCAGCAGAGCTGTTCTTGCTCCAGCTGCAGACCCCAGGCACCTGTGGCACGCTGCTGCCCTTTCAGGAGCACTGGTGCAAGGGTTTGCCCAGCTTTCCTGAGCTGCCCCAGGCAGTGGTCTGCCCTGAGAAAATAATGCTGGGGAAAAGAAGAGAAATGGTCATCTTTGGTTTATTTTATAAAGTCAGATCTCTTCCTTGATTCCATGGTGGGKAAGGTCAGTGTGCCAGAATTAAATAGCTAGCAGGCACTAACACAGTATTGCTTCATAATTTTTGTGTAACAAAACCATAATCAAAATATGATTTTTCCTACAGATGCCAGAAAGGCTGTGATATAACCACACTGCTGGATAAGCACAATGCTTTTCTGTTTCTACTACTACATCATTATATTAATATTTCTCCTTCACAGAGAATGCTTTACAGGCACAAAAGAACTGATTTTATGTTGGATAAGTTATTGAATGGTAGAGCAGGAAACGGAGAGGAAGACAGAAGTCTTACAAACAGAAATTTTCTATAGAGTGCAATCCAAGATTTCTCTAATCTTGTATTAGTTTTTCSCTAAGTCTTTCTCTAATGCTGTCATGTTTAAAATAGAGAACTCTTGAAAAATCTTTGCTTGCATAACCACTTACGCTGCTTTGAGAGTGAAATGATCTCCATTGTGTTCAGGTTTGAGAAAGTTCTGTGTTTATGGGAGCTGCTTCATAAGTAAACACTTAYAGAAGCAGCTTTATTTTTTGCCAGTTACTCTTGTTATATTTTGGTAATCTTTGTCTAAACAGATTTGAACTAGTGACTAATACAGTTGTCAGCTACCCACTTGTTTCCTTTTCCCATGAATGTCCTACCCAGCCTCTGGCTGCCTTCAAGCAAACCTGATGGTGGSATGACAGTCTCAAGGACAGCAAGGTTCTCCAGGTGTGAAAACAGAGTGCAGTTAAGAACTAATTTTGACTTCCTGTGCTGATGACAYCCCCACTTTCCCCAGATTAATCCCTGAAGGACTGAGTGTTCCTGCAGGCATGACTGACAGAGTGTTGCACAAGCACAGAGTTAGTGCTGTGCTGGTCTTGTGCAGTCGTGGCTTGTGCCTGGATTCCTCAGYGTTTAATCCAGGTGGCATCCCCACTCTTTCTTCGCTATAAAATCTGTATCCTCCTTATCTGTTTATCTACAAGCTGGAGAACACCTTTTTTGAGGCTGATATCTTGTTGTCAGATTTGCTTGAGATTGGGCAGAGCTGGTAAAGCCATTGGGAAAAGGAGGAGGGAGGAGCATGAAAGACCAACTTCYACCCAGGGTCAGAGTGGTCACAGGGAAGCTGGGTTGGAGGCGGCTGTCTCATGCCCTGAGATGGCAGGAAAGGGAGGCAGAGTGGAGCAGAGGGAATGGTGCTGGGGATTCTCCAGTCCATGCCCAGCCTGCCAGGCACAGCTTTCCTCACCCAAGGCAGGCAGTGGCCCTTGGGAGCTGCCTGCCCGTGGCAGTGGCTCAGCTGTCCRTGCCATAACCCTCCTGAGCAGGTGCCCCAGCCACAGAAACAGCGCTGAGCATTCTGTCATTCTGCTTCTGGGGAGGCCTCCAAGCACTGCAGAGCCCTCATCTGCAGGAGAGCAGGAGCCCTTAAATCCTTGTTGCTATAAAGAAGAGGAAAGATGGTGTTGGAAGAGGCTGCTGACTTTTCCCTCTGTATCTCTCCAGAAATAATCTAAAGGTCACTTCATGGAATTTCTTCATCCCCAGAAGCCCTTGCCTTGGGAATGCAGCTACAAGATCAGTTCCTTCAGGAGCAGTRTAAGCACAGTCATTCTGAATGTCTGTTCTTCTTTAATTCTTGGTGTTTTCCTTTGAGATTAAAAAGCATGTCGCCAGTATCTGRCTGGATTTAATTTGGGTAAAGTGGAAAAAGCCAAACTACATCCTTTTATATAACTCTAGCCTCACCCTTGGGACAGCTCTGAATCCATAGGACTCTCATGGATTGTCTTAATAACTGGTTCCTATCCTTTTTGTTGCRTAACTTGCGTGAGATTAGTAAAAAWTAAACACTTACTAGAAGTTTTCTGATGGCAGTAATTGAAAAGGCAATGTGATATGTAGAAATTGTTTCTTAGTCCACAAATTTTTTGAGGGACATAGTAGTATCTGTTTGCTTCTCTGCCACACAGTCTATACTTCTTTGTCTTGTAAATGTTCATTTATATGCACAATAGATCCATGAAGAGCTCCATGGACCAGGAGCAGCACCTGCCAAGACTACAGGCAGTTTCTCTTTGGAGTGGCTGAATGGAAATTGAGAAGTTTCCCCTTTCGGTGCCAGAACAATAATTAATGTCTAATGAATTTTCTGTYGGCAAATAGACAGTTTTATCATCCTTATGTAACATTATTGGTGCTGTTGCCAGCTAAGTTAGATGGCATTAAGGGGATCTTTGAAGATAAATGCCTGTGGCTCTTTTTATGATTTGAATGTTATGTCCTGAGCAACTTGCTGAGGCAGAATTTTGAAAAGAAAAGCATGCAAGTTTAAGGACCTCGCCAAGTATGGGCACCCTGTTACCTGCAGGAGCATTTCCAGCTTCAGGAAGGTCTAAAGGTGAAGTTCTGGGCTGTGCCTCTCAGGGGTGCAGTGCAGAAGTTAAGGCTCAGTGAGCTGTGGGCTGTGTAAGCTCCAGGCATTTCTTCTGGCAGCTGGAGGAGACTTGTTAGTAACTCAGTAAAACTGGGAGTTTATGTAAGTGGTGACTGATTTATGGTTCTGAAGTAAACCTGGGCATTTCATGGTATTGTCTCCTGTGCAAATTGACTTCTCTGCCCTACAGCTATGCTCCAAGCAGTCAGCACCAAGGGAATCCCACAATGATGCCAATCTGGAAATTCTTTTCGTTTTGATGAGGGGAGATAAAAATTTATTTTCTACAGGCTTTTGAATGTTTTTTGAAAATTAGTATAATTTAATGCATCCTAGTCATGGATTCATCATTAAAAAGGTTTTATWTTTAATTGTAATTAGTTGAGGTAGACTTAATCTACTTCTGCTTTTAGGGAACCTACTGGWGGTGTTCCCACTGAGTTCAGTGTGTGCAAGATCAGACTCGCCTGGCTGGCTGTTGCAGAGTGCAGAACACTTTTATTTCTGATGAGACTTCCTGGTCAGGTGATTTTATTTGAGATAAAAACTGTAATTTCCAATCATGTTTCCATTTGAAGCTATTAATTTGCTGTGGCAAAGTTCCTCAGTAACCTCTGCTGACTGACTGACCCCCTGACATTGACCAAATGTTCAAATAGTTTTCCTCTTAGCAATAGCCAGACACAGAGTTTTGGATGGAACTTTGTAACAAGGATTTTGTTCTGGCTTTTTGTTTGCGTGGTCTAATTTCCCCCCACAGAGACTGTTTCTAACTCTCTTGAGGTTTCCCTCTTATGAGAAAGAAGTAGCACAGAAGATGAATTGCCACATAAGTCAATGAAACATTTTGGCTGTAATATGCTAGCAGAAGTTCTTCTTGTGTCTCTGAGGTAGGAAAACATCCCTACATTGTGGATGTCCAAGCTCCAGTGACTGCTTGTTGCAACTTTCATAGTGATCACTGGGTTTGATCTGTTGAGAGTTGTTGTTGAGAACTGGAATACTCTCAGCAGTGGCTGGAGGAAAAAAATYATATTTAGATTCTGATGATTCAAATAGGTGCCACCACACAGGTTTAAGCAATGTGAGCAGCAAGTTTTCTTATTCATCAGTGTGGATGTATTTAATTCAGCCCTTCTCCCACTCACCCAGCTGAAAACTTAGATTCTTCCGAATCTTGAAAACTTTGAGTTGGTTTTGAGCTTACTACTGGCCTTGATTGCTGGAGAAATCTTAGTGATTGCGCTGAGACCTTAAACCCCACATGAGATTAAAGTTTGCATATAAGTAATTGCTGTTTCCAAATTTCGTGGGGATTTTTTCTACATCATTTTGTTCTTCTGTATGTACAGRTGTAGGTCCCTACCCCACTGGCAGCCACAGTCCCTCTGGGTCTGTGAGGTGAGAAACTGCTTTGAGGCCCAGAGCTCCTGCCAATGACCTTGGGGAGATGTTGGTACCCCAGGTTTTGGTGGGAGGACAATGCCAGCCCAGAGGGGCTCAGAAGTGGCATCAGTTGTGTTGGCAGCTGCTTCCTGAGTCACTGAGCCAGAGCTGTCTGGTGTGGCAGTGCCAGGCTGGTGCCAGTGCCTTCAAGCCCTGCCAGGGGCTTGGTGTCATCTCCAGGTGCATGGAGTCCTGGGGCAGGGAGCTGGCACACCCTGCAGGGAAATGAAATGAGAAATCTTGCTTGGCATGTGGTGGGAGGAAGTAAAGCTAATGTTCCCTGGTTTTGAATGTCCTCATGCAAGGTCAGTTAAAAAAACCCCAAACAAACAAAAAGAAAAACCAACCAACCAAAAGCAAACAAAAAAATAACTTCCTGTAACATTGAGATGGCACTTACACCCAGTGCTAATATTCATATTTGCACCTGACTTTAAGAGAGCCCAGACTAGGGAGGAAGGGGTTGCAGCACATGCATGGTTTTTATAGAGGTCAGGAAAGGATTTTCCCACCACTACAATGAGACTTTTGCTTAGGATGAGAATACAGAGTGGAGAAAACAGACAAGCAGAGAGAGAGAGAATGGCAAGTAAGYAGCCAGACAAAACCAAACCACTTCCATGTAAACACTCTGGAAGCTGCAAGTGCTGTGCTGTGCCTAGTTCAGAGGAAGAGGCAGATCACGAGATTGTCATTCACTGCTTCCATGTGAGACATGCTCTTCTTGTTCCCTTTTGGTCATATCAAGTGCAATATCTGGGGGCAGATGAGCCTTTACCACCAGCACCGTGGAACAGAGACAATTATAAAACCCTGCTCCAGGAGGGGAAGTGAGAAGTGGTGCAGTAGGAAGATGGAAGGACTTMGCTAGCTCTGGTTAGACTGATCAGATGTTGGGTTTTTTAAGGGACAGAAGCAGAAGATTGTTCTTGCATCTTTTAAGGAAGAGGAAGATGAGCTGGGTCAGATGAGCAGTGGAGGAGCTTGGGCTGAGATCCGTGTCTTCCCCGGTCATGAAATAATCATGAAAGCAGAATAAACATGTCTAGTGCTGCTGCTTAATGGGTGAACACTCTGCATCTTGTGGGCAAAATGAGAACACAGCATCCTGGAGCTGTTCATCAGAATGGCAGAGAGGTTCACTGCTCTGGAATTGTTTCTGTCAAGGGATATTGCTGATTCTCTTTCCTGCAGTGGCATGTCCCTTTCTACAACACCTCTGTTAGCTGCTGACACAGAAACATGACACAATCAGGCAGCTTTTGCTGTTCACTCAACTCATTTTCTCCCCATCTCTGATCCCAACATGCTTTCTCTGTCCATGTTTCAGTTGTTGCTGTTCAAACTTCAGGTGCTTCAGGCATATCCTGGRTATGTCTTTATTTCTTCTCACTGGTGTTAGCTTTGTTGTTCCTACTTAGTGAAGCAGTCTTAAGAAGGCATTAAGAAGGCAGGAAACAAAACCATTCTGACACTCTGGAAACAGCCTATTTTTTCTTCCCCAGCAAACTCAATCTGGACAACAGTACTGGGAATAAGCTCTTTTTTGAAGTGTTTTTTTGGGAGATGCATTGTGGTGTATGTCATGGTGAATTTACSAGGCACAGATGGTCACTGCCTTCCCTGAGGGAAGAGAGCAAAGAGACACCCTAGGTTTGCACAGTGGTAAAGCAAATATCTAGAAATTCTTCACAAAGGGGCTTGAAATGTGGACAATTTCCCTTGGTAAGGGTGGATGCCATGATAGGAGTCAAGAGCTGGAAACAATGTGTCCTGAAAGGCAGGATTTCTGATCCCTTCTGCTATTTAGGACAGAAGAGCTGTGGGTTTGGAAGAAAACACACTTCTAYGAAGCCCACAGGTTTTCTGTCCCTGTCACTGTCCTAGAATATACCCTGTGACAGAGGAGAGAAAATGAAGAACCTCAAGGAAAGATTGATAAAATTCCTCTTCTTCCAGGGTCAGTCTTGCATGTGGAAAGTTTCTGTGCAGAACAGGATCCTTGGCAGAATGCACCTCTGCCAGGTGAGAAGCAGATGCCCTCAAGACCAGGCAAAGTATCCAATGTTTTTCTTCCTGTTTGCTCCAGGAATGTATGAGTGGGTCATGGGTACAAAGCTGGGAACTGTTTATTTGCCTGTCATCCTGGAATGCACATGGTGGTTTCCAAGCTGGAAAAGGATGGGCAAGCATCAGCTAGGAGGGGCTGAGGAGCTCAAGGTGCCCAGGTGCAAGCTGTTCCTCTTGCCAGAGCAGTTTTTGGCTCAGTCCCTGTGTGCTCTCAGGTTATTCCTGAGGAAGAAGGTGGCTGGCAGTAGCCTGCACRAAGTGTTCTGGCAGTGGCAACCTGTTCCTCGCTGGTGTCCTCCCCAAGCATGCACACACTTCACTGAGGGGGTGTGCCATGCCTGAGCATAGCTCCACTGCTTTCAAGGAGCRCCACACTGACAGTCTGTGCATTGCACACCCAGTTTGTGTGCGTGCAACAAAAACATTTTTTTGCAATAGCAGCAGATCCATTCTTCTTGTGGAAATAGGCTGACCAAAAAAATTGAGGTATTCTGGTGTACTTCTTGTCCTCAACACTGGAGATGCTCAAGGCCATGACAGAAATTCAAGTGCAACCCAAGAAAAGAGATAGCTTTAAGAGGTTTGAGAATAGGTAGGCGATAGATGGGAAGAAATGTAGATGGCCATTTATGCAGTTTGGATATTATTTTTTGACACCTTCATTTAACAGTGAAGGAGGAAAACCAAATTTTTGCAGATGGAGCCTATGTGAAGCCACTGTCCCATTGTTTGTCGTGCAAAAGTTTTATCTAGCACTTGACGTGGTATGGCTGCAGCTGTTGAAACAATCTAGCTTCCTGAAAGTAAGTAAAATATTTACGTTGTTTCACTTTTTTAAACTTGAAAATGGCAAAACGGAATATTGACATTTATCCAGTTAATAAAAGCAGAAGCCAAGTACACCCTTCTATTTAAATTTAGGTCCCGGAATTATTTTGGAGTAACAGCTGATTGAGTATTGAGCTTGTACATGTTATAGTTCCTTTTCCTTTCTTCCTGCATATTAGGTAATAGGAATTCCTTTTCCTGTGATGTATCGTAATGCAACACATCATATCCCTTGGTCTGCGCTTTTTCCTACACATCTCAGAACTTGACTCTTCTTCAGTTCTCTATTTTGATTCTTTCCACACATGGATGGAACTGAAAGTTTCTGCAACCATTGCAGAATGTGACAGAGAGCCTTCCAGAGCAGCTGTCTGGAAAGTCTGGTCTGAGTCCTGTGGTAAGGAGACATCATCCTGTTGCAATTCCAGKACAACTTGCAYTGGTAGAAGTTAAAAAATAATTGTATAGAAATGAATGAGTTTTGTCAGCCATCTAAATGTAARGAAAATTCAWTCTATTAATTTCCAAGGGATTRTTCTAATAGGCCTAGGCTTGATTTGTGCCATGGAAACTCTTTGACTGTAGCTACATAACCARAATTAACTGTGTGTAGGTGTTACCTACAGCAGTGGCATGGGAAACACATTATATTGACATTGGTCARGCCAAGGCACAAAAATGCCAAACAAATATACAGGCAGCCATAAGACCTATTGTTTTGTGCTTTGGTAGCATCCCTGATCTTCTTCCTTTTACTTACAGTTACTTTTTTTAAATAGAAATTATCCACCTGTTCCTGTGGTTTTCTTCCCATACAGTCTCCATGTGTGTCTTCTTCTCAGCCTGGTTTCCTGCAAGGTCCTTTCCTGCTTCATCTTGTGTTCCTGTGTGCATCCCATATGCAATCAGCTGTGATTGCTGGTTGGGTTCCTACCATGTATTTACAGTTCTTCCTATTTATTTGGGCTGTCTCCCTGCAGACTAACCTATATCTGSCCTGTGATAAAGCAATTCTGAATACCCACAGAGAGACCTGCTGGCTGCCAGCAGTGCTGCTGATCCCTGTGGGAGGCAGGAAGGCATTAGGTTGGTGTTGTGGTACCAGGGGAGGTGGTGGCCTCTGTGATGAACCATTGTCTTTGCGGCTTTCATTCTGGAGGTGCCAGTAGCTTTTTGTTATCTGACATATCTAAATGTAACAGATGTGCAGATGGAAGAAGAAAATCAGATTTTTAAAAGAAAGTGAATTTTGACATCTGTTGCTTATATTCTGAACATCTGTACCACTGCAGCCACAAAAAAGATTGCATGTAAAGGACAAACTATGACATATCTATCTGTCTTCTACAGCATTTGCAAGTAGTGCTCCATGTATTTTAACATGRATATTCAAATGCTGCTACAAACACAGAGCTTTGGCAGGTTAGTGGGAGGGCAGAGAGGCTGCTGAGATGAACTTCTGTCAGAGACCACCATATCTCAAACTGCAACAAGCCTGAGAGGCCTCAGAATGATTTTTTGGATGCTGGCTGTGTTCAGTGCTTGTCTGGCTTGCCTAGCTGGGCTATGTTTTGGCTTATGGTAAACATTGTGACTGATGTCCCAGACCCTGGAGCTGTTTCAGCTGAGTGACCGCTGGCAGCCCTCGAGCACTGTGTTCTTCCAAACATTTATTGGTTGCTGTGGCACATGCTGTTTACTTTATTTTCATTCAGATGGGCTTTCTGTTAAACATTTTCTGTATTTCTTTTTCTTTCCCTTCTCACTTCATCAGAATGCAGCAAGTCTGACTGCTTGWGCGGGGAAAGGTGCCAAAGGAGCCTGTGCACAGCTTGGGTCACAGAGCTTCCCCCAGGCTGGTAAGTCGTGGAGCATCTCTAGGGATGTAGATCCAAAGGGAGGATTAGATGTCTGCCCAGGCTTGAGCTCCAAAAATTATTWGGAATCTGAAGTTATACTGGACATAAACTGGTTCAGCATTTTCATCTGACAAGGGGTCTTCTCCAGGGTAATGATGGATACAGTGAACACAAGAATTACATCTGTAGGCTCTTAGTTATGCAATATGGACACTAAAGATGCTGGCAACCCCTGGCATGAAAGGAAGCCCACCAGTAATGAATAGCATGCAGGACACATGGATATGTGAGATTTAGGGCACATGATGCCTGTTTCTCAGTATTCTTCAGTGTTTTGTTCATCTAAATTATTGCATGTGTTCTCATAACCCATTATATGTTTATGTATGAAGTTATGCCTTTGAATTASGGACAGAAGTACCTATTTGCCTTGCTTGGTTTAATGCATTTAGTATTACTGATAGCCAATTATCTAATTTAATTTGAGACCTTATTTTAGTGATAAGGTACTTTAAAAAGAGTTTCTTCTGGCACTGAGCATTGTTCTCAATGAAGTTCTTATCTAGACACATCCTAAAATCTTCTCTGAACAAGAACCTGAATTTGTGTATTTAGGGAAGGTGTTGTTTCCTAGGAGGTTGACCACTTGCTACTGATATTCAAGAAGAAACTTCAATTTTGAACCAAAATATATTGTATTTATTTCATTTGTCCTTCTGTCTCACTCACTGTTATTTTCCGCAGCCCCCGTTGCTGTGCTGCTGCTGCAGAGCAGTGCTGTGGGGTGGAGCGTGGTGAGTTGGCTGCCTGTGGGGACAGCAGCCCAGGCAGGGCACACCAAGGGTCATCTCTGAAAAGTCAGCACCTTCTTTGGCTGCCTGCAATGTCCCAGCAGGAGGGAAGGAGCTGATTAATTCTAATGATTCAGAAAGCCATTGCAATGATTCAGAAAGAGCTGCAGTCATAAGGAGCATAAGAGTTATGTTGAAATTAAATTTTAAAGACTAATTCCAGGAAAGCTAATTTTTAACTGGTCACAATTCCTGGTACTGGTCTGGCTGTATCTTGTAACTAAATAGTGAAAAGATGGGTAAAGCAGCAAAGCTATGACAGCAAAGGGCAGGGGTTAAAGGTCTCTGGTTAGGATAAAATGTTATTTTTCTTGTAATTCTGATCTGATAACTCTTAACATTTCCAGAGATTTAAGGGTTCCTTAGAAAGTTAAGAAATGTATTTATACCATGACACAGTAACAGAAAATCATCCATTTAAAGAAATAAACTGCATATTTGTGGCCTTCTTACAATAAGGATGAGGCAGAAAAGAGAGAATTCCTTAGCAGACCCTTAGCATGACAGCAGAATAAAGGAAGCAGATACAGAGTTCTTTAAGATTATTTCTCTAAACTAGGTGAATACAGACTTCATCCTGATGAAAGCAAMATTTCCTCTGGAAATGAAGTCCAAAGCATAGTAATACCCAATGTTYTCATACAGAGCCCAACTCCATGGGACTTTTCCCAGGGGATATGTGAAAAAAGAGCCAGRCTAAGCCAAGGTCTGGTTGTGACAGCAAACTTGGTCCTGTGTAAAATACATTCACACTTGCAAAGCATGCCTGGTTATGAGCCAAGGAAATTCATTTCAGATGTTATATTTTTGCCAAGTATTTGAGCACTAGAACACTAACTGCATAATTTCTGCTTCTTTTGCTGGGGAGGCAATGAATACAGGAGATCTAGCAGAATTAGACTGAAATAATTGAGTATAAGATTTTTAAAAGAATCCTGAATTGGACATTGTATATCCCTAAGCATACCTACTGCCATGTGAGGKAAAGTCAGGAGTCCCTTCTTGTTCAATTGTACACAGAAATGTAGACATCTAAAAGTACAGYTTTGCTTTGGAGACTAATCAGCAAGTGTCAGACTCAACCATAGGRAAATACAAGGATAACTGAATTAGCCTGCTTTATCCTGCTAATGTCATCATGTAAAAAAGGAGAAAAACAATGTTCCTTTCACTTTTGTGTGCTTGTCATTGTGATACAAGACATGCCTCTCAAAGAAATSGTGGTWAAACTGGTGCTGTGTAAACTAAAGGTGCAAGAAAAAAACAAATAGGAGAGCCAAAAAGCATGGCAATGATGTTCAAATATGCAGCAGGCTGATGTTGAAAGGGTGGGAACCATCTCTTCTCCATGTTGTAGTGAGTATGGCAGGGCTGGAAATACACTAAGAGTTCATTTTGATATTAAGACATAGTTTTGAGGAGTAGAAGTTGTGAAATATCAATTTGGAGAGTTTTGGAATCTCCATCTCTGAGATAGGACAAAAAAATTTAGTTAATCCTTCTTCAGGGCAAAGGACCGGCAGGGCAAAGGACTGGCATAAATGACCTTAAGTCTCTGAAAGTACCAGCAGCTTTTGGAGCAAAAGGACTTTTGTTCATCTATTTTAAGGTGGCTGGAATTTCCAGCCCTTTCTTATCTAAATAGGAACTCTCTCTGGAGTCCATTGTTCAACAGGAAAAATTCCTGGGTTTCACCTTAGCTGGAAGACCTAATTTCCTGTTTGATATTTTARACAGAACTGTGTTCTCAAAGAAGAAAGTCCCAGACACCTTATTAGGAAAAAAGAACAATACAAAAGAAAAATCCCAAAGGACAGTGTAGTGTGACCAAGTAAGAAACTTTACAGTGTAACACTGTCTTCACAGCATGTTTTTTATTCTTGCTAATTCCTGCAATCTAACCCAAAACAGTTCCACAGAAAATCTCAGGTACYTAATGTCTCCGTAGATGCCAATGTCAACAAGTGAGGTCTCAGTGCTGAGCCCCTGAGCATTTGCTGGGTTTRCAAATGACAATTCCTTGGCTGCCCCTCCTGTGCCAAGTGGCKCACCTGATAGCCAGTGTGGCTAAGCTGATCATTTAGGATACCCTGGAACAGASAGAATCCATCTCAAACTTACGCAGCAATGAATATTTCAGTACACACTGAACAGCCTCAACGAGGGTGATGAGGAAAGAGATGTCCTCAAATGGCCCAGACTTATCTCTGGAAGGTGGGTCCTTGCCTGCAATTTTCTGCTCCAGAGCACAGAAGGTTTTCCAGCCAAGTGCTGCTACCGCTCRTGTCCGTGTTGACATCTCCCGCAACTATTAATGTGAGGTTAGAGCGGAAGAAGGAGGAAGAACTTGCATTTCTGTGCTTGATAATGTGTCAAGACACCAAAAGGTAGGCGTCATTGCAGTTTAAGTTATGCCTTTAGTTCCAAGAATGCTGTTCTAGTTGATTTAGGTTTTAAAAATTTGCTTTGCTTTTTGGCTCTGTCATGGATGGCCCTGTGGACCTTCCCGTACTAAGGTTTTCTGTAAGTCTGCCTAGATTTGTTAAGAAATGAGTGTAAGCTGATGGCTGATTAAAACCTCAGGTGGAATTCTGCCTAGAAAAGAAAAATTCTGCTTGCTTTCTAGTGATAATAGTCTCTTCAATCCTAAGAGCTAACTTGAAACCATAGAGCAGGACTGCACTTGAAGTCCTGTTTTGAACTACTTACAGCCTCTAACACTTGCTTTGCTGAAATTTTCTGCAGCTGGTTGCTGTCCAAACATAATGTATTGATTTAATTCGAATTAGTTACATTTGGAAGAACCATTTCCTGCACTTCAGGGAAACAATCTATACATGACTATCTTTCTTTGAAACACATCCACAGCTGAGATAAAAAAGTAGGAAAACAGTATTTCTTTTTGAGAAATGCTTTTGGATGTTTTGTTGGTGGCTGGTTTATAGCTGGATGAGTTAGGGGATGTTGAAAACAGCAGTTCTTGGAAGATCTGTGMATTTTTATTGTGATTGTGTAGGAATGTCTCTGGACGAGGGAGAATGAAACTGGTCTCTAAAAGACTGTTGACTTACATAGAACAGGTCTTTTATCTTGTGTCCAGCCCCTCTATTCCAGCTCATTCATTTACTCATCTGTTCTCACTTACAAATAAGAAGAGACCTTAAAAAGTTGCATTTACAGCAGGTKATAAGAGGGCATAGAACCCCAGGGGTTTTCCAGGCATGTTGCTGTTCCCTGGGTCACCTGATAAATGTAACTGGACTGCAGGCAGTACCCCAGGGACCTTGCAGTGGGGCCACAGCTCAGGAATCCTTGGAGGCACTTGCCAATGTAACTGTTCACCAGGCTGCTTGYCCTGGGCTCCCTAAAGGCTGCCTGTCACCTGTTCACAGAACCTGTTATTATGATTTGGGTGGCGTTGATTAACGTTGCTCATTGCTTTCCTTATAGCATCTTTATGGACTGCTCTCTGCTCTACGGGCTCTTTATAGCAGCGTGTCTGGTGTCAGAGAGAAGCTTTTGAGTGCTGCAGGGGGATCTGAATAAAGCTCCTACGAGAAGGTGCTTTCTTGGGAAASACATCTCAGTAAAGGAGCTGTGTACCTTGCACAGCTCCTCGCTGATTTGTTGTTTCCCAAAGATACATAAATACACCTAACAAAAAAGCACAGGACATGGAGTACTTTGCAACCTCTGTCTGATGTTTCCTGGTACAGGATTATATATCTTCAAGCACTCATAGTTGTTCCAGTTTTTCTGATGGAAGAAAAAGCCATAGATTCTGTAAGATTTAAAAAAAATCTTGGCAAATCTTCATGAGGTGGTTGTTCCCAASATTTCTGTAGCTAGAACAGAAGTCAAAACTGCATTTAATGTATAGTTATTTAAAATGATAGGCTACCTTATGAGCCTGGAAAAGAAAGTAGACAGGACCATTTACAATAGCATGTTGCAGTAATTAAGGGTATTATTCATAAGCCAGTTCCTCCAAAAAGCCTCTAAACTGTTACCACCCACTCCTCCTCCCTCAGCCTCACCAGTTGTTTTTTCACTTGATTATGGTGATACAAACACTCCCCTTCAGAAGGCCAAACTTTAGGACAACCATCCCGTCTTCCCTAGGCTTTCACAGGCATTGCCAACACCTACCTTTGATTATATTTTGGCACTTGTGTAAGCTAGAATCAAAGTGAATGTCTAAGTCTCAATTGATTTAATTTATTAGTGAATATTTACTAAGGCAATGCACATTCTTGTTGGCACAGGTAGTGCAGCACGTACTTCAGTGCAGTGCCAACTGCCGATCTCAGAGAGCTCAGTTTGCAGCCTGGCTGTGTTGTTGTGACACCGTTTTTCCATGTGCTATTAGGTTTAGAGGGAGCTCTGCCAAGCCATGTGCCGTGCTGCGGCTTGGGAGCAGCGTGGGATCCCCTGGCCTAATCCAGGGCTGCTTGGGGGGAGCCAGGCTGGGCCTGTCCTCACACCTGGGGACTGTCACAAAGCTGTCACACGGCGTTTTCACAACACTGCATGCGTCAATTTAGGTCTTGTGGAACACGA
Source organism: Cardinalis cardinalis (assembly GCA_014549065.1). Lineage (NCBI taxonomy): Eukaryota > Metazoa > Chordata > Aves > Passeriformes > Cardinalidae > Cardinalis > Cardinalis cardinalis. Next base: position 1,832,293 of record JACDOX010000029.1, read on the forward strand.
TTTGGGGGATCCCATGCAAAAACCAGAGCTAGTGCTGGCTCAGCACAATGACAGGCTCGGCTCTGCTGCGGACAGACAGTGTGGACACAGGCTGTCACCTGCCATGGGGACACAGGTGGGACAGACACAC
>JACDOX010000029.1:1833006-1908254 GCA_014549065.1 Cardinalis cardinalis
GCGGGGACACGCGTGGGACAGACACACGGACACAGGCTGCCACCTGCCATGGGGACACGCGTGGGACAGACACACGGACACAATTGGGACAGACACACGGACACAGGCTGCCACCTGCCGCGCGGACGCGCGTGGGACAGACACACGGACACAGGCTGCCACCTGCTGTGGGGACAGGCAAGGACAGCCCGCAGCGCCCAAAACAGCCCCCGCTGCCAACGTGGCTGCTCAAACAAGTTTAAAGGCGCTAAGTCTGAAGAGACGTGAGTGGGGAGTTTGAAAATATTGAGTTATTTAGTGATCACTGTGCAGCCTTGGGTAAATGAGGGGACGCTGTCTGGTATGAAGTGAGCTGCTGCTCCACTTCCTCACAGTACAGGAATTGGTGTTGTCCTCATATCTCAGAGACACACCTGGAACCCCAAGACCCTGGGGCAGCCCAGATCATGGCCAACCTTCCCAGGGTCTGCAGTGGCAGCCCTGGTCCCCACCCAGGCCAGCAGGACCGGTGCCAGGGCACCGCCAGCCCCCACAGGGACAGAGAGTGGCATGCCAGGGGCCTCTCTGGGCTTCACAGCAGTTTGAGGAGTATCATAAAACATTCCCTGCAGCTTCAGCTATCCCAGAGARGTCTGGAGAGGGATCTTCATGTAGTTTTAAGGAAGGACTAGGAAAAGACCAAGAAACATAAACCTTCCAATACTGATAATCTGGACAATGTGTCAATCTCATCACTGACTGCAGGATAAACATGCAGGAAATGAAACTGGGTACTTCTGKTTTGTCAGTTTCTTSTTCATATCCCAAAGACACACATACAGTAGGTCCATYCTGTCCTACAGGCAGCCAGTCATGGACATCACTGTGGGAAGATGCATGGGAGACAGGTCAGTGATCTCTGTGCTCTGCATGCCCTGGGGGTGTGGGATGCTCGGTGCTGGCTCTCCAAGGTCTGTGCCTTTGGTTTCCTCCTGCCAATGCTTTTTGTCACTTACTCCTCTCYTACAATTGTTCAGGACCTATTTTTCCAACATCCCTTTGGTCACAGACATTTTTTGCTTGTGATTCCCCACTAGGTTGAAAATAAATTGGACTTTATCACAACTGCTAGGATATCCAGGGAGCAAGAGACCATTGTGTAAAGTGATGGGAAAGGGCTCTCTATCACTCGGAAAGCTTTAAAAACCTTGCTTTCAGTTTGGAAGGGAATTTCAACTAAAACCACTGAAAAGGTTTTCAGAAAACCCTGACTGTATGTTGTTTTGTGATTGTTCCCACATCCCTCATAATTCTCAACCACAGCTCTGTGCTGGAGGCTAGATACACATGGTGGGTATTTTTGCTCTTGCTAGCAGTGGGATAGCAGGAATGCAAGCTTCCCTTTGATTCCAGAATCAAAGTATTGACAACAATAAGAGAGGGATGTGAGTTTTGAGGTTGTATCTTYCCTCAAAACAGGAAAACTGCCTATATCCAATGCTTTTCCCAATACTCTTTTATTCTTCTCACAAATTTGTTGGCATTATTTTCCTTTTCTCTCCTTCATACAGGAAATAAGCCTGAGCTCTCACACTTCAATATGCTTGTCATGCTATCTGCAGAAACATTTYAGACTCCTTGTACTGAGAACTTCATTTCTCAGCCATGTCTTTTCAAGAACTGGCAGCATGCAGAATAACTTGGAAAACAATTTATTTCATATTGCAGCAGTCCTGTATACTAGACCTGTCTTTAACCATTCCTGTGTTCTTCTGGTATTGCAATGTAATATTGATTTTGTTTCTGTCWTCTTCAGGTGTTTGGTTTGCTTGCACAGCAGCTGTAACTGCACTACATTTTGCAGCATGGATGAGCAGCTGGTGTGGGTGTGCACAGCAAAACAGCCCTTGGAATTTCTGAACAAACGTCTCACACATGGGCACTTTCAATTTGCAGGGAACTTGAGTAAGATCATCCCTCTGGCCTCTTTTTTCTATGTTCCTGTTCTTCTATTGTAGTTACTTTAAAATAACAATTGTTTTGGGTGTACTATTTGCATGACACATGGCATTGTTTTGCAAAGTTTTGGCTTCCTGAAGAGAGAACTTTTCCTTTGTAATCTGCTTTCCAAAACGTGACGAGTCATTCCCTGGGTGAGTTTCTGTTTCGATTTTCACTTGCTTTTCTGATGCTGTGTTTCTGTAAAACAGGGGAGTTAGGGCTTTGGTTTCTTTTTTCTTATACAGCCTAGTTTGAAAATTATGTCAGAAGCAGGAGGCAATGGAAATTTGGATGTGCTGCTGCAGGCCAGCAGAACTAAACCACCTTCAGTCCCTGGTCCAATTACCCTAAGCTTGATCCAGCTCTACCCTGCACTGCTGACTGCAATGCAGACACAYACAGACTGCTTTGGAAAAGTAACTGCACAGTATAATCAATCCTCCTCTTTGATGCACAGYGTTGCAGTTAAGAACAAAAAAATACGATGTACGCTAACCACCAGAGTCAATGGCAGTGTGAGTTGAGCCCTGCAGAYCTCTCCTAAACAAAATCTGACTCATTGCTCGGGGACTTTTTTTAAACCATCCTTTTTATACTGAGGTTGGGGAATTCCAGTGTGATGAAAGATAAATTATCATTTTATTTCTCTGTCAGAAATTTATGAGGTTTGGTGGCTCCATTTTAAGATGACTGTAGTTCAGATTGGTCAGTTCCCTGCTCCACTGGAGCCCTGAGAGGTGGACCACCTTCATTTCTGCTGGTCAGATGCTTCACTCAGAGAGACAAAGCCAGAAGTCAAGGGAAGAAAAAGTTGAAGTCAAGCATCTGCCAACACAGCTTTAAGCTACATTCATGCCTTCCTGGATGGGACATGGTATAGGGAGCAGCCTATCTACCAGGGCATGTGAGAGCATGGAGCTCTCCTTCCTTCCTTCCTGTCTGAGCTTCTACACAACTGCGTCCTACAGAAGACGGCACAGCTGACCCCACTGCTGGGCTGCTTTTCTGAAAGGCACATATTTTATTCTCTTAGGTATGTGGACCCTGGCCAAAACAGGACCAGGAGCAACACATTGTCATGGTGTGTCAGAGCTGTACACAGATAGCAGAGATTCAGGCCATTTACACAGTGCCAGGTGTAATCCATCCATGGCTGCACAATTTGGCCCATGGCTGTTAAATCATCTGACTGCAGCAGCCTGAAGGTCTTCTTCAAAAAGCAGCACAGTGTGTGGATTTTGGCAATATAGCAGTGGATTAGATAATTAGAAAATGCAGCTAGATTAGAGGCTCCAAAGTGGGGTGGAAGGTTTTCTGACTGCTTAGCATGGAAGGTGCTTAAGAGCTGTGCAACATACACTGGTTCTGGGCAAAATCTGCTCTGTGTTGTTGAGACCTTTAACAGGTCAAGTCTCTGAAACAGGTAATGAGTTCAAAGCTATGTCCTGCCTTTCCTTTAGGCTCCTGCTTGATGCCATGCACAGACTTTAGCTGTTTCCAAAGGCTATGTACTGCCTTCCCAGGTACCTCACTTCCAGCTATGTGGCATTTTGGAGGAACTCCACACGGCTGTGGGCACCCAGCATTGGCAGGGGTTGGTTGCCAGCCTCTGGCACCCTGTGGCCAGCCCTACCTTGCCTTTCCAGGTCCTGTGGTCAGGTGGCAGCCATGGGACCCTACCCCACACACCCAACACACTGATGGGCAGGTGAGAAGCAGCCCAGGTAGCTCTCGTCCTGTTTTGGCTGAGTCCTGATACTGGCTGGAGATTTTCTCCAGGGAACTGATGACAGAACCAAAGAAAGACATCTTTTCTACCCTGTAATCTGGAAAAATCAAACCTTTCCAGCAAAGTCTCCCCTTCTGTTGAAAGACTTTGTGAGATTTGCACAAATGAGTGTGTGAAAGGGAAAGGCCTCACAGCAAAGCTACCAGCACTATACTGGTCCTTTGAATTTAGGAGCYGAGTCCTAAATTGGTGATGGAAGAAAGGTAAGGTGTTTTTTCATGAGAATGTTCTCCTTTATTCTGATTTGCTAACCTGAGTAAAAGAAAACTTGAACATGACATCTATATACTGCAYGATAAGAAAGACAGAAGTCATGTTTTATGCAGATTTTTTTTCTTTAATGAAGAAGATGCTTTCATTGTATCAATTTCTGCATTAGAAAAGCATCATACACTCTGAAGGTTGCCTTCCAGAAATGATGGTTCTGTTGTGCTGCTAACCCWATTAACCCTGTGCTCCTATTTCTCTGAAGGTTTCAGACATTAGAAGAAGCTTACAAACATTGCTGAGAACAACAGAGATAATTATTTTTACCTAGAACTGAGAGCTTTTAGTATAGAAAACTTGCACACATATACAAAACTCCATATACACACAGAAGTGCTTTCATGAAAAATAGAAATTGTATTTGCAGCACAGTAGAATCTATGGAGCAACACCTRTATTTCAAATTAATCAGGTGTAAGGCAGGTAACGTTATTTATTTTCAAGTACTCTCCCTGGTACACTCTGTAGACTCATAACACCTGAGCTTTCCCTTCAAAAAAAAAATTGAATAGTCTGCATTTCTAATGTATGCAGAATCTTACATTGATTAAATAATGCAGGACCATGCATTTAAACCATTCATTTTCTTCAAATTATAACTTCTTTCCTCATGTAATAAATGCTATAGCTGGAGTCTTATATTGCACCTTTTAGTAAACAAGTTATACAACTTCTTCAAGTCCTTAACAACCAAAAAAGGCTAGAACTTTTTTTAAAGGAAAGATATTGCTACAAAATTTGTAATTATTCCTTTTGCATATAATAATTTACTTGAGTTCAATCAGAACTGCCAATGAAAATGTTATTTTAAAACTTCTTATTTATATAAGAGAAATACCCATTCAGAAACAATTTTCAAATTACTCTGTGCTAGGTCTCTTCCAAACTAGCAGTATAGGCTTTACTTAGCYCAGCACTCTCACTGTAGGAGTTTCTACCCTCCTGAGTGCAAGTTCTGCTTTGCTCACTGTCAGGATTACAAGACTGTCCCCCTTCCTGAGAGCTGGAAATAGCTGCCTTCAGTTTTTGCTCAATTTTATCAGCTACAGCACACATTTTTAACTCTCTCAGGCTTCTTAGTAGGGTTCCATAGGCTCCCTTCATCCCATGACTTTGATACCAGACTCGAAACAGCCTTATCTTCTGTTCAGATGTATCACCAGGAAAATCCTGAATGCTTTGGTCTATGGCAGGTTCTGATACATGGTGGTGACGAACAAATTTCTTGACTTCTGTGAGTGTCATCTCTGCCACAATACCAGGAATGTGGCTGCTCAGGTCAACATCTAGGAGCAGGAAAGGAAATTAATGCACCTGGCTCTTTTATCTTACCGGGTTTTATCACCTGCACTCAGATTTGATACTTCTATCCAAAGCAGATTAACTTTCATGTATTTGTGACTCAGTATGGTTTACATGTGATTTTTTACATGGCAGGTCTCTTTTTACATGTTCCTGCCAGATGCTAGGTATTTCAAAGATTCAGGCTTGCAGCCATATGGCTTTCTACCACCTAAAASAGAGTCTCAGTTTCCTCTGGAACCTATTCTGTCCTTCTCTATCATGGAAGTGTGGTCACCTCTCACATACCCATTTTTCTCAAAACAGCATTGGGAGAGGTCATGAAACAGAACAGGTCTTCTGTTGTGATACAGTCTTGGAGCTTATCTTTTTTTCCTGTTGTGTACCACTCCTGTGGATTTGCCCTTGATCAGAATGTAGGTTTGTGAATCTTTAATCCCATTGTGGACTGCTCCCTTATCATAAATATCCATGGTTATAGAAACAGTTTGCTGCTTCCTAGTGTCTGTACCACATGCAGAACTGAAATTCACTTGTAGACAATGAGTGATTGCTCCCTATACAACAGAAATTCCTCCTGAGGCAAGACTTCCATGATGCCACTAAGTGCCTTGATGAGCATTATATGAACTGGCACTTCTTTARCAAGTGTTCACTTTTGTGCTGGAATGACAGGTCTGGACAGTGGCAAAGTCTACACAAAAATACTCTTTTTAGGAATTTTGTATCTGTTTTGTCTTTCTACTGAATTTTGATAAATTGTTTCTTACCTGCAACTACAAGRGGTACCTGGAAAAAAAAAGCAGGAGAGAAATAAGTAGAAACAACCTTTGTAAAATCCCACACTTACATAATAAGAGGATWAATACATTTCATGATACTTCTTTGATTTTCTTTTGGTTTCTTCCATGATTCCTGTTTTATGAGTGAGAGTGTCAGACCTGACAGACAGACCTCTTTTGACTTGGGTAAGTTTGGGGAATCACCTCCTAATGCCTAGAATTATGCATGGGGACAGGAACATCCTGGGTTGGTGGAGGCCTGATGATTTATGAAGTTTCATCATGGACATGTGACTTAGGAAGCATTCCAACAAACCTGAAGATACAATACAGGGTTTCTCTTATTTCTCCCCAAAGAATTCTTGTGGTGAAATTTACTGCATTCATGTCATAGAAGAGAGGCACACAAATGTTTGGGGAGACCCAGTGCAATTTAAATGGAAAAAAACTTCTTTGCATAAAGCTGAGTTTTTTATGATCAGAACAACAATACTTACATGCTCTCCTTTGTGAGGATCTGGGGGGTCCTTATTGATTGTAAGATGATTCTGTTTTCTCTTGTCTGAAACAAAAAAAAGCATTTTTAAAATCTAGGGTAGGATATCTCTCCTTTGGACTTCAAGAATATAAAATTATATTTGAATAAGCATCTGAATGTCTCATTCAGAGTACAATAGGAATAAGCAGGAAATCACTTACACCAGACTATTGCTCCAGCTATTGCTAGTAGTACCAAAACTACCAAAGCAATGATCCACAACAGCATTGCTGGATCTGTTGGAACATTGGAAAATTTGCATGAAAGTTAAGAAATGCAATACAGCAGCACACCAAATTTTAAACAAGAYTGTGTCAGATTTTAAAAGCCCTCCTAACACAAAAGCCAAATATGTTAAAGACATATGGTGAGCTGCCCCTAAAAAGGGGTACCAGCCCCTACACCTGCACAGTGATCAAGGGAAAATCATACTCTGCAGGTCAGTAGAAGGCCCAGAGGGACTGAGGCCCTGAGCTGTCAGGAATTACTATGGCCACTGTGTAGAACAGGACAATTGCAACTGCCTCTCAAAATACAGCACGTGCTGCACCTTGGTACGTTTATTTGGTACCTTTCGTTCCGCACACAGTGTCTGAAGTTGCAGAACATTGCTTTTCAATTACACCGCTTCCACATCTGCAGAAAATATGAACACAAATTATTAGGGGAGTTTTTTTCTCTCTTAAGCCATTCAGAGAGCAAATCAAAATTTTCTAAGATGTTTTATCAGCAAAATATTTCACATTTTGCTGATAAATATGCTGGTTTCATATTCCAAATCCCTGACCTTGGGGTTTGGAATTTAATAGGTATGAAAATGGTATGGAAATTTGTGGCAGTGGGAAAACATATGAAATTATTTTTCAATGTAACAGTAGATCACGTAAAGACAACAGGAAAGCTCAGATACTTTATTAGTCATTTTGAAAAGCACATACAGACTCAGTGGATAATATATTTTTTTTCTATATTCCTTTGGAAAGCTTTCATGGCTGCAAATTGAGCTGACTGAACTCAGCTTAGGTGCAAAGGAAAATTGGTATGCTTTCCCTGAGGTTATAGATTACCTTAGCCTCTGTCTTGAAACCAGCTGGAAAAAAATGTGATTACATATTAACAATCTCATATGTAGTGATGAAGGCATGAACTTACATGGTACATGGAATGCAAATGTCACCTCCTGCAGGAGCAGGATTGCGGAAATAGTTCTTTGTACAGTTACACCGCGTGTCCTCTTCTGGGGTACAGTTCTTCACAACCTCATACCCTAAAAACAGATCTCTTAAGTGTGTTAGTCTGAAAAAGCAGGCTTCTGCCCACAAAGTCTTGTCCTCAGACTTGCTGCTAGCTCCACTCTGCTGGAACTGGCGAGGCTTAGTTTTAGCATACACACACGGAGCTTTTCTAAGGAGCTGGGCTGGTGAAACTGCCAGGGAGACCTCTGCTGGACGGGAGCGCAGAAAACTCACCAGACAGTGCAGCTCTAAAACTCATCACAGAGTGCAGCTCTAAAACTCATCACAGAGTGCAGCTCTAAAACTCATCACACAGTGCAGCTCTAAAACTCACAACACAGTGCAGCTCTAAAACTCATCACACAGTGCAGCTCTAAAACTCCCCACACAGTGCAGCTCTCGCCAGGAGAGGATTCATTCAGCATAGCCAAATCCCAACTTCTTTTTCCCATTTAGTACTGTAAAAATTTAGACTGTGATCACACAGCCAATCTCCCTACTTGATAATGGAGATGGGTTCTTTGCACTCCCCTACAGACAAAAAGTTTTACCTTTTCTTGAAGAACTCCAATGATGGGGAATTCCACTGTCTCTTTTTTGGCTAACATATCCATGTTAAGTATTCCTCTTAAGAATCAACACAAATTATTAATTTTCTCCTATCCTCAGTTTATATGATAATGCTATCTCCATCCATGAAAAAAAAAATTCTTCATTAAATTCTTCACTTCTGCATTAAAAATTACTGTATCTATCTACTATGAAAGCTATTTTCATAGGCATATAAAAACAGAACAAATTTTTGCGTTACTACATTCAGTGCCCTGCTGTAATTTGAAACTACTTGATATTTCAAAATATGATGAAGCTCTGCTGTGACATCAGTGCTGACGTAACTCATGAAAATAGTGGATATGAATGATCATAAGTATGGTTCACATGGAACTTCAGTGGTAATTTTCCTCTTGCCTATTGTCAGTGTACTGACTTCTCTTGAACTACATTACTGTCCATGGAATATTGGGATTAGCCATCCCATTACCCTTTTCTTCCCTTCAGTTTTAATAATTGTGACACATATAAAATACTGAATTTTTTCACTCTTACCAATTTCATCACCCACACAAAACTGCTTATTATAGCAGAAAATGAGAGGAAAGTTTTCTATCCATACTGAGGCCCTAAAGGAAGGGGAGAGCACTAAAGGTTGATATTCCAACAGGTGATCTGAGAACACCGATATTGGAGTTGAGAACTGTCTGCCCATTCACTAAACTTGATTTTGGGTATGAAGAATGAAGAACTGTCATTCCCTAAATCCAAGCAGAGCAGATCTACAGGACACCTGGTGGAACTGGTAGGAGATGAGTTTAATGGAATTTAAAAAAAAATCTGTGATGGGTATTTATGCAACAGGTAGTGAATTCCTGCTGTCACACAGCAGGTTCATGAACAAAGGGCTCATAAACAGACACTGAAATGACTAGGCAGGGACAGATCTTCCACTGTCCTTTCCCTCAGCTGTGGACGCTGACAGACTGCAGGGCCCAGACCCTGAAAGCAGACAGGTTAGTTTGTGTTATCTCTAAGCAGCCCCTCCTGCCTGCACTGCTGAATGCAGAGCCCTGGGTGGGTGGCCACTGCTCTGCCCCAGGAGGGCTGGCCTTACAGCCTGACACACTGTCCCAAGCCGCATCCTCAGTTCTTTCAAAAGACAATAATCAGTTTTAAATAACATTATCAATTATGTGAAAGGCTATTAAAAATCATTACTTTTTACACTCCTCTTTTAAACAGAGGGTGAAGAAGAGGGAGAACTTGATTTCCTTGACTCTAACCAGTTTGTACAGTGTCAGCTTAGCAAGGACTTTGGCTAAGCAAAGGCAGATATTTGGAGAAATAATGGACCAACTATTTGTCTTCCTACTTTGTGCTTGATGAAAGGGAGCTGGAGGATAAACTTACTACTTTCTCACAAATTCATTCATGTCTTACCACTAAAAGTTTTGACTCTACGTGCTAACCACGACTAGGTATTGTGGAGACTTTTCAGTGAAATCCTGTGTGAAAGAGGAGTCATTGCTACAGTTGCTATTTCTATAGACATACCAAAGTTGCTGTCACACAATCTGCATCTAAAACACTTGTCTAAGTCATTAGGGTGATGCATGAATTCCTTTCCTTTCTGACACGGAGCACAGTGTTTGGTAACATCTGTTGGGCAGGAGACATTTTTAACAAAACCTGTAGAGACAGAAAACCAACAATTTAGAGAGCAGCCACCAGCTCTAAGACTAACATCAGAATTACGTTTTTAATCCCTAATACTTTTGATTCCAAATATGGAATGTATATTCTTTGTGCATGTGTAGATGCACTCCAGGAATGTAGTATACATAACTTTTGATTATCCCCACTCTTCCTCCAATTTAATACTGAAGGAGAACACACTAAACAAAACCGTACATGAAAAATTGGAAAACCCACAAATGTATGGAATCCTGTAGGCAAAAGCATGTGTTTTCACTTTTTCAACCTTTTTCAAATATGTGCATGTTAATTCTTTGCTCTTTTGTAACAAGCACGTTATGAGAGAACTACTCTCTGTAGTGAGAAGTTATTGGTGCATTGAGCTCAAGAAATATCTTTGAAGTGGCTAATGTCCCATAAAAGAACAAAGATACAGCTGGAATGAAGCACTGCATCCAGGAAACCACCTCATGCCACTTCAGTATCACAGCACAAAGCAATGTGCTTGCTGTGGTGTCCCCTGTTAATGACTTCTCAACGCATACCATACTCACCACTCCTACATTTCTTGCAACACTGAGAATCTAAACTGTATTCATCCTCCTTGCAGTTAACTTCCCTCCTGGAAATGATCCTCCTATTGGATGTTATTATAGCTTCAGTATCATTTTTGCACTGTGTTTCAATAATTAGGAGAGCCACCTAGGAGAGAACAGAAAATTAAACAAATGTTTAGAACTGTGCACTAAAACTGTGTGTTTTAGTACTAGAACAGTCACATTAATAGTGTTATCTATAACTAAACATATTAATATTCATTCCCTTACTAAAACTGTTCATTACTTTAGATTTAATAGACAATGAAGGCCCATATTAAAGCCATGAACCCTACAACTACACTCTCCTTTCAAATTAATTTACAACAGATCCATTTCTTTGAATTTTTTGCACTGTCAATTGCACTGTCAATTTGCGCTGTAAATTGCAGAGTTCTGGGAGCTTTTTCTTTGTTTGTTTTTATTTCTGCCATTAGGCAGTAGAGGTTTACTAGTGGCCCCTGCCCTGCCTCTTCTCATGATAATAATAAAGCACTCCATCCCAGAGGCCAAACTATGGTTTTTGTATTATTTTGGAAAAAGGAGGAAGAATTATAAGGATAAATCTGGTATAGTTTGCCTTCTTCTCAGCAACATTTTCTGGGGAATTCTATATTTACTCTGCATACCCTAAATATGAGATGTCTATATAATGCAGCTATGTATGCTGACCACAATTTCAGTTAGATGCAAAAAACTCTATGTTAAATTACCGAAAAACCATTTTGGATATCAAACTGGGCTCTCAAGTGAAGGAAGTGCTATCTGTTGCTAACTAATGATGCAACCAATAAGATCACTGCCTTCTACAGGCAGCCACTTTGCATCCTCTAGTCTATTCACAAGTGAGAACGTGGAAAGAATTTTATTTCCTTAGCAGCTGCCTGTTTAAAATATATATAATATTAGTGACTGGATGTAATTAAGAAGGCCTTTCTTTGCACCTGGAGGCGCAAAGCTCCAGCAGCTGAAACAGCATAATTAGCACTGGAGAAACTCTGGCTATGGATGCTCAGCCCATCGCTTCCCCTGTTTGGTGCTCCCTCTTCCTTGGCTGCCAAAGCTTTCAGGGTGCTCTCCTCTGAATGCCAGTGTAACAATGTAAAAAAATTAAAGTCTCCACAGAAGCTTTCAAGTGGATGTGTCAAATTAGTGCGATTTGTTTTCCTTTTGTCTAGGAGAGCTACCTCACTAAGCACTGGATTAGAAAGTCCAATTAAAAAATAATCACTAAAATATAGTCAGGGATGTATGACCAGTCTGGTTTGGTTTTTCCTAAAGCAGTATGAAGGAAATGTCGAGAGAGTCATGCAAAAAATAGAATATAATCAAAGAAGGAAACATATTTCTAAATTACTAATACCAGTAAAACCTTGCTTCTTTACCAAATGCCTGCAAACACAGTGTGTGCAGAGATGTGTTCCCTCACACCAACAAAGCTCTCTGCCTCTTGTTTATGCTTTTATACAAAGGGGCTATGCTGGTATGAGGGGCTACAGAAGCAGAACATTTTCGGATGGATGCCCTCTGCTCCTGCTCACGGAGACGAACTTCCTGGTACACTTACAAGAAGTGGGGGTGACTTCTCAGAATTCAACACTTAAGCAGCACCAAACACCTACATTGGCTCTGCTTGCAGGGATGTCTTACAACATCTTCCTGTGGAAGGAATTATGATAAAACTGTGAAGACTTTTTTTTCAAAGCAATGCCCTAATTTTTTCAACATTTTTCCTCCTGGATTTGCACCCTCGTAAAAGCAATCCATTTCCTATTTACAAATTTTGGTGAGTCTCATAGGAAAAAAAACCAGAAAAGAATCAATAGTCATTTAGCTTCCTGTGCACACCTTGGTTGCTTTTTCTGTTGTCACTGAGCAGTAAACACTAATATCAGAAAGGAAGCAGTTTAGGGGCTTTTATAGAGGCAGGGATGATAGGTGCTTTTCATGACATGTACACTCAAGCAGTGGTTGTGTGTTTTCAGCCCAGAATGAGTCACAGAGACTCTCTTTTAACTTTCTCAACCTAAAAAAATAGTTTTGGTATCTAAACTGAAGACTTAGATTGCACTAAGCAGTCAATGGGAATAAGATCAATCAGCTGGGGACATCTACCCTTAGCAGAACCCATAAAAATATGAGATTTTCTGGTTTTGCTGCATTTGCATTGTCCAGACCATGAAAAGAGTTTTCTACCTGCTCCCTCTCCTTCATCCCAACAGGGCCCTCCAAAATGCTTTTACCAACAGGTATTTGCTAAGGACACTTTTATGAAACCTGTTTTCGTCTGCATTTCTAGGGCACAGTGACAAGAACTTTCATTTCTTTGAATACTCGTGTCATTTTGGGATTCTCAGGCCTCCAGTTCTTCCTCTGTCAAAGTATTCTTCATGACATCTCAATCTATTTCAACAGAAAAGCTTCTGCAAGATACAGCTTATAGGTAATCTCAGCTTTGAAAGTGTGTGAACATGTAATTTGCATACAGGACTTTTTAAAACTTTACAATGTCAACCCTGAGAAAAAAAAGTCTCTGTTTTCTGCTGTTATCTTTATAATACATTTTATTTTTAGCAAGCCCCTTCTCCCATTTCTCATCTATGAATGCTGATGGATGAGAAGACTGATGGTTACAGTATGTGGCCATTTTTTCCACTCCACATTTGTTACATGGACCAAGGTGCATGAGCTCATCAGGGGCTTTCTAAGTGTTAAAAAAGGAGGAGGAGGGATTTTTCTTGCTTTTTTTTGCCTTGTGGAAGTTGCTAGAACTAGCTTAATTTTAATATGCTTATCTCTGTCATTAATCTCCCTTGTATTACCTCTGTCAGGCTGGCCTTTTCAAAGAGTAATTTCACTCAAAATGTAATCTTAAGAGGATACTCCAATTCTTTCACTATGACAAGAAATTTCTTCTTCCAAAACCTCAAGTATCGTTTTCCTCTAAGTCTTTTTTTTCTCCCACCTAGGCTGAATCTCAGTTAGTACCAAAATAACCTCTAAATATAGTATTTCACATTCTAAAATCTCTTATGAGAAGAACAAAAATAATCCAGTTCCATTTTTAAAGCCCAACAATGGGAGTTGGTATTTCCCCACATTTAGAAGCACCCTGAGCTTCTTAAATTGCAAGGGAAATGCATGTGTTTAGTGCCTGTGAGAGCAAATAGCCTCAGACTGTTCAGCACCTTAAAGCACTCACTGTTCCAATTCGATCCCTTTCATATCTCAGCTGACTCACATGCAAATTAAAACAACATACTGGGGCTGGGGGTTGTATGATTGGTTATTTTGTTGGGTTTTGCTTTTCAGAAGTACTGTACTATTGAGCACCTAGTAAAGACTTCATTATTTGGAGAGCTGGCAGAGATAGTAACAGCTTTCACCTCGCCTTTGTTGAAGCTAAGCATGAATTAGAGCTCGACAGATAGAAACCTCGCAACTCTCACCCTTTTCCTTTTGTAACACAAAATGGTTTTCTTATGATTTTCTCTTTGTTCAGTGAGTTACTGCAGAGATGAAGGTGGTTACAGTGGAAACATGCACAGACATGTTTCCAGAACTGGGGCCCTTACACTTTTCACTTGAGTCTTGGGTCAGCCCAATTTATGGCTGTTTATGCATGTACATGTAAATGTGTGTATCAGTTTTCCATGATTTGAGGGAGAAAGGCCAATGCAGTAATGCAGGAGCCTTGGTTTCAAAGGTATGTCTTCTGAACTTCCAGAAAAGTGCCTGCTCTGTAGTCATATCATAATTACAAAATATTTACGTAACAGTTCACTCTCTGGCCTATTCCTGTGGAGGGCTGTCTTGAGGTGATTTTATGGTGGTACTTCATTCCCTAATGGCCAGCAGAGGTTGAAGATGAAGCAGGAGGCTGGGCTGGAGCCTGGGAAGGCCGAGTGGGGGCTCGGTTCTGTCTCTCTCTCTGTTGTGCTTCGGGCTGCGACTCGGAGTGTTAGCTCACTGCCTTTGCTCCATCTGTATCCCTGCTTGCTCAGGCACGAAGCTCTTTTTTGTCTTTCCCCACCTTTTCCCCTGGACTTCAGCAGAAATCATTCAGTGGTTTCTTTCTGGGTTTTTTTTTTCCACTTGACCTGTTTCGGCTTGCAGTCCAGGGAGCCTACGGGGGCAGTGGGAAAGACCCAGGCCAGCAAACACAGGACACTAAACCCCTCCAGTTTCACCTGCTGTGAGGAGCAGACCAAAGCCAGAAGCTCAACAGCTTTGCCTGAGCTGCTGCGTGGATTTTTTTCCTTCCCTTTCCTGAGACAAAGGCAGCAGCCACCATCCTTGCCCCCTGGCCACGGGGCTGGGTTGGGGGTATAAGGTTCAATTTATGTTTTCTGTCTTGTGGGTATCTTGCTTTGTTAATAAACAGGGTTTATTTTCACTTGCACCCCCAAGTATTCATTTCTCTCATTGGCAAAAAGGGATTATTGGAGCCCTTCTCTTTAGAGGAAACATTAATTCCAGAGCATTTTCTCCTAAAATCTGTCTCTAAACTAATACAAGTGTGTTTCTCAGTGGTACATAGTTTTGCAGCTTTTTCTACATGGAGAACTCAGATGTCTTCTAACTTCATAGACCATGGCTATTTTTGCATGACTATCCCTAAATCTTCTTTTACTTGAGTGCAGTGTGGAGTTCCTTGCAAAATTGAGGTCTCATTCAACAAACTGTTTTCATGTTCTGGTTTTACCAAATAATAAGCCAAACTCTGACCAGATTTACTATTTTATAAGTAGTGAAACAACATGCTAATTAAAACAAAAACCTTTTTAAAAATAGAAATGATGTAGGAATGCTAAAGTCTTTCTAAGGTATACTGAAATTTGGAAACAACTAGAAAATAAGAAGAGAAATTATATATTCTTTGGAGCACTGTTTTAAATGAAAGTATTTTTGATCTTAAGACATATATTCTGAATAGTTCTAACATACCGAGCTACACTGACATTTCTGTCACTAGTTGGCTGCTCCTGTACAGGGACAGGTAATACACACTTCTGTCAGCAGATGAGAATCCTTCTTTCTATTTAATTATGCTTTGATGATTTGTGCAGGGGCATGGATAGAGCTCTCTGAAATACTTTAAATGTTTTACTACCTGCTATGCAGTTGGTCAGATCACTGTTTGAGTGGTTTATACATTAAGACTTGATTTTAACCTGACAAATCACAAAACAAACTGCGTTTGTTAGCAATAAAACCACATTGCAAAGATACTTCGGGGGTCAGCTGCAGTGAGGTGTCTCTGGAACAGGAGAATCGGGCTAGGGAAGCAATGTGTTCTGCAGGCACACTTCCAGGTGCCTGTGCTGTCCAGCAGGGCTCACTGCCACCCACCTCATCCCCTGGCATCCCTGGGCTCGGGGCAGCCCTACCTGGGCGCAGGCCGAGCCAGGGCAGCCGCACACCCTGCCCCTGCCCAGGTGCGCAGCCCTGGAGCCGCCTGCCGCTGCAGCAATGCACTGGGCCAGCGGGGACCCTGTGCTGGCCACCGACATGCACTGGCACGCTCCCTTCCTTTTGCTGCTCACGGCGGCCGTTCGGAACGGATCTTTGTCAAGGTAACTCTACTGATGAGAGTGAGACAGGAGACTGAAGCTCTCAGAAGCTGCAGGGACTCACTGTGTGCATAGGCATGGCTCAGGCAAAAGGGAAGGCCCTGCCCTGCTGATTCCGGCACACGCTGTACACTGACGGCAGGCTCGGATCGTTCTTCTGGCTTCTCCTGGGTCACTGTCATAGCGGTTCAAACTCCTCCCCTACAGGTATTTGCTTTTATGTTGCTTTCCCAGCTCTCTGGTAGGGATCGGCTGAGGTGCAGCGCAGGTCGGCTCCCACCGAGCCCGGTTTTAGCCCGGGCAGGTCCCGCACCTCCCCGTGCTGGCAGAGCGGGGACTCTGCACCTGCCTGGCCCGCGGCTCCGGCCTCTATGGGCGCCTGCGGACCAGCGCCAGCCGTCCCTGGGTCCCCCCACCTACAGCCACCTGCATCCATCCCCCTTTTCTTCCGTCCGCTTGACACAACACGCACCTCACTGAGCACCCTTCAGAAGTGCCTGTTTTAAGCTTTTTCCCCTTAAAACGCCGCCTAACGAACTGACTGAACTGTCGGTAACAAGTTTGCCACGGCCGGCGGCGAGCAGCAGCCAGGCAGCGCTCCCCGCCCAGCGGCGCCGCGCTGCTCGTCCCCGCCGGCCCCGCCGCCCCGGCCGGGGCTGTCCCCGCCGCCCGCCCGCCACCCCGCTCGGGCGGACACTTACGAGGAGCAGGGCGAGGAGCCTCCGGGCCATGCTGCCGCCGTCCCGCACCGTCCCCACGCCGCCGCTGCCCGGCACCCTCCGACGGGAAGTGGCCCGTCCCTGCGGGACAGCCCGCGCCCTGCCCGCCGCTCCTCCCATGTTGGCAAACACGGCCCGGCCCGCCCCCGGCACGGCTCGGCACGGCACGGCACGGAGCGGGGGCTGGGCTGGGCTGGGCCAGCCGTGGGGCCGGGCAGCCCGGGCGCCGTGATCCGGCCCCGGACGGGGCTCCGGCCGCCGGGAGAGCCGCGGACACCGGCGGGACAGCCCCGAGCCCGGCGCCCCGCGGTGACCGGGAGACAGGGCTCGGAGCTCCCGCTCGGGTGTCCCGGGCGCCGCGGGGACCCCGGGCGCTTGGCCGGGGACACCCACTCGGCAGCTCGGGGATGCCAGGGCACGGCCCCGAGGTCACCAAGGCAACAGCCTTAGTGCTGGGAATGACACATTCGATTCCTGCGCTTCAGGTGCTGGGCGGAGCTATTGCCTCCCTAGCAGGGCAGAAACTCAGCTTTTCAAGTACTGCCAAGGACGGGCTTGTGGCAGGCAGTCCCGCATGGGTAGAATGGAGCAGGCACTCGGGACAAGCTAAACTCCCTGTAGCAGGCAGTACTGCCCCTTGCTGTCTTATTGAAAGGGTTGCTCAAGCCCGTGACTTCTATTTTCTGCCTGTTTCCAGTCAGTTCTTGTGTTTTTCCTGCAAGCTTTCAGAGGTTTGAAATGCTGGTAGTCTGGCCTCCTTTGTAGAGTTAGAAATGACGTGATGGAGTTAGTTATGTTTTCATCTTTCAGGTTTTGACATGATTCGATTGCCTTGGGAGGACCATGGTTGCAATCGAGCTGGCATTTTCATTTTAAACACCATTTTTCAGTGGTTTATGACTCAGATTTTCAAAAACCCTTCAGCTTTTCTGCTGTTATGGCTCTTAGCTGCAATACATAACGTCGACAAAAAAATAGCTACTGTTTTAAATACTTCAGGCTTTTAAACCACTTCCGGATAAACCAAAAGTACTGCTGACACACTTTTAGAGATGCTGCCTTTGGAGTACCCTTGAACAATCGGCTTTTTTGCCTTCCCAGTGGCAGTATGGAATATAAGGAAGGAGAGGCATCTCTCTTGGGTTACACGTAATCCAGTGCCTGGTTTACACGTCTCTGGTTCCTACTGGGCAAACCCAAAGCAGCGTGTTTGTGAGGCCGCTAATTTTAGCGGAAATTTGCGTGCGGGTAGGGGTGGAGTAGGGACTGCAAGCAATGTTGTCCGGATCTGGATCGTTGCTGCAGCAGAAAGCTTGGTAGAATTGTTTCCAGATCCATCGCTCGAGGGGATTGTGTTTTGTCCTAAAATTAAAACCTTATGTGTCTGGGCCCTCAGCAGGCATTGCTCAGGGTTCAGTGGCACCTCGGTGTGCCTCTTGCACCATTTGCCCGATACCTTCCTCTGATGTCACTCTAGTCTGTGGGGTGCATGTGGTTTGCACTCCTCCCTGCCCCCAGGGTGTGATGACTGTGTGCATGTAGCTTCTTTGCGGTGAGCTGTTTTTCTCTTAGGTAGGGAGCTTTGAGAGATGTTTGAGAGGCCACCAGATTCATGTCAAAACAACAGTGTCTGCATGTGACGAGAAGTTGTACCTTATGTAGTTAATAACTGTAGTTGTGGGGGGTTTTTTATATATATAATGAAGAAAGAGAAACGTGTTTGGAGGACTTTTTGTTGTTTGATGAGAAGACAAAGGCCTCTGCATGATTTAATGTGAATCAAGCAAAAGCTGTTTATGGTGCTTCTAAACATTGTTTATATTTACTTCTTATCTTGGCCTACACAGTCACGCATTGTTTAAATGGTAGCTCTGCTTTGTCCATGCATCTCTTGATTGGTAGCTCTGCTTTGTCCATGAGGCAAGCACGCATCTTTTCCTTAATCTTATTGGTAGATGCTGTGTCATTTTACTCAACATCCCTATGTTTGTCAGCAACTTTTCTGCTTCTTTTTTCTTCTTGCAACATCAGCTTTTTTATCCACAAAGATGACCTTGTTCTTTAGTTCCAGAAGGTTAGGCTGGTTCATTTAGTGTATGTCCTGTAAATATGATCCTACAGTTTGATTATTCTGACTGTGAGAATAGTCAAACAAATAGCTGGTATCAGTGAGGACTATAAGGCCAGTGCTTTCATCTTTGCTCTGTTCCTTGTGTTGCAGCAGCTTCTTTTCAGCTGGTAAAACTGGCAGCATCAACTCTTTTCTTTACTCACCCTTCATCTAAACCTTAATTCTTGTGTCAGCTGCGGCCTGCAAAGCAGTACAGGCTCTGCAGTTTCTCTCTGCCAGCAGATGGCCTTGTGCCTCGCCTAGTGTGGGAACAGGGGTCAGGCTAGGGCAGGATGCAACTCGAGGAACACACACTTTCTAGATCCTTTGCAATTCCAGCTTTAAAAATGTAAGATTCTGGAATTAAAGTGATTTTTTTTTTTTTTTTTTACTGTGATGATTTGATTTGTGTGTAGGTGTGTGTTGTGTTTCTTTTTTCCCCTTGTAATTGTTATCCTATGTCACATGTAAACTGGTCATAGGAAATTCTGCTCTGAGCAAAACCACCCAGGGAATAATTTTGGACACACATGGTGACATGATATTCTTGCATTTGGTGTTTCTGAGTTGGAATCATTATTCACACCTTAACTGGCACCAAACCTTTTCTTCCCTCTCCAGAAAGCTGCTGCACCTAAAGAAGCTGATTCTGTTGATGTATTATGATATTGTGGATTGCTAAGTTTTTGAGAAGGTTAACTTAGCTAGTGTCTCCAGGTGAAGAAAAACTTGTCAAGGTGCAATAACACGTAATTGACGGCCCTGTGCATTCTGTTGCTCTCACCTCAGAATATTGAATCCATATTTATATTCCAGAGGGAAAATAATGGGGGAGGAAGCATAAGATTTGACTTGCTTTCTACTACATTTTTCTCTGTTAAATTATTAGAGATTTTTAATTTTAATTTTTTAAAAAATATTTTGTTTAGATTTGTTTTGGCATATTTGTAATCTTTAGCAGTTCTTTTGTACTAAGACTGGGCAATTGGATTAACTGTGTAGTATAACTTAACCAAAGTAGTTCCATCAAACTTAAATTCTCCTTTGACCTAAAATACACATTAGAAGACCATTGTTGGTTTGTTTCTTAGTTTGTTTGTTTCACTTTCTGTCTTTTGTTTTCTTTTGCTTTCCTGTTTTGCCTCTCCCCTCCCTCATGTATGTTCAAGAGCCAACCTTTGCTGGCTGTTCGTGCCAACTTTTGGCTTTTTGTTCAAGTACTAGAGTGAGTGATCCATTACTCATGCAGTTCGATAGTATCTCCTTCATTTTCGATTCAAACCTCTTCAGTGATGTTACTCATGTCACAAGCATCAGCTAACACTACTGGGAAATCATTAGAGTGGCATCAGTCTTTAAATAATCAGCTCTTGCCCAGGACAGTTTTATGATCTTGTATTGTTTTCCAGATCTTCTGTGAAACATTGGAACAGCAACCTTGCTGCACCCTTTGCATTATGGTCTCATAGACCAGAGAAGATCTGTAACCACTGTAAATATGGCTGTTTGTTGCAGTGTGGTGTGGCCAGATTCTGACAGCCTTTGTTCATGAACCACTGTGAACCACTGCTTCCAGCCCCCGGGTTTGTGGTGCGGTGGAAGGTTCTCTGTACCGTGATGCGGTAGCGAAGCTCTTTGTTGGCCCCAACACCCTGTTCTGAGTGTGGGGAAACTGACGGGACCGCGCAGGAGAGGGAGAGCAGGGTGTGACCAGAGGAGTTTATGAAGACCCTGTGGGGTTTTTTCATAAGGGTGCTGCCTGGTGATGCATCAAATCACAGATCAGGGTGTTCTGGCATGCAGTGTACTTCTTTTAAAAGTAACAGTGATCTGATATACCTGCCTGTGGAGCCGTAGATGCTACTGTTTATCTGAAAAAACCCCACACTGGCAAGAAAACAGAATGGAAACAAAAACCCAGCCTGGAACAAAACAGAGTGGAAACCGAAACTCCCAGCAAGTGACTTGTGTTCTCTAGCAGTTCTCCTCTGGAGAAGATGATAAAGGAGAACTGGCCATAAACCCTGCCAATCGTAAAGAAAATCGAAACAGATATGTGTCCTTTTTTTCATAATTTAACTTCCTGACACTACCCTGGATCCATGCTTTTGTTCAACAGACCTAGTTTGATGACGTCAATGCATTCTTCACAGCAGGGGAAAAAAAAAAAAAAAGCATTTTTCAAACAAACTGAGCATTTCCTTAGACTGGAAAAGCAAATTGGCTGGATGCCTGGTGGCTCCTACAGCCAATCACCATAACCTTACCATAAATGTAGATGTGTTTCTGTCTTAGATTGGATTATTGACTTTATTTTAGACATGGGACCATCCTGTCCCAGTCCTCTGTGTGTGCACTGTACAAGGGAATGCTGAGATTCTAAATGCTGCATTATTTACCAAATATTTTGCACATTACATGGACTGACATAAAATTTGACTTTGTGACTTGATAGATTGTAAATGCATCTGTTTTAATTGTTTTGTATCCATCCAGATCTTGAGGCAGGCAACTTTGTTTCAGATATTTTCTCGTGATATTTTCTCTTTTTTTTCAAGCAAAATGGTCTAAGTTGTTTTTTGAAGATGCTATTACTAAGATTAAGCTTTATACTTTCAAACCTTGGTGTACAGCAAATGCTGTCAATTGTGTAACGGATCAACTGTAAAAGTTTAGGAGATAATGTGCTAGGGATGCTAAATGTTCTTCAGAGGTGAGTGAGGAAGTGTTCAAACCTTTTCCCTTCAGGTTTCTGCCTGGACAGAGCACTGCTGATTTAATTTGTGGGTTTCTTCCATTTGTGAGATAAACCCAAGGCTGAATCCTTGTGCTAAGGATGAAAGAGGAAAAAAAAATCTATAGAGAAATGTCTGAAGTTAAAAGGTAAATGTGAATAAAAGGAAATCTTTAGTTCTGCTTTTGACCTTTAATCTGAAGATGGCCTTAACAGGTGCACCAGATGGCTTCATTTCCCATGTTAAGTAAGTGAAGCTCAAAGAGCCACCCTTCAAGGAAGTTTTCCTTACAATTTTAAAGAAAACAAATTTTATTAAATGTGGTAGTGAGGAGGAGAAGCTAAAGGAAACATTTTAAAGGGTCTTGGCATGCTGTAGTTTCTGATATTGTAAGAAATATTACAAGTTTGGAATTCAGTTCCACTGTTTTGCTTTGCTCTGTCATGCTTCTCTTTCTAGGGTATCATCTGACAAGTGAGACCAGCAGGCTTAGATAAAAGCAGTCTCTTGTGGCTGAGACTCCAAACGCTCTTGTTTTGGTTTCTTTTGATATCACTTAACCTTTGAAATTCTTTGGGGGTGGGGAAGACACAAGAGTGGTGTGAAAAGCCTTATCCCTCCCACAAACATCGGTGCAGCCTGGCATCCGCTGTGGCATCAGAGCTAGAGCAGCATGCAGTGACCTTCCTCTGGGTGTGTGTCTGCTGGGCACGGCTGTGTGCTGCTCAGCAGCACTTGTGCTTCAGGTAAAGCTGCTGTGCAACAGCTGGATCCTGGTAGAGAGGAGCTGTTGTGGTAGGAACAAAGCTGGAGGTCAGGGGGTTATCCCTGCCTTCACCAACTCCCCCACTCGTACCACACATTTGCACAAACAGAAGAGAGGCCTGGCTAGCTGCTGAAGCTGCAGGAGTGAGTCATATTTTCTCTATTCAGCTGCACAGCCCACTGCATAGTAAGGTTTTGTGAGCTGTAGCAGAGGGATTGAGTATGTAGTACAGACTGATTTATATTTCTGTCAGAATGCAGTGGATTGTTTTCCGTTGGTGGTTCTCATCAGCAATTAAATGAAGTGCTAAGATAGCTGTGCATCTCTAAGGGTGGTCATAACCAGAAGGAATGCAGTGGTGTTAGCTGTCTGAAGCAGTCTGTTCAATTCCCAGATAAGACATCAGTGTTATTTTTCAGCTGAATAATTTCTCAAATACCTCTTGGAGGCCAGTATTTTGAAAGAGGCATCCTTTCCACACTGCACAGTAGCTGTCTCTCCTGCTGTCAGCCAGCTCAGAGGCAGGAATGGGATGTGAGACTGCAGAGGGATGGGCAGCAGAACGTGCATTTCTGCTTCCCTGGGATGGGCAGCGGAGCCTAGCGGCAGTGCAGGCCATGCCTCTTAAAGGCACAAGTTTCCCATAGGCTCTCTCACCTTGGGGATTCTCAGAAACCTCCCTGCCTGGGGGCAGCCAGCTGAGAGGAGAGCAGTTCCTCAGTTTCTTATGAAAAATGAAGAGGAAGTCACATGCCTTTGCTATTAGTGTAGGGAAATTGTCTTATCTTCTGGAAGTAGAGGTTTTGGACTGAATTCTCATCTTTCATTTATTCATTTCAGAGAGTCATGATGTTTCAGTTTGGTTTTTTTTTTTGAGATCAATGGTAATTTTGATATTGCTAAGATTTGATTGATTGAAGCTAAGATTTCAGTACCTGTGCATAAAGCATATATAAGATATGTTATATCAGTACCTGGGATTTGCCTCTCTAGGGGAGGCAGGGCTGGCCACCAGCCCCTTCTCCATCAGCTCCCTGGAGGGGCAGCATGGTCTGTCCTGCATGGGCACGTGGCAGAGCCTGCAGTGTCACTGCTTGGTGCAGTGAAAGGCTGTTGGTACATGGAGCTTATTCCTTGTCCTCACAGCTACTGCCCCTCTGTTCCTGAGTGACCTGGCACAAACCCCACCTGGTTTTCTCTTCAGGGGCCCCACCTGAAAAACAGGATCTGACAAAGACAAGTTACTAAAGGATAGTAACTTTTTAAAAGGAAGGTGATAGGGAAGGTTTAGCCCTCGTGAAAACAGTAGCTTGTATTGTATGCAGAGTAAAAGAACACAGATGTTAGCCCTTTTTCCCAAGTGTGGTTGTCTCCTGCTCCTTCCAGCCCCTTTTCCTGAGAAGGCCTCACACATTTCCAGTGTGAGTGGTGTTCAGTCTCTAATGCAATAAAATGCTATAGCAACACTGTTTTATTTAAATGCAGTTCAGAAAGGGGGATGTGTTTGTGCTGAAGATCTGCTAACTGCATCATTTTCTCCTTGTATTAAACAATGTGTCCATGCTGTGTAGTGCAGAGTAATCAGCATGCAGGGAAATGATTTATATTATATTGAAGGGGTCTGAGCTTTTGACCTTGTAAATGAATTCCCAGAGACAGCTAAATACAATGCAGTGAGTAACGGGCTTTAATTAGGAAGCTGGAAGAGTTGTACATAGTTCTGGTATCCTGATGTGGAAACTATCCAGGCATTTTCAGGATGCTTGTACAGCAGTGTTTTGCAGCAGTGAAAGGAGTCACTATGCCTTCAACGAGTTGCTAGCAAGGAACTGAAAGAAAGGGAGACTTGGGAAGTACTTACAGGACTGACAGCATGGTAGAAACTATAATTCTGAGACCTGTCTTTTTTTAGTGATGTTACTGGCTTGCAAGAAGAACAGAAATGGATCAAAAAGCAGTTGAGTTGGCAGAAATCTCCCACTGGCAGCCTAGACCTGAGTCCTGACAGTTTTCATCCCCCTTGAGACCAGTGGTACAATAATTGGTCCTGAAATGGGCTGGAATGAGGAGAAGCTTTAGAGAATTCTGAGTTTTTCTGTATTTCAGGAGGATGGTTATGTTTGTTTCAGAATTATGTATCTAAGTCTTCCTTACAGTCATAAAAGAAAAGGAACAAAATTTTGGTTTTTGGCCTGTAAGGGAATTTGAGCAAGCAGTTAAAGCTGGGCATGTAAAATACATTTGGTGGAGAGGAAAAGAAAACCCTAAGTTTGATTGGGAAATCACTTTCACTTTCAGAAAACCAATGAAATTATTGAACAAAAAGAGCACGTTATCTGTACTTTTCCATAGTTCTTATGGCTGCCTGTAAGAAAGAGGAAGAAGAAACAGCCTTATGTAACTTAGATGCATCTGCAAAGCAAGGACCAAGGCCTGCCTGCTTCAGTTTTCTTGGGAGGCTTTAGCATCCTTTGGGGAGCAGTTTATAAATGGAATATTCTAGAGAATGAGACACAGCTGTGTGCTAGGTGCCCAACCATCACCAGCTGTCTGTCTCCTGGGGCACCACACTCTGTAACAGGAGGGTGTCCCAGGGCCAAGCAGCAGCCAGGCTGATGCAGGGAGGTGTGACAGTGCAGGTGGACACTGCACATGGGGCACAGGAGAGCTCCAGTGAAGTCCTGTCCTTCCTGCAGGCTGCAGTGAGTTCGGCACCACGTTCCTGGGTGTGTTCTCATCAGCCAAAATGACATTCAGCAAAAAAGCCATGGGGGCATGGTGGGGGAATCCTTCTGCACAGGTCACAATGCAAAGAGCCTTCTCCTATTATAAATTCTCTATTTATTCTATGATATTCTCCTATTATAAATAATTCTCCTATTATAAACAGGATTCTGTTGGAGAGAATTCTGTTTTATCTTAGATCTTTAATGTAGGTTGTAGCAAGTTATCAAAATACATACATGCTCACACAGATTTTATCTGTGACCTTTTTCTGTAATTTATGTTATTGTTCAGATCACTGATAAAGGCATTAAAGTGTGTAGCCAGTGCTTGTGCCACAGAATTCCACCCACTCAGCAGTGATTTCCCTGCACTCTTGTGCTGTAAGGCTTCAGAGGCACCTCTCATGCTACTCTGTATATGTTGGATCTGCAGTTGTTTGGTTTTTTTAATGTTTTAGAATGTAAAGGGGTTTAGAGGGCTTTTACGACTATGTTTATAATATTCCTCAAAAAATTTTACAAGAAATCATTTTTTATACAGCCTTATCCTCAATGTTTATTATATTTTCTCCTTTTATTTTTGTTGTTTGAATTCTGTATTGGCAGCTGTCATAGGTTGACTTAGAGTGGTGTGTTCATCTGGCATGTTTGTAATTAACTACTTCTTGTCATTACATGCTTGAAATTTTTGTTAAACTGCTTTTCTTCCTGGGGAAAACCCCACAAGCATTTTTAAGGGCTAATGAAAGGAGGTGTTGATTTTTCTGGAGGCCCTTTGGCCTATTTGTAACATCTGTGTGGATGGAGGCTAGTCCTGCTGCAATGTCCATGCCCAGCTTTATTGATGGCTCTTTTAACATCCTCTTGCAGTGGAGCTGAAATCAAAAAAGCCCCAAACAGTTTTTGCAAACTTTCGAATTGACTTCTGCCTTCTTTTTTCTGATACAGAAAATGCACATGTGTTCAATATGACTGCATTTGCCACATTATTTTTACTTTTGCTTATAACAGCACACACTTTCATATAATGGTGTGGCAATTCCAAAAGTAGGTTTCCTTTTTATCCTTTTTATTAAAGGTATGTGTTCACTTTAGTCACAAAGGTGATAGAATTTCCCTTGTATATTTTGTACATTCTTTGGTTTATTGCCACTTAACGCTCATTCCTTCACTGTTATTTAGTGGTTCTTGTGGAATTTAAAAAAAAAAAAGTTCAGCTGTGCTCTCAGCTGTTTGTAGGTTGTGCTGAGTGACTCATGCAGAAGACCAGGAAGTTGCAGTGTGGCCACATCTCCTTGTCCTGCCCAGCAGTGACACTTGACCTCCAAATGCTCTAAACCCACTGCCAGGAGCAAGAGATGAGACCAGGGCTGGGCCTTTGGGAGAGGCGGGTACTGCCTTGGTGACACTTGTAGTGAGTGACTCCACAATTTGCCATCATCTAGAGCCAAAAAGTGAAACTCTGGCACTACAGCAAATTATGAAATGTGCTAGTGAAAGCAATGACCTTGTTGAGTCTGGGAGGTTTTGTGGAGGAAGGGCCCCTGTGCCCTCCCTGTCCCACACACCGGTCTGACTTCCCTAGAAGGACAGCCCTTGTTTGCCACAGTGGTGGGCTGGGAAGATGTCATTTACATTTTGACAAGTTGGGATAGCTTGTTGCTGCAGAGGTTCTGATCATCATGGGGAATGTGGCTCTTGAGAGATGTTCCAGTGGGACATTCTTGCGAGGCCTTACCTGCAGTGTGATTTTGGGCAGTTATGTCAGTAGGAGCTGTGACCCAGCTACTGAGGGGCTGCTGAGAGCTTGCACACAGTGGGGCAGAGCTCTGCCCTGGCCAGTGGCCTGAGGGCTGACCCAGGACCTCTGCTAGATTTGCAGCTCTTGGTATACACTGTGCTCCTTTGACCATCTTTCTGATGTATTTGTTGCTTTCCTTGTAACATTAGGGATGTCTACACCAGCTAGATTGTGAGCTGTGGGAGATGCCTTGCAGACAAAATGCAGTGCTGCTTTCTACAAAAAAAAAAAATCGTGAAGGGCATTCAAAACAATGTATTGAAACTAGTCAAACTTATGGAGGGAAAATATTAAATATATCTGCATCTATTATGCATGAGGATATGGGTACATACTCCTGTCTCAAGAAATCCTTCTTACATATACAATCCTTACATAAGGAAGGAGAGAGGATATAGGAAGTGTAGGTGTCCCATTTCTTCCCAAGCATCTGCTATCAGGAAATCTCAGACACAGGATACTGAGCTATATGGATATCAGCCTGACCCAGCAGGACTTGTGCTGATGTGCTGTTTATTTATCTAAGAAGGATGATGGGGGAGACATTATCTCATTTTTACTTTGAACATGTTCCTTTGATTTTGAATGAAGGATAATTTTACCACATTACCAGAGGAAGATCCCTTGTTAAGAAGATGAAGGAAGGCTGTGAATTAACATTCTTTGTCAGCCTACTTAAGAGGCCCAGGTGGCAAAAACTGTCTCCTCTAGCTCTTGAAGAGCACAAGCAAAACTATTTTCCAAATTTTGAAGGTTGCAAACTGCCATACTTGAAAATGATTAGAGCAATTTTGTCTTAGTTATCAGAGAGGGACCAGTGCAGGAGCCTGACACCACAGAGAAAGCTAATCTATGGGCCTGACAGTTTATGGTTAATCTGACACTTTACAGATGCTTACTCTGTGACAGCTGCAATGAATCAGGTTATTAGAGTGACTTTCTGCTCCCTAAAGCTTATTTATTCCTGTCTTTCTCAAAATAGGGGGTGGGGATGTGTAAAGCCTATCAATGAGATAGAGGAGAGGGCCTGAAGCCAGACAAACCAAAACATTTAGAGATTCTGCTAATGTTACGAAGATGAAAGGAATCCCCAAATAAAAAGGAGCCAGAGACATATTTAGCAGAGCCTCATTCCTAAACAGCCAATTGGATGGAGGCAGGAAGGTCTCCACACACATCTCAGAAGTTGTTTTCCCTTATAAAGTAAAGCAAAGAGGTTACTTTATTCACATTCTTCTATAGACTGGGATAAGCCTGCAGCTTCTGTCCTGCTTTACCAAAAAAGTATGGCATCTACCCACTGGTGCTGGGCCTCTGAGCTGGCACTCTTGGGGCCAGCTGGAGCCCATTTCCTTGGCATGGGGGGATCTGCAGCCCCTGCTGCTGTGGAGTCCCAGGCACACTTTGTGTCCATGTGGCAATCCACAGTTACTGAAAAGAAGGAGCTTAAGGAAGGTGTAGCTAAATTTCCACTGCTACATGGAAAGATGCTGGAAGTCAATAGGAGAGTACTCAATGTTCATGGGAGCTTTGCTGGGATCTCTATTAAGAGATCAGGGGAAAAGATACTGAAGAGAGAGGCAAAATTTGTTTTTCCTTTTCTTTTTCTTTCTGTGGTTGTGCTCCAGACATAGGCTTGTGATGCAGACTGCAAAAGGGTTTAGCGTGGAAGACCTGAGAAGTTCTCAGGGGAGCTAAATAAAAACCATGGGTTTTGGCTATGGATACAAAGAAAGAAGAACCTTGGGGTATGGACACACTAGGCAAATTGTGCTGTGCAGTTTCTGTACTAATGAGTGGGATAAGGACTGAAAGGCAGCAGAAGCTGGTGTTGGAAGTGGCCTCCAGAGGGAAAGCTAAACTACTTTCAGGAATAGTGTTTTGTTCTTTTCCTTGAAAAACCAAAAACCCAAACCCCCACTCCATATATATAGATATATTTCAGATGAGTTCTTATTTGCCCATAGCTGCAGAAGAGGGTTCAGAGGTTTGACCCCCAGCATCTAGGCTTGATTCTCACACTTTTTCTTTGCAATTCTTTAAGGTTCTCATTCATGTCTCATGCCGTGTTCATTCTTCCCTCTGCCCTTGCCCCTCTGGCAATGACCTAAGTTACTGAGAAGAAAAGCTTAAGCTACTAATGCCGTTTTTTTTCACATGAGCTTTTATGTATAGAAATATTTTTGTGATCATAACTTCAGCATGGAGCCACGAAAAAGAAAAGAAATTCTTTTATTCTATAATGTCCCTGGAGCTGGACTGACCTAATTTCCTTGTATAGTTCACCTGTTTGCCTTCCTTCCTTCCTGCTCTGGCATTTTCCATAGTGTCCCACTGCAGAGACAAGCTGCCTGCTGAGCACTGCTCTTCATTGTGTGGCTGGGCAGCAGCTCTGCATTTTCCCTCGGCTCTTGCTGTGTATTCATTCCTACTGCTCAGTCAGCCTCTGGGCTTACTTCTTCCTTCCAGCCTGGCTGTGCGTGCCTCTAACTAATATCCTTCACAAGGCAGCTCCTTCCAGAGAACTGTTGTTTGCTCTCTATCACCATGTCAACACCTGCCTGCGCTGAGTGACACTCTGTATCTGTCAGCTGTATCTTTTTCATGAGCCCCCTGAAATCCCGGGTGCCCATGGCAGGGAAGGTGGTGTGTGATCCCGGCCCAGGTAACCATTCCTGGAAGCAGCCAAGGGGCTGCTGCTGCCACCACTGCCGGCAGCAGTAATTACACTAGGATGGGGTTACAGGAATCATGGTGAAGCTGAGCAGAGGCCCAGTCTCTGGTATCTGCGTGGCTCCTTTATGCTCAGAAAGGTAGAAAACTGTTGCCTGTATTTCTAGCTGTGCCAAGGAGCAGTGTGGATGATGTGCCAGCTCTGCTGAAGGGTTGTTTACTTGGCTCTGCAGTCTCACTTGTGCTGTGCCCACCACAGTGCAATCACCACCAAGTTTTTTTGGGATTGTGAACTTCTGCTCAGTAAGGCAGAAATTTAGGATTTTTTTGAATCTTTGTCCCAGTCTAAGTATTCAAGGATGATGTTTCTGAAAACCTTGGAGTGTGTTTCTTCTGATCTAGAAGGTAATTGATGTTTGTATTGAAATCAGACATGATACTGCGTTGAAGGGCTCTGCTCAGTGGAATTCCCCTTCCCATTGACCAAGGTTCCCTGATCTAATACCACCATATGTTCTATATGAGGTATGCAAGTTTTCTCAGCTATGTTGTTGAGTGTTGTTTAAAAACCAAGAATTTGGTTTTGGCTGTCCTTTGAATGTCAGTTGGAGAGATGCAAAAAAGGGCCTGTTTAGATCCTCAGTCTGCTTATCTCAATGGGTATTTCCTTTTTCTTTTCCTTTTTCTTTTCCTTTTTCTTTTCCTTTTTCTTTTCCTTTTTCTTTTCCTTTTTCTTTTCCTTTTTCTNTTTCTTTTCCTTTTTCTTTTCCTTTTTCTTTTCCTTTTTCTTTTCCTTTTTCTCTTCCTTTTTCTTTTCCTTTTTCTTTTCCTTTTTCTTTTCCTTTTCCGTCCCCTTTTTCTTTTCCTTTTTCTTTTCCTTTTTCGTCCCCTTTTTCTTCCCCTTCCTTTTTTTTTTTTTGCAAGTAAACAGCAATAAAATCATTCTGTCTTTATGATGCACTGAAGGATACAACAGGTCTAGTGCAAAAGGCTTTGAATTTTTTCTTTTTTTTTTTTTTTTTTTTTTTTTTGATATCTCTGTCTTTTGCCCTGATGATGGAAGTGCAATAATAAATAGCTTTTGCATGGCTCATGTTCCAATGTTCCAACACTTGTTATCTTCTGTTTCTGACTCTCCAAAGCAGTTACATTCCTTAGAAGTTCCTTTCCTTAAAAGTTAAATTCCTTTTGGTGTTCAATCCATAATTCTGCATAATTACTATCTCTGCTAGTAGCTTCTTCCTAAATTTTCACATCAGAAAAACTTTCACTGTGGTTTTCTGGGAGGTTTTCCTGCATGAAAGCTTCCCAGGCAGCAAGCACTGCATAACAAAGGCACGGTGCCTCTCCCTGTTGTAACAAGGCTTGCAAAGCAAGGATCTCACTTGGATTATCACATCTCTCTTGGCTTGTGTGCTTGGAGAACTTTTGAATTTGCAAAGTTTAGTATTGGAATTAAGAGATGCTGTTTCTTGTCTGTTGTACAAACTTAGTGACAAAACATTGTTGGCTGTGAAAGGGCTGCTTCACTAGAATTAATCTGTCCACAGAACAGTTGGCTACAGCTGTAGAAATCCAGGCCTGTGCTGAAAATAACTTGTACAGTGAGAACTGTTCCTTTGTTTGCTAAAAGTGTGTTCAGTGAAAAAGATAGGTGGGGTTATAAAATTCAACAACTTTATTATGAACAATTTGGGATGTGAGTTTCTGACAGTCCAGATTTGTGGGCATCAGTGGAGCAGCTCTAGGGAAATTTGTCCTGCAGAGCCTAGAGCTGGAAAATAAGCTTTCACAGAAACAGAATGGATTCTAACCCATCACAGACCAGAGAAGATCATAACAATCTTTTAACTGAACATTCTCACAACCTTCAAGGACTTCTCTGTGAATCTTGTACAACAGCTGGTACTTTTTTTAGTACCCTTAAGCCTGCAGGCAATATTTCTTAAACAAGCAAAGTTATAAGCTTTTAAAGAGACTTTGTAGAAAAATTGAGCAGCTGTGTAGCTGGCCAAAAATATTTATTCATTGTTTTTATCAAAATCTTCAGTGACAGCAAGGTCTTTGTTTAAAAAGACTTTCCCTGCTATAAATGACTGCTCTTCCTATTTCTCATTCTGCTTCTTGGATGTTAGTGTGAAGTCCTGGACCTCTCTTGTTGGAACACATCCTCCTGCCAGAGGATGTCTACTGTGGGCACACTCCCTCTGTATTTTAGCAACTCTCCTGAAGTCTTTTTAAAGTGTTTATCTTACACAGCTGAAAGTCTCCTCCTGTTTCATGAGCTCTACACTGGAATGCAGTGGAAGAGACCCAGGGCCTGTGGCCACCCAGATTAGAGTTTTTTGTATTAAGGTCCCTATATGGTTTTGTTAGAGACTTCAGCTCTGTCTCTGTCTGTCTCTGCTCCTTGTTTGGGAGGCTAGTGGGAGGAGAAGAGCTGAAGGGGCTATAAAACCTCTGGGGTTTCAGACAGAGTGTACCACCCTAGAGCAGCCATCCTCAGCCAAGCGCTGTCAGGGTAAGTGGCACGGAACCAATGCATGATTTACAGGTTGCTGGAGGATTTCAATTAAATAATGTCAAGTGGAAGCTGTTCAGGAGGATGTACTGCTGTGCTGTAATTTGCTTAAAAGACTTATTAGAATTGAGTTGA
This sequence comes from Cardinalis cardinalis, assembly GCA_014549065.1. Taxonomy (NCBI): domain Eukaryota; kingdom Metazoa; phylum Chordata; class Aves; order Passeriformes; family Cardinalidae; genus Cardinalis; species Cardinalis cardinalis. The sequence goes on from JACDOX010000029.1 coordinate 1,865,505, forward strand.
TAAAATGCTTGCAGTATCTATACTGAGTTGTCCTTATTTTATATTCTGAAAGGAAAAGTTCTGCCCTAATAATTTTACTGCTTCCACCAGCACTTCAGCAACTGTATAAAGAAATGGTTTGTGTAATGCCACTGCTGGAATTGCAGATATACTATGGTTTAAATGAACCTGTGTGACATTGGGGTGTTAGTTTGGGACAGAGTTCCTGATGGGGTATGTAGTAGCGTTTCTTAGCAGATTTGCTTTAGTGCTTTAAATCAAGTCTGAGGTGAAGGAGTGTTTCGAGGAATGTGACTGCAGGAAGAGCTGAAAGTATGCAAATCAGCAGTGTCTAATAGGATAAATTGAGGATGCATGTGTATTCATCCTTGTCTACATACATATGAAATTACTGTTCTGTAAAATGCCAAACATTCATTAACTAACAGGCTACACACAGCACTTGTGGAGCTGGAGTTCTCTTTATAATTTTTTGTGGAGATTGGGGAGGTGATTGATTATATTTGCATGTAAAACAGGGAGAAGAAAGAGGCTAAAGACTGTTTACTTGGGAGAAAAATTTCATTTCTTCCACAGTACTCAGTGACATTTGCTCTAAGATCTTGCTACTGCCTGCCATGGCAGTCCTGAGCTGTAACTCATTGGTTGGTAGCAGAGCCCTCTGTCTGATTTTAAAACTTTTTGTGCTTTATTACTAAATATGGTTTTCATTTAGAGTCCACTAAGCTCAGAAATGTAGCCTCTCCTGCCCCCTTCTTCCCCTCCCCCAAGTGATTTTTGGCATTGCATGAGCTGCATTGGTTTGAGCAACCCCCCTGACCTCAAGCGCTGTTCCAAAAACAGACGGCTGAAAAGCATATTTCCTAATTAGGAAATGGTTTGTCCAAACCAGGCTGTTCATTCATGTTAGATAACAGTTGTACTCCATTCAGTAAATCTTTTAATATAAAGAGCCTAAGGAGTTAATAAATGAAAAAATTGCAACTTACTTTCCTTCTGCAGTTATAATGATAAAATATCTGGAATACAAAGTTAGGATTTCCCTATCCTTGTCTTCTCCTGGGAGCTCTGCCCCCACAGCCTGCAGGAGCAGGGCTGCAGTCACGTCTCGTGGCTGCCTGGCTGGGGACAGACAGAGGATCCCAAACGAAGCATTTGGGAGAACTGTCTGTGCCTGTTCCATCCATTGTAGAGGCTTAGCAGATTGTGGCCTCCCTTGCTCATTGGCCCTGGCTCTTGCTGACCCCATTCTCATCTCTGCCTGCACTTCCAGTATTCCTGCAGCAGAAGGTTTTGGAGCCTGCATGTGGAGCCAGCTGGTCCATGGATGACAGCTGTCTCCCTTAGCTGTTAACACACTGCAATTTGTTGAACTCTGCGTGGAAGCCCAGGCTTGGAGTGGGCCAAGTGATTCCCTACCACGCTATAAATTGTGAGCAAATAGTTCTTCTTGAGTCCTGGTATTCAGTGCTTGTTTCTGTAATTGACTTCAATACAAAGCCTTCAAAGCATTTTTATTACCCATATTATCTTCCTGTTGCCAGAGGAAGAAAACAGTTTCTTTTTACTGAGCCAAGGAGCCAACATAAATTGTTCTGTCACTCTACAAATGTAGTTTATTAGCTGCTTTGAAATGATGATAGATGTTATGGCCTGTTTTTAAAACACATACTGTCTCTGACTTAATTTTAAAGGTGGGTTTATTTTTCTGACTGATTAGGGGAGAACAGGAAAAGACTTACTTCTTTATTTTTTTTTTCCTTTTTTATTTGGAAAATTTCTACCTTTTTAAAAGGTTAAATGTAAACTTAATTGGCCATTTTCACCAGTGGATTAATATCTGCATCAGGAAAACACCCCTGGTACATGCATAGCATTTAATATAGCTAGTTTTTGGGAAGCCCAAGACTAGAATGGGAAGTTGAAGTGCTCTTACCTTTTAACAGCTATCCACATGTGTCAGGATTTTGTCAGGGTGACAGAAAAGCAGGAGAAGTTGTGCTGAATTCAATGCAAATGAATCTTTGTTTTTGTAGCTGTCAGTCCAGCGTTCTCTTTTATCTCCCTCCCCCAGCCATGGATTTCTGAGACCAAATTTAGATAAACATTTGCTGCTCCCTGATCTCTCTGCCCGTGCCGCAGGGCTGGAAGTCTCCTCTGGAATTCCCTGGATAATCTCTAGTGCACCCAGGCATGGTTTCAGAAGGAAGCCCATTCCCTCCCAGAGCCCTGCAGTCCTTGTGATTCCCAGCTGGGGCCATTCTCCTCCTTGCAGGTTCTGGTAGCCAGGGTGGCTCTGCTCCCTGAGTGTGATTTTGGTTTTGATTCTTCCCTGCTGTTTTCACAGGGCTATTTTCTGTCTGGAAGGCCACAGGCACTGCTGTAGAAGATGTGTGAGGAAGAGGACAGCACTGCCCTTGTTTGTGACAACGGGTCAGGGCTCTGTAAAGCCGGCTTCGCTGGAGACGATGCTCCAAGAGCAGTTTTCCCGTCCATTGTGGGTCGTCCCAGGCACCAGGTGATGAACTACTTTGGTTGTTTCTTACTGGGCTTGTAGAAGGCTCATGCTGCCCTGTCCCCAGCTCTTCAGCCAGGAGCATCTGTGTCTGGGGCTAGTCCAGCCTGAGGTCAACTGTGTAGCACAGTATTTCCAGGCAAAATGAGTCCAGCAGCACACTCCCCTGAATCAAGGGAGGAGTCTTGCCTTGTAAAGGAATTCTTTTAAAGTTTTTCACTCCCTTCTATGCCATCTTTTCCCTGCCTCTTAATTTTGAATCACCCAGAGAACTTGGTGAGTAAAACTAGGTTAAGGAAATCCAACCCAAAATCCAAATAAGCCCAACACAGGAACATCTAGAAATTCTGACTGCTCTCAAAGCCGATAATAGGTAATGTGTGGAAGACTAAAGGAGAAAGCAGAAGTTTTCAGTTAGCTTTCTCCTAACCTTTCTGGCTTTATTCATTAAACTGTACCAGAAATGGGTACCTTTCTTGGGTTGAGTTTCCTTAGCTTCAAGGTTTACATTTGAGTATATTATGCACTCCACTATATTTTAATAGTTTGCAGAACACATTTATCATCTGAGCTGTTAATTACAGAGAGTTTATGAGACAGATCACCATAAGCAGGAATTAAAGCAGCTTGTCTGGTCACAACAAACTAATCCAAGTAATTAACAGATCCACCTAATTGCTTCTATGTCATCCAAGGCCCTGGTGGAAAGAGGCAAGCTCTTTGCAAGATGAAGACTTTATATACCCAGCAAATACACCTAAAGTTCTCCAGGATTGGAGTAATACCTGCCTTTAAATATAGAAACTAGGACTGGAGGGCTAATTGATGCCTCTGGGAATTACCATCATTTGAAAAGTACATTCAAATGCCATCATCTGTAGCTAGTGTAAATGATAATAATTGCTCAAAACCAAACCATATAGTTACAGTGGAAACAAATACAGATTTCTAGAACCTTTCTTTCCTGATCATTTAGGATGGATCATCCCATTAAAAATTGCAAATCTGGGATACCTGATTTTAAGACATGGATTTAGAGATGCCAATGTTTGGAATCTCTAATGACTAAGTTCTGATAGGAGTATTATGCGCTTAAAGCATCCTACTATATTTTTCTTTCATTATTTCTGATTTTAACATAGAGTCTAGTGTATATCCAGAGTAGTTTCCAGCTTCTGGTCCTTTAATAATTTCTACAGGATCTATGAAGATATCTGTAAAGAAGTCCATAAAGTAGATTTAAATTGTCCATCCCTAATTACAGTATTATGGCATTCAAATAGAGGATTAAAAATGTTGAAACTGAAGCTTTGGGAAATGTAAATTGTGTATCATCGATCTTGACCCTTAGAGGGCACAATATCACTTTCTGCTTTTACTCCACTTTATTAGCATTTAGCAGACTGTTCATCCCTAAATAATAACAAACATAAAACCACTCAGTTTTCCCACTTTATCTTGATGTATTTAATATTGTACTTGTTCTGTTTACTTAACTGTAGTGGAAATATGAACTCCAGAGTTTTAATAATGAAACATTTAATATTGGCAATTTAAGAGCAACACATGATACTCCATTTGTTAGTATTAGTAAACTATGTTCTAACTAGTATAACTGGCAACTGGATTTGTTTCACAGCTAATGCTCTGTCTACTTTATGACACTTTTGTCTGAGAGACTGACACAATTTGTATCATTTTATAGGGTGTGATGGTTGGTATGGGTCAAAAAGACAGCTATGTGGGTGATGAGGCTCAAAGCAAGAGAGGAATCCTGACCCTGAAATACCCCATAGAGCACGGCATCATCACAAACTGGGACGACATGGAGAAGGTATTTCAGCTTTGAAAAGTCAATGTGTACTTCTGGTAAACAGAACTATTTGAACCAAATATTTGCAGAATATCCACTAAATTTTAGATGAAAGTGTCTTACTACCCAGTATGGTTCAAGGAGAAACTTGTTACTTGGAACGGTCTGGGCATCCCAACACACTGTAAGTGTGTGGAGTCACCGAGCACCTAATGACTCTCAGTATTGTAGAATTTGCTTGAAATCAAAATCTTTTAGATGCCAAACATATCAACCAGTCCTTAATGACCACCAGCTTGAAAACAAGCTTAGGAAAGACTTCGTGGCCTTCAGACTGAAATCTCTGGTTGTTTTACTTCTTATCAGTGTATTAATCTCCTCACTGCCTCATTTGGCCTCAGATTTTTACAACTTGTAGGAACAAGTTGTGTGGAGGTGATAAACACAAGTTGCCTTTCAACATCACAAACCATTTATCTTCATTTCTTTTCATGAATTCTTGGGCTGACCTGCACAAACCAAAAGAGGAAACTGTCAAGAGACCCATTATCTATTGAACACTGTGTATGTTCTCTGAGTTGCTCTGGAACTGTTTCCCTTTCAGTCATTATTGAAGTAGCATTGCTGGAACCAAGTGTGTCCTGTTCTGTCTCTTCTGTTGTAAGAGTACTGTATTCATTTTCCTTATGTGTCCTCAAAGTAAGTCATATATTACTGGTAGTAAAGCTTGAGGATGGTGCTTTTCTTTCTACAGTTGTTCTGGTAGTTTCTGTGGAGGCAGTAAGAACAACTGCATGAGAAACATCACCAGCCTATTATCTAGAGCTGTAAACAGAGTGCTGGAGCTCAGCACCTGTCTGGAAGTGATGCTGAGCTGCTGACTGATGGTCTTTCTTTCCCTTGGCTTCTCTCACTATCCTCAGATCTGGCATCATTCTTTCTACAACGAGCTCCGGGTTGCACCTGAGGAGCACCCAACTCTGCTGACTGAAGCACCCCTGAATCCCAAAGCCAACCGTGAGAAAATGACACAGGTGAGCTCCCACTAAAGCTATGGCAGAGTCCAACCTTTTCATTCAGCAGGATGTGAATGTCATCCTTCCAGTTAGTCATGCTGTCCAGCAGTCTGTGTCGCTCAGTTATGGAAGATGGAAAGCACATAGTGACCACCTGTCAGACTTACATATTATTACATATAATTTAGAAAATCACTGTATCCACGTTGAATGTGAGCACTCCAGTCTGTCCAAACTTTGTCATCTTAATCTGTTTTTATGCCCAGGCCTACTAAAAAATTATCTTTAATATGTGCATTTGGCTATATTAATATGATAAAGATACAGGCCAAAGATAGGGAGATACCTTACAGGACAAATATTTTTGGATTTAATTTTGTATTTTCCTTTCTTCCTTTTACGAAGCGTAGAGAAATATCAAAATCTTGCATTCTACCTCTTTTTCAGTAAATTGCTTCAACTTAGCTAAACCCTCCAGAGTTAAGATAACTATTTTAATTGCATTTCAGATTATGTTTGAGACATTCAATGTGCCAGCCATGTATGTAGCTATTCAAGCTGTTCTGTCCCTCTATGCCTCTGGACGTACCACAGGTAAGCCTCAGGGGAACGTGGCACAGGTGTTTGCAATGGTTCCGTGGGGATGATGGCGATGAACCATGTGTTACCCTCCCAAAGGGATCGTGCTTGACTCTGGGGACGGCGTCACCCACAACGTGCCCATCTACGAGGGCTATGCCCTGCCACACGCCATCATGCGCCTGGACCTGGCTGGCCGGGACCTGACCGACTACCTCATGAAAATCCTGACGGAGCGCGGCTACTCCTTCGTCACCACTGGTAAGGACACGCCATGGAGGGCTGAAATGGAGTCTTGTTCATGGGCAGTGTTTCTACTGGCCTCAGAAGGACTGTCAGTGGTTCTGCAGTTGAATAGGCATGAGAAGGTCTCCAACATGGAAGTTCCTTGAAAGACTAGCAGAGGATTTGTTTAAAATATGGGGAGGGTGTTGGAGGGTGAAAGGGAACAAGCAGTCAACATGCATGGGTCCTTCCGGAATGCCATTTTAAAGATTGAATCCTTTTTACAGCGGAGCGTGAAATTGTCCGTGACATCAAGGAAAAGCTCTGTTACGTGGCCCTGGACTTTGAAAATGAGATGGCCACTGCTGCATCTTCCTCATCTCTGGAAAAAAGCTACGAGCTTCCTGATGGTCAGGTGATCACCATTGGGAATGAACGCTTTCGGTGCCCAGAGACCCTCTTCCAGCCATCTTTCATTGGTAGGTTCAGTGCCTGTTCTGCCTTGGTAAACTGCACTGAAATACCAAGTCTCTATTTCCTTTTGCTTGTGCTCCATTACTGCCTCACCCAGATCTACACATGAGTGTGTGTAGCACCCATTATAAAACAGTCTTTTATAACAGGTCTATTAATGTGGTGGGAAGAACTTCACATGAAACAATTAGCCAAAATGCTTTCCCAAAATAAACCCACAATGTTTGTTCCTGCCTGCTGGCATTGGGCCTGTGCCATTTTGTATGTTTGAATGTGCTTGCCAGGAGTGGGAAGAGGTAGGAGGGGCATGCAGGCAGCAAGACCTACTTTTATTTTTCCAAAAGACTGCTCCAAATCGTGAAACCACGGTTCATTGCCTTTTCGGAGCAAAGTCAAGATGATGCCATGCTAATCAACATCCATGAAGGCAGATTTGCAACTAGGTCACACAGAAATCCAGTATCAGTTCTGCCAACAGGCAGAATTTCAACTCAGAGATAAAGCAGTTGCATGCCTAGAGGTATTAGGGCATATTTTGACTGTTCTGTCTCTGAGTTGACTTAATTTGAAAAGAAATAAAAAAAAGAGAACAAATTATTCCAAGACCATATAAGGAATTCTTAGGACAATTGAGATTGCCTGCAGAAACCTAGTGGAAACTTTGCTATTCCACACCCCCAACTTTCTTTTTAAGGAGGACTTGTTGTGTGTAAGGGGGAGAGGAGGGCTGTACATGAAGGAACTCTTAAGGAAATAATTTAGGCAACTGCAAAATGACTTTCCAGATTTCCAAAGCTCTGAGACTGATATCTTCCAAAGAGTCACTAAACAGCATATCAGTTCTGCATTAAAAATTTTAAGTCTCTGTATTGAGTTGCTTCCTCAGTGTTCTTCTGTACCTTCCCCAGGCATGGAATCTGCTGGCATTCATGAAACCACTTACAACAGCATCATGAAATGTGACATAGACATCAGAAAGGATCTTTATGCCAACAATGTGCTGTCTGGAGGCACCACAATGTACCCGGGTATTGCAGACAGGATGCAGAAGGAAATAACTGCTCTGGCTCCTAGCACCATGAAGATCAAGGTATGTATGGTGCAATCTTTTGTAGATTATATGAGCTGGCATTCACAAAGTCCTCAAAGATCTAGTGAAACATGCAACACCTTAGAAAGTAAGTGATTTTAACATATTCTGAATCACATCTGGATTATCTAGCAAATAATCACCAACTGGTAACTTTGGTGCTGGAAAAAGAGAGCTTTCTCTCATTTCCTTGTTCATGTTGACTTCAGTCAAATGTCCTAATGTGGCCAAAGAACAGCATGAACCCAGGAATATAAATGTTCCTCTGGGACTGCATGTGAGCTTCTTCAGCCCTTCTAGTCCGATGGACGTGAGAGAGAGGAAATGCTGGTTTTGTCTTTGGCTTACAATTTTGAAAGAGACCCTGACAAACTAATCTTTGTTCTGCTGCTTCAAGTCTTCTCTTCTTTGCTTTAGAAACATTTCATCAGCTATACCAAAAGTAATGCTCCATAGGTCATTGACTTTTTTCAAGCCCACCTAGACTGTCATTATGTTTCCAGAGCAATTATCTCCCCTTTTCTCATATATGCTCAGGAGTACATGAGTGCACCAGGGGTCACTGAGGGTTGAGTCAGGCAGAGAATTTGAGGGTATAGATTTATATAAAAAATTCTAAACTTTCCTGCTTGCAGCAATGGACAGCACTACCACATAGGTGCAGTGTTTTTTTAATACCACAGATCACTGCTTTAGTATTTTTGTATAAAAATGTATTTTATTCACAGTAGACAGTCATACTTAATGTTTTATTTCTTAAACAGATCATTGCTCCTCCTGAACGCAAGTACTCGGTCTGGATTGGAGGCTCTATCCTTGCTTCCCTCTCTACTTTCCAGCAGATGTGGATCAGCAAACAGGAATATGATGAAGCTGGCCCGTCCATTGTTCACCGCAAATGCTTTTAAACTGCTTTTTCTTTATATGTCTCCTTAGTGTGAATGTATTCAGGGAAGTACATTCTTATAATTTCATTCCATAAATCCTTCATCAATCTAATTAATTTGATACTGTGTATTTCTTAAAATAAATTTTAAATATGCTATGAAATTGCTGCTCCTATTTAAAACAAAAACAAAAGCCACGCCATGAGTGTGTGGAGATGCCATTACAGCTGGCTTGAAGCTCCATCTTGTGACATGAATTTATTATTACACTCCACTGGGCTTAACAGAAATGGTGGTACCTTTAGCTCGACGATGCCAATGCCAGAAGATGCTCACCTGTCAGGCTGCATGTTCTCAAAGTTTAGCCTCAGAAAACATTTTAATCTGCAGACAGAACCAGCCGTGGTTCTTACAAAGTTCTAGGCAGTACCAAAGGAGCACGGCATGTGTTCAATATCAGGAATATCATGTTCAATATCATGGGCACGCTGCTTTGCATCTGCTCTAGCCAGAAATATTATCTATCCACATCACTTCTTTCTTCACAGCTGTTATGCTGGAAAAGCTAATTTCTTACAGTACACAGCCCAGGGGTGTATGATATGTACCACAACAATCCTGTGTTTTCTTTAAAGAAATAAAACCTGTTCCTTTGGGAGCATATCTAAACACTAATAGTGGGTCAAACATATGACTTTGCTATTGTATGCCCTCAGGATGAGTGCAGCCTATTATTTTTATTTTGTGATTTCTAGCAAGATCTAAAAGGTAATTAAGCTGGCTTAATATACTTTCTTTTCAGAACTTTTTTTTAAGGGGGGAGTAATGTGTTCAAAGCAGCTAAAGTAATTTTGACAATTTTCTTTTTTGTGATTTTTCTGATTCCATTTATAATCTTAAACACATCAGCTAGAAGTATATGCTTAGAAGCTGAAGCCAGTAATACTGTCTTAGAAGTATATATACATGAATAAAGAATTCACTGAGACAGACCTGGAAAAGGTCACTTCTAAGGAACTCGCTGCAATCTGTATTCATTAGAGTTCAGGATAAAGGATGCTATTTATTTTTGTTAACCTATTTTCCTCTCTCAACTCAATAGTTTACCTCACTTGCCTGTTACTTGTTACCTTTCAAACTGTAAGCTCTTTGCAACAGCACCTGTTATTTACCATGTCTTCATAACCCCAGGGTTTCAGATCTTGTCCAGCTTCTGACTGTTAGCACATGTTGCAAACCTCTTTGTACTAACCTTATTATTTAAAGTATAGGTCATCTAGGTTCTTGGAACAGTTACTAAATAAACTCTTGTAAAAGCAAATAACTTTGTATGGCTCTTTCTTCTAACTCTGTCTGGATCTTTTTATCTAACTCTAGATAGATTGAGGAAATCCTTTTCAGAATAAGAAGCGTCTTTCAATTTAAAGTCTCTACTGGCAGGTTTCTGGAGAAGACACATTTCTCCAAGAGACTCTGATGCATCCCTACTACCCCAAAATGGTGAGGATCAGCTCTCAGGTAAAGGATTTGGATATTTCTAAGTATCTTCTGCTTAATAACTGAAACTTGGGCTATAGAAGTTGGACAGGAGAAAAAGATGAAAAAAAAATCACCTGAACTGATTGATTTGCCTCAACTACATATAAAAAGCCAACCACTGTTAAAAATACTTAATTCTCAGAAGGCAATAATGTGAAAACATGACAAAAGAAACATTACTCATATCAACACAGTTACTGTAGTTTGAAGTTCATTTTATTGTTGTGTTTTATGGGTGAGATTTGTTTACAGATTCAGGGTTAATGCCACTGAACTCCATCTTAACAGAGCAACAAAATAACTCCAAAACAGGCTAGAGCAATAAATATCAAACCATTCAATCTAAAATGTATAAATATAAAAGTAATTTCTGAAAATGTAGGAAAAAACAGGAATCCATTTTTCTCTTTTGGCCTTTTGTAGAGTACATTGTTGTGGTTCATCCGTATCACCTCAGATCCAGCACGATTATCTTTATGTCTTTCCCAACCACATGGGTACATGGCTGCAGAAGAAGTCAATGCATTACTCTCAGAAACCTCAGTAAAATAGCCAGTAACTTCATCCATGAACTACATGTGTAAAAGACCACCGAAAAGAACCTACCTGGAACACAAAATCTTAACTTTTTCCAGAATTGGAACAGAACAAAACAGAAAACTCTGATCTCTCCTTTTGAGGCCTAATGCTGACATTCAGAGAGCCTGACAATACAGTAATTTCCAATGTCTCTCAGCATGACTTCTCTGTATTGGATCATTTTATTTTAATCTACAGGAGATGCTTCTGTATTTGAAGTGAACCTCATTGAATATCCCAAACACTTAATTATTCAAAGGTAAAGGCTCTTATCAGAAATGCCAATGTTAGCTGGAAGACAGTTCTGGCTGACTGTACTGCTCAACCATATGTACACCATTATGCTGTTGAAACATCAAAAGATCCACCAGTTACAGAGAAATGCTCAGAGAAGCCAGGGCAAACTTTTGGCAATGAAGGAAATAGGGCTTAACCTACTTACAGCTGCACTTTAAAGCAGCTGGGATGTTTTGTTGGGGCACCAAAATTGGAGAGATGAACTGATTAGTTGCTTAAAAACTGAAGAGCTCAAGAGTAACTCCCCTTTGAGAATGTGGGTTTTGCTCCTTCTGAAAGCAGGTAAAAGTGGTGACTGATAGTAACCACCTCTGGTTAATCACCATCTGAATGGCAGCTTGTAACACTCATTAGCATGGCTGCTTAAGTAGTCTCCTGATGTCTACCTTGGTCAGTGAACTAAGGGTAATGAATTAATAAAACAGCAGGAAAATTATTAAGAAATCTAATTTCAAGTTTCTGTTTTCAGCAGAACCGTGGTCAGGAGTTTGAATAGTAAAAACTGTGTTGAATTATATACTTACATTAAATAACCTAGGGTCCTTTGTATGTGGATGGAATCCCTTCTTCTTACAAGCAGAAACTTCTAGCATGCCAGCATTGGTCAGTCTGAAGATGCCAGTGCTGAAAAGCAGAACATGAAACTCCTGTCACACACTGCTCCCATCCACGGTTTCACACACAAATTGCTTTGCTTAAAAGAAGGACAACAGAAAGGAGCTTGGTGACCTTCAATACACAGGAGCCCCGGCTGAGTTGGGTTTTTAAAGGTATTTTAAATCAAGGGGTGTCGTATTGCTGTAAAGGAAGAGATGATGAGGGGAAGGGGACAAAAAGGATCCCAGTACTGGTGCTGTTCCTGTTGGGCAGGTTAAGCCACTGAGGGATAAGGCTGGTTCACACAGGAACAGATGCAAACCAGAAACTTACGTGCTCTGGATTGCATTTCACCGTGGGCAACTTAAAAGATAACAGCCTTTAAACCAGCTGTGTAAATGACTAGTAGGAGTGCATCCTCCCCACTCTTTTAGGAAATCACACAAAGCATTAGAAAATGCACTGCTGCAACTCCTTAGGTATTGAATAAAACGTTACAAAGCCATCCTTCTTCAAAGAGAACCTATTACCTCCAGGGCAGCGCCTGACCATACAAATGTTACAGGTTGGAGCTGGTTACAGGGTGTCAGCATCAACTGTGAGAGAGGCTTGTAAGAGCAGAAATTTGGAAAGGTATGCAGGCATGCTCAGCATTAGAAATGCTGGTGCTGGTGCCCTTGCCTCTCAGTCTGTGTTCACAGCTCTGCTACCTGAAGGGCCCATTTAGGAAGTCAGGCAACCAGCACAGGATTCACATCTACTGAGGCAGAAGGCCAAAAGGAAAGGCTGAAGAAATGCACACTGTAAAGAATGGAGTTAGCCCTGGCAATCTGAAATGCCAGGCACACCACAGGAGAATCACAAATTTGTTGAGGTTGGAAGGAACTTCTGAAGACTGTCTGGTCCAGTCCCCCTGCTCTGGCAGAATCACCTTGAGCAGGCTGCTAGGACCATGTCCAGTCATGTTTTGCTTATCTCCAAGGATGCAGAATTCATGACATCTCTGGGAAACCTGTTCCATAACAAACCTTCACATTAACATTTGCACTGTTCTAGTTTTTTTCCAGATACATAGTTTGTAATTTATGAAATACAAAAATAGATCCTTATTATCAAAAAAGTGACTTTAACCCTTCTGCTTTGCAAACTGCAATTTTCATATCATTCTAGAGAAATAAGCCTAACCTCCCTCCACACTCTTGAGCAGACATAATGAAGACAGATCTGTGGTAGGGCATTGGCAATGAGTACTCCAGAAGAACAGCTCCTGTAATTATTACTTTGTTGAGCAGAATATAAAATAAACAAACAAACAAACAAACAATTTAAAACCTGCGTCGGTGGAGGGAGGAGGAGAGAAACAATACTGTGCATAGAGACTGACTGAAATGCAAGTCTAGGCTACTTATAGAAAACAAAGTCACAACACCATGTTCGTGCCCTTCATCTGAGTTGACATGTACCCTTTGCATTTGATCAGATTTTATGACAAGAAGCATGGAAAAATACCAAAATATTACTTAAAAAATCCAAACTTACTCATTATGCTTTGGTGAACAAACAATTGCAATGGCCTCTGGCAACATTAGCTGATAAGAACAATGAGTATGGAGATCAACACTGGATAAGAATGCAGTTTGTGTTGGATGTGTCTACAAAAAAGAAAGGGAAAAGTCAGCATCATGAAATATTTCTTACAGGTCAAGGTCAACATACATTTAAGATGGAAAAATAATTTGTTATGAGTGAAAGCATCAGTACTTCCCCAGGCTGGTTTCTAAAGTTCTTCTTAGCCCAAGGTCTATATTGTTCTACATTGTTCAACATGGAGAAAAGAAGGCTTTTCAGGATGAGTTTCATGGAGGCATGTTCACAATCAAGATATACAAGCAATTTTCTGATCATGGGGAGGAAAAGGTAGAATGAAGAAGCACAAGACAAATGGAAATGACTTAATTGTCCAACAACCCTAAGAGAAAAATTAAGTTTAAACAACACAGTAGTCCCCTCCCTGACTTTTGAATATGGCATTAGAAAGTAATAAAATACCCCTAAATCAACATAAAAAGAAGTTGCACCAGCAAAAGTAGGCCCATTGAGTAAACAGGATGCCTCAATTGCATTAAGGAGTTCTCTGTGGAGAACATGAGTGCTTATTTACATCACTACAATCTGAATTCAGTAAGCAAATTTGTATTACTCCAGTTGTTTCTTTTTGGTTTTTTTTTTTTGGTTTTTTTTACATAGTATGTAGAGCCAATATAAGAAAACCAGAATTTATGAGTCATACATACATGGATCCAACCCAAAGTGAGGAGATCATACTGATCCTGAATACCAAATAATTCTTCCACGTTCTCCATGTCACAGTAGTCTGGTCCTGCAGTTTGCTTTGGCACTATTACATGTGTAATAGTAAATTCATTATGAGTCTGCAAAACAAACATTGACTTAGGGTGGAACAGATTGCCTAAGGAATAAATGTGGAATGAAAATCTGAAAGATGTCAGCTAACAAAACAGCACAGCTCCACTGATTCCAGCTCCGCTGATTCCAGCGCAGCTCTACCAACATACTGTAGCTAAAAATATGCCTTAGCATTTTATCATGAAAGCATAAAGGGCAGTATTAGTCACAACACGAGACTGTTGTATTGAACTGTTCTCAGTGATCAGTGTGAAAAGACTGTCCTTTAAATAATTAAAAACACATAAAAGAGCCTTGAGAAAACTATCATGATTTTCTGTGAAACAAGACTAATACTGTTTTTCTTTCCCTTCATGCAGTTCAAATACACTTGGGATCATCTAAAATTCTTCATGTCAGGATCAGCCATGACACCTTTCCCTGCTCTCAAAGGACATTAAGTGTAATCTAGGTCAAAGGAAAAAAACAGCCTGAGAATCAAATGTTCCACAGCTTGATGGGGGGATTTCTGTTTTGTTGTGCCATTATTCATTTGATGACTCCAGTGGATTCTGGCAGTCTTTATGTTTCATTGTCCTGTAACTAAACCTCCCTTACCTTAGATGAATGCCAGAGAAAGTACTCGAAAAAGCCTGTATTGTACAGCATGCTGAAAAACTTGCCAGGCTTTACAACAACAGCAGCATACTTTGAGCAGATGTTTCCCCAGTAAAGCAAGCCCACAGTGCTGAAATGACCACTCAGGTTATAATATGAAGTTCATTACAAGGAAGGCTAACCATTTATATCTGCTTTTGCTCTGAAATCAATACATCACAGGATATTACAGCACTATCAAGTATGTCTTCCCCATAAAAATATGAGGGTTAAACTGTACCAGTTTTCCACAGAGAATTCCACATGTCTCTATTCCTCTTACTGTATTTGCCTCTGCCAGCAGCAGAAATTTGTGACAGAGATCCCTGGGCAAAATGACACCTCTGAGTGCTTCGGCCAATTGAGCTAACCAAGAATAAAAAAAAAAAAAAGAAAAAAAAAGAGAGAAAGAGAGATAAAAAGGCATTTACAGCTAACAGCTAACACAATGAAGATCCCTAAAATAAGGAAATATACACAGTGTATTATACTATCTTACTACAAGTGGAAGAATTATACTTACCACATCATAGACTTTTAATGAGAATAAAACTACAGGACAAGCACTTCATCTAAACTGGTCACCAACCCACAAGATACACTCACTAGCCTGTCCCTGAGGTGATGGGCCAGGGCTTTCCAGGGGAAACCACTGCAGGTTCTGTTTCTGTTCCCTTGAAGCCCATGGCAAGACTCAGACTTCATCTCACAGGAACACTAAATCTCAGTCTCTATATCCATCCATTGGTACTCAACTGGAAAATGTGAAACTGTGCAACTCTCCCTCTTAAAATGAAGAAACTATAAGGAACTGCTGTGTTTGCACAAACCTGTTCATGGTTATTTCAGTATGGGCATCCTCACAGTGAAAAAAGACATATGAAGGTAGACGAAATAAAATAGGGGAAAAAAGAAATGTGTGCACTTACTCTGAACAGCACTCAGAGTAGCTGCTGGCTTTAAGACCCGTTCCATGGGCGGCGAATGTCCAGCACAGCCAGAGGTGCCATGCCTCTCCTTTTTCTCCAGCAGCGCTGCAGATAAGGAGCTGTTCTCTGGTACAGAAACACAAGACAGCATACTTCCATCTATCTGTTCAGACATAACCACACTCTCTTTGATTTTCTGATCTCGAGCTAGCTCTTGCTTCTTAAGTTGATCCTCAAAGAACTGAAACTGTTCTGATTCGAGCTGCTGCTGCCGCATGTGTGCGATTCGTTTCTTCTCTGCCTCTATTAGCTTTTGATGCTCCAGTTTCTTCAGAAATTCAGTTTTACATTTGTTCTGAAACATACACAACATAGTGACATTCTCAGAACACCAAAAATACTAGGAAAAATGGAAGGAAAGGAGCAATCTAACAGTTCAATAAAACCATAAAATCCTGTCATTAAAAAGGAACTCTTTTGGGACCTGGTTACTGAACTGGAAAATACAACTATATCCCCAAAGGTAGGATGGAAAACATAGCACTGATAGATGGAACAAAAAAGATGTTTCTCGGATGCTTTTTCCAAGTCAAGTTTTTAAGCTATAGATTCTGTTTTCAGTGGCTTCAATCTCAATTCAAAGTAGAGCACATTTGGAGCCAAGGAATCTTTTCCACTTATTGACATGACTATCAACTTCATTCTCTTTATAAGGCAGAATCAGAGTATACAAAAAACCTAATTGGATCTTTGTAGACACTTATTAAGTAAATATAGCAGCACATGTATTTCCTAGCACACATTTGCATTACGTATTTTTAAACGATCACCTGATTCTCAAGAAGAAATGAAAAGTCATTCCTAAGCAGCTCAGGAAATTATTTGGTTCTTGTAAAACTGGCATTTTACTGCTTAATTTTCAAGTTTTATATGACAGAAAAATATTCATGTCAACATTTAATAATCATATAAAACTTACTTTGTGTTGCATGTATTCTTGATACTCTAAGTTATATTTTTTTAAAAGATCTCTTTTCAATTCGTCTGTCCGTGGAAATGCAACCTCCTTCAATTTCTTTGAGGTGGGATGGGGAAAAAGATAAATAAGTTTACTTTTCACTTTTTTAAAGAGCCACCTGGAAAACAAACTCAGCTGTAACACAGATTTTTAAAAAATACAAACCAGAAAATAACCTGCTTTCCTCACAGGAAAAAAAAAGGCAAAAGAGAAAATACAAACTATATCATCAGTCTATGAAACTTCTATAGTACATAGTTTTCAATAAATATATTGATTTACATTAGTGAAACATGTGACATGGCTGCTTCTTATCTCAGGGAAAGATTAGTCCTTTTAGCAGGAGTCTGTTATCTCTGTCTTGTTTAATGGGTGTGTGATGACTAATGTTTTTGTTGTAGGCGTAATTCTTAAAAAAATGCTAAGACCAGCTTAGAGAGTTTCAGGTAGGATCATTGCATTTTTCTCTGGAACTTCCCAGTCAGAAATATGTCTGAATGTGCCCATTTCCAAGTGGGAAAAAGAAAGGTTTTTTTGAAGAGATAGTTATACCTGTAGCTTTCTGTCACAGACCTGGCAAAACAACATTTCTTATAAAACAGAACCAATACCCAAGGCTTTCTACTCATCTGAAGGCTACTGCAAAATAATTCAGAGGCTGTAGGCAAGGGAAGAAAAGCAACCATGTGCTTAATGCTGCTGAGTGCCACAGGAGAAAGCCATGTTAGATGCCCTTTCTCAGTAGGGATGTCCTCCTAGTGGACCACAGTCAGAACTTTGGCATGGATTGTTTTGGTTTTGAGTAAAACATTGAGTTTAACAGTAGAGAAAGCAAGCAAACATGGGGGCATAGAGCAAGAGACACTTATGGTCCTACTAGCATTTCTCACTGGGCAGTTCCAGCTGTTCCAAGTATAAGGCTATACTTAAAATTTATTCAGGATTTATTTTCTAGAGGGGAAAAAAACAAAAGTAAAACTATTTTGTATGGAAGTAGAGGGAAAAAATCTGGTAAAAACTAAGTAAATACATATTTGGTAATAAAGGAAAAAAAAAATACTTTACTTATTTAGCAGAGTAAGCAAATACTGCACAGGCATCAGTAATGCCACACATTTCTCCTTCTGTTTGCAATAGTCAGTTTGGACCATTTATCCATTCACATAATTGAGACCAGAATCAAGCTAAGTACTGTTAACATATGCATTTTTAATATGCAAACTTTCAGAAATAGATGTACCTGGACTCCCAACAACCTACCAACTTATTCAGATCATTCTTATTCACGTGTTAGATCAATAATTTAATTTCCAAAATAAAACATGTATGAGTAGTGGAGAAAAGTATCAGAAATTGAAGCTGTGATGGCTGCTATGGGTGCTCTGGGGAAAAAGAAGCTATGGTCTATATGGGCTGGGAAAAATGAAGAGGTTCTGAGTAAAACATTTCATAAATACCAGGAAACCATAACCCTACCTTAATAATATCTTGTTTTTCTGGTACTGCACATTGGTGATAGTCTCGGTGACTTGGCAGCTTTTCTACAAACAACCTAGAAAATTAAACATGCGTGTGTTTAGTGAGAAGAATATCCATAATAGCTCGCACGTTGGCAGAAAAATCACCTTCACATAATTGTTAAACCCTGAATTCCAGATGACTTGGACCAGGGTTCTACACACACGTTTACATTAACACATTATGGTATGGACCTGTATGGGACACACAGAAGAAGGACAGGAGATTATTTTCCACATCTGATATATTTTGGTTTCCATTAGTACTGGGTTAAGGTAAAAAAAAAGCAAAACCACTCTCCACTCTAGTCAGTGCTAGTAAATCCTATTTCTACTCTCTTTATCTGTTCTTAGCCAAAATGCTGACTCTCCAATGGAAGACATTGTCACTAAAGCAGGTATTTTTACCAGAACAAGCTGCACAGATAAATTATGGCAACACTCAGCTGCAAAGAGTTTGTAATGCAGAGCTGCTATCATTCTTTCAGCAATTTGCACCATATTCATCTCCAGACCCTCTTTTTACAGAGATAGATGCATTTGAAAACTGGTGGGCTAAGAAAGGTTTGGTCTAGTTTTCAGAGTATGAGGAAAATAAGGAGGGAGGAAGGATGTTTCCTTTACAAAAATTTTAAAATATGCACAGTAAAAAACCCCAAACCTTTCCAAAGTAATAAAACAAACCAATCAATCCTACAGCAAAACTAGCTAGGTTAAAAGTTTAAATCTGCCAGTGATATATTTTTCAGCTGTCTATTTTGAGAGTTGTAATGAAAGCTGGCCGGATTTGTTCTTTTGTGGTAAGGAGAATAGTCATGAACATACATTGTAGATTTTGCATTTATTCCTGTAAGAAACAATAAATTATACTTAATCCTTTTGGGGGAAAAAAAGTAAAATGAAAGCAAGAAAACACTTTTCTCATGCTTTTTTAATTATTGTGCAATACTACCATCCTTAAGATCAGCAGATGCTCATAGCACATAACTAGTAAAACTTAGAAATCTTATTCAAACATTGCTTTTAAAGTCAAAAATTGTATTTAACCAACATGATGACATATAAAGAATAATCTGGGGGCAACAGCGCTCACGGTATGGCCTGGCAGATTAAACTCAAACCTCTGTATGTTAGGTTAATTCATGCCTGGCAGTTCACACGTGGATAGGACAATCCCATGAAGAGGTGGCAGGAAGTTTCAACAAATCCCACGCTCAGAGTAAAACATCTCAGAGAACAGAGCTGTTCTGCAACAGCACATTAAACAAATTTCTCCTTATCTAAAGGGGTTCTCAGTACAGCTCTCCCATTTCTGTTCAGAATTACAAGTTGCAATAGCTGATAATCTGCTTTCTTACGTGATGAACTTGTTGTAGAAGACGAAGGCGTTCTCCAGGTTGCCCTCCTGCATGTACACGGCAGCCATGCGCTCCATCTCCACCCCTGAGCGGAAGTACCGCCGCGGGGTGATGTCCTCGTTGATGCTGATGTTGCTGCCCAGCTTGCTCAAGGCACGCACCCTCTCCTCGGGGCTCACTGAGATGTCTGTGTGGTCAGGAATAGCCACCAGCTTTCTCTGAAAATGAACAGTCTCGTTAGCTAAGAGAATATTCCCTTTCACTAAGTGGTCTCAGTCAAGAAGCTCAAGGGAAATATTCAGCTATTTTTTTTCCTGAAAGTAGGCATTGGTTTCTCCACCTCTAGTCACAGCTGAAACATTACAATATATTTCCCAATTGCAAGTAAATTGTGATCAAAAAGAAAAGTGATTTTTATTCCCTCGGAAAACAACAACAAAAAAGGATAAAATTAGGAAAATACCTCTGGGAAAAAAATTAAGTAAATTGCTGTGGAAATTACCGAAGGCAGTATAAAGTGTGTCCTCTTTAAAAGCTACCACACATGAATTTTACAAGGTTCTGTCTTAAGTTACTGAAATAATTTGATGGATATCCTGAACACAGACTCCTATAACATGATGTATAGCATTTGACTGCTAGAAATAGTTCAGGAAACAAAGAGCAAGAAGTTCCTCTGGTGAGTCAACAGTTCACTTCAAATATTCATTTCCAGTTTTAAATGAGGCAGTTAAAGACTAAGAAGTTCAAACTAATTACTGAAGAAGAAGCATAGCTACTTATTATGGTCATTACCTTCCTGGTAATTAATAAATAAATAAATACATAAATGGCTACTGTAAGTTGTTTCCCTCTTACTCTGATGAAATTTTTTACTCTTTCTATTCAAAATGCTTATTTCAACTACTTAAAACTCTGGTTGCTGACACCCCATAAATCACACATACAGAAATATAATAAATCCCAACAAAACTTATAGGCAGCATGCAGGAAAAGACCCATGGAGCTGAGAGCCACCACTGCTAAACGGCTCTCTTGAAATTTTTCCTAATTGAAAGAAAAGTTGCTCAGCCATTGAAACATTTTTCTGTAATACATACCAATGAGCTGACAGTGAATGGCTGCTCCATGTTGGTGTCTGCCTGTAAACCAAGGAGATTGTTCTTTTCCTCCAAAGTCTCCATCTGACTGAAAGGCCTGTATCAATCCTGAGCTCAGTATTTGCCACCAGATGTCTCAGGGTTTAATAGTCCAAGGGAAACTGGAATATAGATACGCTGATTGTGGTTGTGTGCTGGAAAAAATAAGTCGTTCAGATTAGAAATATATTCAAATGTCAAGTAACTTTGCATGCCAGCACCCACTCATCACTTTGGTGGCACAGTACTTATACATTTAATAATAATTTAAAACTTACCAGATGTCTAGAATTTAAATTGGAATGCATAAGGGCTTACAGTGCAGTTGTGAGCTAGTTGACCTGTACTAAGGTTATTTCAGCAGATTTGAACACAATAAATTATTTTTACAATTTTTACAGCAACTTAAAAACCCACTAACTTTCAAGTATTAAGTGAAAAACACAGAAGTTTGAGGACTTAGAATCTGTGTTTCCTTACAAACATATTTATAAAAAGTATGAATCTGGTATCTTAATTTTCTGCTAAGACTATGAGAAACAAAACTTTATATACAAATTTGTACCAGTATTATAAAGCAGAAAAAATACTTCAAACACCATGCGTTCCACCTGCACAGCTTGCTGGTTTCAACACTCAAAATACAATCAACTCTGATGAGCCAACTAATAAAAATTCCTCCTTGCACAGCTTTGAACAAGTAAAGAGAAAAAATGCAGATGTTGTGGTCATCAAAAAAACGACCCAAAAGGAAACTAAACCAAAACAAGGAAACCCAACTCTGAGAGAGGAATGAAATACTCAAATTACACAGGAAACGTGAAAATTAAGTTTCTAATGTGTTTTTTCACTTGTGTGCTCAGTCTAAACAGATTTGATCCTGCATGTCCTAGGCTCTTCATAAGTTGCAATAAACATGCTTATGCTTTTGTAAAAGCATAGAGTGGATTCAGCGAAGATATTTTCTCAGCACACCTCTCTCTAGAGAGAGGCCAGGGGACTTTGGGTTGAAGAAAACAGCCCTAATGTGTTTTTAGATGGCTGTATTTCTCGAGTATTGATTTTTGTGTTTGTCTCTTCCTCATTTTTCTTCCAAAAAGCAATACTATCTATTAGATCAGTCCTTAATTTTAACCATTAGTGCAATTCATTTTCAAGAAGCTTTGCTAATTAAGGTATTCAAACTGCTTGCATAATTTGTAACCAAAAAAAAAAAATCCAAGGCTTATACATCTGAGAAAACAATCTTAGTTGTGACTGCAGTGCTAATTAAAATAGTTCTCTAAACCATTTAATTTTATGTACATGGAGCTCTGGTGTAAATGATCACCTAGGCAGGACAGCCTATTCATCACCTGTTCATGGGCAATGGGACAATGATAAGGAAATACTTCTGCTTTAGCGCTTGTTCCACCTGAAATCTTCCTTCACTGAAGCACTGTAGATGTGGAAGGCTGTGAAAGGAGAGAGCTAAAAGCTTGGCCAGTGCACAGTTTGTGTCAGACTTCTGGCCCTGCAGCCCAGATTCTAAGTAGAAATAAAACCTTCAGTGAGAGACTCTACATGCATATGCTCTGTGGAACACAGGAACAAAAACCAAAAACCAAACCAACCAAACAAACAAAAAAGGACTTTAAAAGCATATATTTTACAAATATTTATCCATTCACTTATCTATCACTTGTGAATTTTAAATTTTATTTCCCCTAGAAGCATCTGGGACAGCTAAAATACTTGAACGGAAGAATGGATTTGGTCTAAAGCATGCATTCAAGTATAACAAACTGCAAAATGTTCTAGTCACTCATGTATATAAAAAAATCATTCAAAAGTAAAGGTGCAGAAATGTATTTCTCTCCAATTTCTTATTTCATTTAGCAGCTTCTGGCAAGAAAGCTTTTCTGTAGCAGTTTTTCATTCTGCTTTCAAGGCTTCCTCCCTTACCAGTCCTTCTGCAAAGCCTAGAGAGGAAGTGGACATTAAGGACAATGCTCATGAGATGCTTCCCATGGAAGACATGGAATAGGGATCAAACGCTTCTTTCAGCTGTTACCACTCCTTGGAGACCTTTCAGTCCAGCTGGTAGGCAAGTGCAAAAAAGTTACTGCAAGTGGCAAACACAGGAGCCACTAATTAGGAGTTTGGGTTGTTTTTTGGGGCCAGTACTCCCAAAGAGGTCTTTGTTAAAGAAGCCTGCAGTATTCCCCCATCAAAATCTCTTTGGAAATGCCACAGGAAGACATTATGGAACCCTTTACTTGCAAATATTTCTCAACTTGACTGGCTCTAAGAGTATTAAAATTATAAACACAATTCAGTCTTCTTTAAACTTAAAGAAGCATTAGTTATAATATTTTTTTTAAGTGTAATACCAGGTATTTTAAACAGGACACATCTGGTAATAGCAGAAACTCACACTTCCTCAAAATTGTGTCAGAGCCTGGAAAGGATGAAGAAGCTCTGCAACAGACATAAGACATGTCACAGTGCAAGAGCTTAGGAGAAGAATGCCTGCAAATAAAAGAAGAAACTGTCTTTTTTAATTTAGTTTCAGGAACACACTAAAAACGAGACACTGTAAATAAAGAAGAAATACTAAGATGAATTTGTATCCCTTTTAAAAAAATGTCAGATTCAAATACATTCACTATTAGAGGTGGCAGTGTAACTTAAGAAAAAAGAACTCCTATAAAGATTGTGGGCTGACTCATGACTGCACTCCAATAAATTATCCTTAACATGTGGGCACACTGGCAGAATTATGAATGATTAAAATGCAGAGGGTTGAGCTTTACTGAAAACACCACCAGAGGCCTGTGTGCCAGGTGCCTGGAACGCCTGTGAGCACAATGCTCCTCGCGCAGGGCTCCGCAGCCACCTTCAGCGGCCCCAGGGGCACCACACGGCCGGGGCTCCCCTCGCCCCCACCATCCATCCCTCTCTGCGCTCTCACGGCGCTGCCTCCACTGGCTTCAAGGCACACTGTAACTGATACAAATTAAAATTATATGGACTTTTCCTTCCTTCTCCAAATCAAAATGCAAAGGAGCACGCAGAACCACGAAGCCAGCAAAGCAGAGAGGTTTGTCACTTTCTGAGGCAGTGCTGTCCCAGATTGAGATGAGCTGGCTTTGAAAGGGCACCATAAGAGGTTTTATAGTTCCTACAAGAATTGCCCAGCTCTGGCAAGTGACTCTGGTCTGCAGAAATATATTTCACTTTACAAGAGTAAAGATAAATTCAAATACCAAATCTCTCTGTATAGCTGAAACTAATTAAACATACAAAATACTTATGCTAATACAGTGAACTACACTCCAACCTCAACCACAGGGGATCAATACCAATGCTAGCTTGGAGCTGTCTTAGTCTATTATACTCTAAACTGCTCAAAATTCTAAGGGTAAAGATGCATTTTTCTACTTCACTATTTCAGGCATCCCAGTTAACTTAGATGGACTTAGGTAATGTTTGTTTGAGGAGAAATGCCAAGATATTTAGAATTCAAATTAAGTTATTTTTTCTAATTATGAGTTTTCTGATAGTCATTACCTAATAATAATAATAATAATGATAATGATAATGATAATGATAATAATAATAATAATAATAATAATAATTCAATGGTTAAGAAACTTTTCTTGATTTCATTGGGAATAGCACTTCTCATCAAATCCCATTTCCTCCTCAAAAAGCATTTGTTTTCCCATGTGTCCCATCTTATTATTGTATGTATTATTCCTTGAAAAATCCAGGTTTATTAAATCAAAGCCATTCAGCCACAAGAAAACAGAGCAAACTGAGAAAACCAGCATTTTAAATGGCATTGAAAGTGATTCCTTCTGTTCAGGCTAACAAGCATGGTACCAAGTAGCAGGGAAATGAAAAGCAGAGAGAGCAATTTTAAGTGAAAGTATATGTCAAGAAGAGGTTGAACAAGCAATGTTGCTCATTCTTGAGAAATGCTGAATGAGCTTTTGGATTTTTAAACAAGTGACCGAGTAGCTTCCATAAATATTATTAAAATATATATAATTTTCCCTTTGTAACATTAGTTACTTACAAACATGTGAAACTTGAAAGTTTGAAAGAGTTTCCTCTTTGTAACACATTTTTAAATTTCAAGAGAATTAATCATAACAAGGACTGCACTGCTGCCAGCAACATTTATCAATATTCTGATTATTTGTCTTACGAAAAAAATCTTTGTTAAAGAGATCACTGGCAAAGTTTTCCAAAGCACTTTCTTCATTCAAAGATTAGGTTAAAAATAATCTATGCAATGATTTACTTTCTGAATATTTTTAAAGGTGGATTATTCCAGAAATACTCATCCTCTTGTTTGATATTTTTGTGGAATATAAAGCCTAGATGAGGTTCCCACCAAAATCATTCATTTCACTCCATTGGGATCAGGATTCTTAGAGTATATCTAGAAACATTTGCTAATATAGAAGCTAAAATGTAGTACAGTTCTACTTTTTGAAGCTACTCCTGAGAGAACTGTTCTGCAGCCATCGCATGGCAAGAAAAAGCTTACTTTAATGTTGCCATAAGAAGTTAGCACAATCATACTTCATGTTACTATACTAGGAAGTGTGATGATTACAGAATCCTGGAATAAAGATGCATGTCAAACCATAAGGAGGTCAGTCCTCATTAAAATAGCCAAATTAGCAAGTGCAAATAACACCTTTCAATTACCCATAATGGAACAAAGTTGTCTCAGCAAACTTTAAATAGGTCACACCAGCAATTGCCAGATGAAGGTAAAGGACCACTTCATGCCCGTAAGTCACTCATGAAGCAGATACTTAAAATTCTGTACTTGGAAGTGGATACTCAAGTGAATCTGGTGAAAAACAGATTAGAAATACAGGCACCTATCTCATTCAGCTCTTTTTGAAATTCCAGGCCGTGTATTGGCACAGCACATGATTATTTATATACACACACTTAGGTTTGATATATAAATATGCTAAAAACCAGCCTAAATAGCAAACTGCCTTCTGTTGGTGCTCTCCAAAAAGAAACAGCATATTCATCTGTCAACATGCTTTTTGTAACAAGCATTCATCATCGCAGCAAGTGATTCAGCTGGTGTAGTAAGCAGTCTCTTCTGGAAAAAAAACCCCAACAAAGCACTGAATGTCATGGCAAGACGATTCTCTTGTGCAGAGGAAATACCCAATCCACAAAACTCAACAGAATGGCCTTTCAATGAAAGGAATCACTGCAAGGAGCCAGTTCCTGAAAGCCCTGTGCCTTTCAGTGGAGAAGTTGCTCTTTACAGCTGCTACTAAGCTCAGCTCCAGAAAAGCCCATCATAGTTTGACAGCGCTCCCTAGTTCCACAGCTCCATTTAAACAGCAGTTCCAAGACCACCTCCCAAGCTCCACTAACTGCCAGGAGCAGCTGCTGAGCTATGCAACCATCTCTCCTACAAGTGGGTCAAGAACTCTTCCCCTTTCTCACTGGTGAAGGACTGGTGCCTCCCATGCCCCAGCACACTGCCCAGAGGCCTCTGTGTCAGTGGAGGATTGACAGTAGCACCTCCACCTGCTTGGGCACTGAGAGGGAGAAATCACAGGCAGGCAGGTTCCTCCATGCACAGGTCTGCCAAACCCAAGCCTTGCTCGTATGCTCAGGCCACTCAGTGCTGTACCTTGCATGACAAAACTGAGCTTTATTTTCATCTAAAAAAAGAATGGGTGACACAAGGGTCTGTTTTCCCACTCCAAAATGAAGTTTGAATTAATTGTCTGAAGACTGTTATAGTTCTGCAAATATTTGGACTACTGCAATTAGTCAGTGTAGTTTCTTGAATATCACTGACTACCTGTTTCCTAAGGACAGCATTCCTCTTGGCACAGATACAAACATCGCCGCAGCAAGAAGCTCCTCTCCCCTCCTTTCTTTAGTGACACCTTTCAGTTTTAGCAAAAAAGCATTTTTAACATAATGGGTAAATATCAACCATGGTAGAATGTCTTGGATTACAAGCAAAATCTTTCTTAGGCAGTCAGTGAAATATTACTTATGCAACACAGAACAGCATCTTTCCAGTGAGCCACTAAAAGGATGTTCTAGACATGATGTAGAAAAACAGTGCCATTTCCTTCCTTTGGGAAATCCACACCAATCTCCCAAGAAAATTGCACCAGGGCACAGTAACCCAGAAGAGGACAGAAGTACAAGAAAGAGCTTGTTTTATACAATTTGTTCTTTGACGATTCAACTGAAATACTGAAAAAAGGAGATACTTGCAATCCATTATATCAGTGATAAAACTAACTTCCACCATGAAGACAAGAAGCTGTGTTGCTAAGGGAAACAAATGAGAGGTTAAAATCAGCACAGAGGCCTGCAACTCCACACACTTCTGAGGAACAAAGAGAGCAGGATTCCTTGCAAAGCCTTAGGTTTCACAGATTTTTTCTGTCTGTATCCCTATTTCTCTAAGGGACAAGGTCCCAGTAGGCTAGAGAGGTTAAGAATTTTCTGGTTCTTCCTATAAAATGCAATGATTTTTTTTGGTAAAATATATTCTACCTAATTTTTTTTTTGTAAAATATATTCTAGCTAAATTTAGAACTATTTCAGACTCCATAGCATCTAACAAGGACACTTGTTGATCGAGTGAGTAACTGGTTGCAGCCATCAACTTCTGTTTCTATCAGATGACAAATTTTTATGCTGTCTTACTTTCGATAGCTCAAAATATAGGGGACAAAATAAAAGCGAGCCAAATTTATTTGATATTTCTGACACACAAATTCACAGTTTATTTGAAGCCTATTAAAGTATCTATAAAGAATGAAGCTTGGTTTTTTGGCCTCATATCTAGAAAAAAATAATTTGAGGCATTAGTTCAAAGGATTCTGACTGTTTTGTACACAAATGGTTAAGTAAGGAAAGGTAAGAAATGGACAGTGAGATTACCTACAGGATGAAGTGTGATCAATCAGCATGAACAGCTACCATTTTATCTGGCATGATTCTGTTCTACACAGTTGATTTCATAAGGAAATCTCTGACCTTCTCCCCCATTCTAGATGATTCAGGATGTAACATGCTATGAGCAAAAAACAACCCAGGAAAAACAAGAGGAATGTCTGGTTCTAGGAGAAGAATTCTGTGAGCTTTAGACTGCTTGTTCTAGTTGGATAGTTACAATATTTCATTTCTCTTACTTAAGTTTCTAAGATTGACAGTGTCAAGCCCATGTTTTATAGCAGCACTGTCTGTAACACAGCCAGCTCACAGGGCTGCTTGACAGTCAGCTGAATGATCCAGAATATCAAAGCTGAGCACGACGATTTCTGGTTAACATTTTGTACCCCTGCAGGCCAACAGCTTCATCCCAGTGAAGCTACGCACAGTCTACCTTTGAGCCTTCCAAATTATCTGCTTTTCCCCTCAGGATGAGTCCATTGATCTTTGAAGCCTATACAAGCTCCTTTTTACTTCAACATCGAGCATTAGATGTCTCTGAAGGCTTTTTGACAGCAGTGCAGAGACGCTAACGGGTCAGAGATGCCAAAAGATGCTCCTACGCTGATTGTGTGGAGAGCCCACAGCTTCCATAACGCAATTCCGTGTGTGGTGAGCTGAATGTGACTCATCCAGAGCTGCCAGTAGGAAGTGGTAGGCAGAGGGTTGTGTCTGAGGAGCTGCCTGACTCACAGCACTTGTGAGAGGCATCAGCACCTGGGCAAGACTGACAACCCTCGGTTTTTATAATAGGAATTTCTTTGCAACAACAGTACTAAGCCACTGCACAAGGATTGTTCAGGAGCTGCACAAGCAAGATAATTTTCTTTCATGGATTGATACTTCTATTTATAATGGAAAGCATGAGCAGGAAATATGTTTCCTTGCATGACAATCTAAATGTTCTAATTTTATTAAAATTGTATAGACAAATACTTCCTTTACACGGCAGCAAACTAATTTTCAGAACAAAAATTGGAAGTGTAACTGTAATTTGGTGCCAAAATAAAATTTCAGGAGTCTGAAAAAAGCAGAAAAAACCATTATTCATACATGTCCAGCAAACAGAAACAAAAAACTTAGTTTTATATGGTATTTGTTCAGTGCCTTCATGCACAAGTCACCTTGCCATTCCCTCAGCAGCTGAAGCATTTACAACATCCCTCACCTTGAGCTATACTGTTCCTGATCCTGGTGATTAACTTCCAGGAAAAGCTTTAAGGCCTAACCTTCAGCAGGTTTAATGCACATGAAGAAAACCACACAAGAAATGCCTTCCCAGTGTCTGCAGAGCAATATCAAGTAATACAAATGACTGCAGGATTGATCAAAACAATTTTTAAACACAATGCTACACAATACCCCGCTGCATTTACAGCCATTTAAAATACTGTACACACACGCCCATACAAGGACCCCCAGCTATGAAATTGCTACCTACAGAATTACACAGAATTTGGGATGAATGCTTCCTGCATTCCTACCATATCCTGTGATCTGTGAAACTCCAGACTTGTAAACACTGGCCTTTGGTTTAGTTATCTAAACATTTAGCACTTAGACATGCAATATACCACCTGCAATGCATTTAGTACATGAGAAAACTCATCTGTTTCAGAGTAAATTGCCTGACCAGCACCCACAACAACAAACCTGGGCTCCATTCTCCTGGGAATATTCAATGAAGTTCTGGGTCTATAACCTATTTTCTACGACTTGGTTGTCTAAGGCATCAATATATGCTAACTACAGTTTTGGATAGCAATCTATTTAAGCCTGCAACGAGGAGAAACCTCACTCCTGTGCAGACAGAACTTTCTCAAAGCTGATCTTCACCTGGGGAATGAATGTCCTGGGAAGTACAGCGTCTCCAAGATCTCATAATCTCACTACTTCCCATTGTCAGTAGAAGGTGGGGGGTTTCCTGCCCATAACTTCTCAGAGCATTCAGAACCACGTGCATATTAAACACAAATAATTCCAGATCAAGAGGAATTCCCCCAGAAGAGACTTTTTGGCATGTTCCTGAAACCGAGCGGCATGTGCAAGAGTGAGATACATTCCTCAGTGCACTTCAGAAGGACACCTGAGATCCTACAGAGGTCAAAAGGAGGCAGGTACAAAACCAAGTACATGAACAGAAAAAGCTCATCACTGAGCTACAGATGCTCAGCAACCACAATTTCTACTGGTTTAGACTCTTTCACTTTCTATTCCGATGACCATCTTTCACATATATACGGAAATAATTTAAAGCCAGAACACAGTTATCAGTTCGATTTGCCCCTGGCACAGGGCACCATTCCGGACTCCCACCACACCGCCACAGCTCTTGGCGTGGCCGCAGCGGAGTCAGCAGGACCGGCCGGCCGGGCTCGCTGCCCGCCGCCCCCCGCACAGCCCCGGAGCCCCGCGCTGCCCCCGCCGCTCCCCGCTGCCGCCGGGGTCCCGCCCTGCCCGGAGGGAGGAGGGCTGTCCCGAGAGGCCTCCGCGGCTCCGCACCTGACACCGGGGCGGGGACGGGGCGCTGGCCGGGCCGAGGAGCGGATGGAGCGGATGGAGCGGGTACCGGCCCCGCAGCCGCGGCCCCGGAAGGGGTCCCGGCCCTTGTCGCTGTGCCCGCAGGGGCCGCTGGCGCAGGCGGCGGGATGGATGGAGGCGGAGGCAGCGCCTCGCCGCTCCGCTCCCGCAGCGGGCAGGGCGATGCTGCTTACCGGCTCTCGCATCCGCGCTGGCGGCGGCTGCCGCGGACAAAGCGCGGGCCCGGGGGAGGCAGGAGCGCCGGGGCGGCCTGGGCCTCCTCCCGCTTCTCCCTCTCTTCTTCCTCCTCCCGCCTCGCCTCGCCTCGCCCCGCCGGGACCGGAGCCGCGGGCGCCCTGCGCGGGAGCGGCCCCGGGCGGGCGGGCAGGTGGCGGCGGGCACCGAGCGCCCTGCGCCGCCGCAGCCGGGCCGCGCCACCGTGCGGGGCGAAGGGAGGAGCCTGCGCCGCGCCGGGAGAGCGAGCGGGCTGTGCCGCTCCGCGCTGCGGGTCCGGCCGGCGCAGCCCCGCTGCCGCTGCTGCCGCTGCTGCCGGGGCCAGGGCGGCGGGAGCGCCGGGCGGGGGCGGGGGGTGCTGTGGGCAGCACGGTCCGAGCGCGCCTGGGATGCGCCCCCTCCGCATTCCCCACGGTCCCGGTGCCAGCCCGGCCATCACTGAATCAGTCTTTATCTGCTTGGGTAGCGGAGGCTATGCACACCTCACCTGGGCTCTCCTGAACTTTGGGAAGGGCTAACTCAGGGGAAACAACGTTAGCAGCGTTGCGGAGGAAGCTGTGGGTGAGGAGGAAAAGGACGAAAGATAACTGAAGGTGTGGTTGTCAGCGTGGGGCTGCTGTACCTGGAAAGAGGCATGCTGGCCAGGAGGTAGGCTGGGTTTCTGAGGAGGCAGGGCAGTGCTGTGGGCTGGCCTAGATCTGCTGGCAATGTTCAGCCAATGCAGCAGTTAGTCACGCCGTGATAAGTTTGGGTGACCTTTGTGTTGTCTTTTGCTGAACTTGCTCGGCAGGTATTGATCATATTGATGCCTTTCCTGGACCCCAGACCTGAACATGGAAGTCTAGACATGGTCAGAGATACTTGTATTTAGCTCATCCTGCACCCCCAAACACAGTAATGTAATTTTCCTTCCCTCCTTTCGTTGTGTGTGAGGCTGTTCTGGCTGCTTGGCCTCCCAGCCTCGAGGTGCCTCTCTTGCTGCTGGTGGCTGTGGAGTGACACAAGTCTCAGTCCTGGCTTTAAGAACAGGAGGGACTGATTTGGGCAAGCAACAAAAATCCAGTATGTTCAAGCACCTACCTTGTTATCTTGGATTTGGCTGAGAGAATTATCAAATAGAGGCTCGAGTCTATGCCATGGAGGGTTTTCAGTGGACTATCCTGAAGCAGCCATGGAAAGGACACTTTCAGTGCTGCAAGGATTTTGTCTGGATAGCTAATGGTTTTCCAAGGAGAAGTGTAAAGAATGCCTATTCCTGTTGTCCAGACCCTGTGCATTCCAGGACTGCATTTCTGATGGATGGCAATGAGAAGATAAAGTTTGGTTGCAGGAAACTTTGGTAACTGGAGAGCCTATCAGATGGGTATTAGGAAATTGTCTTCTGTTAGAAAAACTGACAATCCTTTGTAGAACTCAGTTATGTCAGAGGTGAAATTAGGCTGATTTAGGTGTTCAGTATTGAAGACACTGCACATGGTGCTCTTTCCCAAGAACTGTTGGTCACTGACCTGAATGCTTCCCTGTAACCCCTTGCAGGGTGTGTCTGTGGCTGGTTCTTCTTCTGCAGCATGGCAAGGTGCTCAAGAAAAGATTGATGTCCTGGGGCAGCCCTTGGTGGCTGCTTCCAGGATGAGCAAACTTAATATCAGACCAGTGTCCACACAACCAGATTTTGAGGAACTGCTAGATCCACCTTCCTGCACCTCCCTGAAAGGGCAGTGTGTCCCCACTGCTTTCTTCAGCTGGGCAGAGCCATGTGCTCTGGTTCATGGAAAATCAGTTCTAGCTCATGGTTAGCCCTGACTCTGCAGCAGGGTGGGGGTGGAAGGAGTTCAGTGCTGTGATTCTGGTTTTTCCCTCCCTTCCATTGCACATTTTGTGCAGAGTCACGCTGTCAGGTTCATCCCATGCCCCTTGTCTGAAGGCTGGGTGGTGCTGCAGAAGTGAGAATGAGAGCAGAGCTGAAGGGCTTTGCCCCAGATCCTCCAGAGAGGCCCTCTCCTCCTGTTTGCCTGAGCTGGAATTGTGGCTCCTACTCCCCCTGCCTTCAGAGCTGAGCCCGTGTCTGTGTGGGGTGCAGTGTTTGCTGTGCCAGGGCTGGCTCTGCCCTGCTGCTTGATGGGGTGGGCCAGGTCTGCTGGGAGTTCCCTGGGCAGCCAGGACACTGGGATTTATAAATGATGTGGTGTGGGCAAGAGAAGCCACTCGGTGTCTTGGACTGCAAACATCCTTAGAAATTGAGAACTCAGTTCCCAGTGGTACCACAGGTTGCTAGAGGAGGTGTGTCATTTGCATATGTTTGCATGAAGGTGGACTTTGCATGTGTTTTCTGTATTACAAGAGACAAACATGTTTTGTTTGTATTGCTCTCTATCTCCCAGATTATTATCAAATGGGTTTCACTTTCCACAAGTCTTGACTGAGGAATCTGGGCTTATGCCCCCACCCAGAAACACCCACAGTGCCTGAGCTCTCCTGACTTGCCCTGCAATGATGAACCCTTTGGTGTGATCTGTACCCCCTGGAATAGTCCCATAGGCAGGCACTGACATGGTGAGATGGGGACCCAGAAGGACTTCAACTTCTTTACTGATGGTGGCAGGAGTATTTATTGAGATGGATGCAGTTGTCTTTTATGTACAGTTTGCTGCTATTGCCAGGTTATGAGCATGAAGACAGTTGTGCTCTTTGTAGTAAGAGGGGTAACAAACCATTAGTTAGTGTAAGGATAAGAGAATATCTGCATCTGTCCAGCAGTCAAGTGCTTTTTCTCTGACAGATATGTTATGGTGTTGGATTTCTTGCATTTGGGCCAGTGTAGCCAACTCCTGTCTGCTTAGATGCCAGGGTAGTTTTACAAGTGAAAATTTTTTGGGTCTTCCTTGCTGTTTTTGGTATTGTGAAGAGAGGAAAATAGGTGAAACACTATCAGGATGACAGATGATTCAACTTCAGCCAAGTTCAGTAAACAGAGAAATTATCTCCCATTCTGGGTTTTCAGGGGAAATGACCTTTGTCTCAAGTGAAATATGTAGTGCAGATCAACAAGGAAACAGAAAATGAAATCTTAGCAAAATCAGTCATATAAAAATTGAAATCTTCCAAATTAAGGAATCCCTGAAGTGTTCTGTGTAATATATTTGTAATTTCAGTCGTCATTCACATATACCTCAGCTTCTTTTGCAATCACCAAAATAGTGTAACACCAAAGGAAGCAGTGTAAAGATATTGCAAACTAATTGTCAGTAGTTTGTAAACCTCTATACCTATACCAATAATCACCTGCTAAATAGAAATCTCTGGGGTTTCTACTCCATGAATTAAATCCTTCTTTGGCACTCTAAGCATATTTCTTCAGTAGTTCAATGATTTTCAGATACATTTTCTCAGTTGCATCAAGGCCCCAGAGGAAATCAAGATGTCCCCATGCAGGAAAATGCTCATGGTAAATGAGATTAGTGATCCGAGGAAGCAGCCTTGCCATGTCTGTTGGATCAGCAAATTTGTCCTGTCCACCACTCCAAACAGCAGTTGGTGTCTTTATCTCCTCTATCTTGTACTCAGGAGGAGCAGTCTGTAAGGCAGGGAGGAGACCTGAGTGAGTGCTGCTGTATCAAAGCTGTGTTTAGAGAAAGGTTTCTGTGCAAGCACCTCTCTTTGTCTTTTGTTTCTGCAGTCAAACCATAAGGATGAAGGCCACCCTCTTATTGCTCATTGCCCTAACCCCATTCCCTGCCCATAGAATAACCCATCCTATTCCTGTTCTCCCTGTAAAGCATGGCTAAGGCTTGTCCTGCAGTTTGGTCCTGGCTTGTGCTCTTCAGAGGTGTGGGAATGGAGAGAATGTCAGTGTTCATCAGTCAAGGCTCTGGAGATTTTTCCTGTGTGTATTCAGGGTGAAGTGATCTATACATTTTTTGGGGTGCACAGAGTACAAATTTAGGTCTTAGTTTTCATGCTTCAACTGAAGTGGAAAGGAAATAATATGGTCATTTATGATTTCACCCTAGAAAATGTGTGTGAGATAGAAGTGACTGATTGTATCTCTGGAGCCTTTCTGTTTATGAAAATCAGCATTTTGGTACAGCACAGGACACTGCAAGTCAAATGTGCTGGTTAAAAGTGAAATGGTTGCCAGTCCACTGGAGAGGTCACTGTGAGATCTGTTTCCTCTCTTAAATGAAAGGCAGGCTTTCAGGATTTTTGGGCAAGTGAAGAGCTCTGTACTCACTCAGTCCTAGGACTTGGGTGTGGTTCTTATTCATTTTTTTTGAATGACATGCAAATTGACATGTCATTGAGCACATCCCAGCATCAGTAGGGGAGACAAAATGAACTTCTGTTAATTGTCTGTAAAGGTCTATCTCTGCCTTGTTTGTGAATAGACTTTAACACACTTGTATGTGATTCAGCTGAAACATTATCTGAGACCACTCTCCCCCTTGTTAATACTCACAGTGCTAAAATTTTAATTTTTCTATTACTAGTTTTACCAAGACTCAAGGGTAAGTTCAGAGGGAGTCCATTTTGCCTTACCTGGTTGTATTTCTTCATGTTTTCCTTAGAGCCATAGTCAAAAGCTTGAAACCGGTCTGTATGTGCTAGCTGTTAAAAGGACAAAATAAAAGGTGTGAGAGATGAAGGAGTAGAGTGCAGGAGGCATAATCCTACCTGTGAGTTAAGTCAAGGCTCAGGTAGTGGACTTTGTTATTTCCACACCTTTCTCTGGTTGTAGGCTTCCAGGGTGCTGAGGATAGATGACAGAGTAAGTGGCATCCTTGCTTTCTCTCTTGCTAACTTTCTGTCCAGATCCTTATCTTCCACCCTCAGAATGTTTTGTTACTTAAAATTTTGTTTTACTACCTTAGATAACTAAAGTTTGGGTTACTGTTTGTCATGCAGAATTGGGTCCAGTTGTCACATGGGAAGGGCACCTGAACATCTATAATGTGTCAGGGCTATTACAAGTCTTGTGTAATATGCCTTGCAGGACTGGTGAGTGAATACCTGGAGTTGTTTGTTTTGGTAATTGATTTTTTTGCACAAACATGACAAACAATTTCACTTGTGAGTGTTCTGTAATAAAGGATGAGAGAAACCCAGTTTGGAAAACCTTTGCTTCCAGGATTTCAGTAGCTGGGTACGTGCTAAAAATCTGCCTAGTGCATTGTCTTTGCTGTTCTATCTTCCTGTGTCTGTGTTTGCTTTGCATCCATTTGATTTCATGAGAAGTTGGCAAAATAAACCATAGAGTCACTAGCTGCTCATGGTTTGTGTCCGTTTCCTGGCTAGTTGTATCCTGTGGGACTGACTGTTGGGAATCCTTGTCTTCAGGAGCACATCTACATTCCAGACCATATTAAATATGCAGGTGCTCGTGGCAGCAGGTGAGAAGGTATGATGGTCAGTTTCCCAAACCCAGAGCCTCTGGGTTTCCCTGTAGGCTGTCAGTTGCATAAAAAGCAGTAGTAGGAGATTGTTTACATGTCAGTGCACAGTTGTACCTGTCGCCAATGAAAAATGTTGTGTACTGATGTCCCAGCTGGGGAATGTCCTACGTACATATCTACTCGACTCTGCAGAGAAAGCAGACATTTTATAAAGACAGAGATCCAGTGCTGTGACAGAATAAAACTGTGAAAAAAGTGAGTTTCTATTAAAGAAGTCAGCTTACAAAACATTTTTATAGTTCTGTAGGGAAATGTCCCAATTCCATCTCCCTGGATTCTTCTTCAGCTGTGTTATCTTGCTCTGAGAACCGCATTAGTGACTTAAGCAAGGCAGGAAATATCCTTCATGGTTTAGCACTGCAATTCAAAAGCTGCAATTGATTTTGCATTGAGCCCTTGAGTCTAACTGCTTTCCCATATGTGCTTTTAAAAAGGATTATAGATGAAAACAATGGGCCCAGTTGTTACAGACACTGCAGTAATAAACATTATACAGGCCAGCTTCTGCATACTTTGGCCACGGTAAAGGGGATTGGCACCACAGCATTCATATATTGGCAAGCAGAGGGAAAACTCTGCTGTCTCTCCTGTCCCCTCTGACTGATGCACAAGCGTTTGTGAATCCACCTGTAGGTGTGCTGCACTCCTCAGCACAGTGGAAGGGCTTTCTGTAACTCTACACCTTGTGGATGGAGCTGTTGGGCCCAGTTCTAAGGGCAACAAAACCAGAAAAATGTCCCTTACAGTAGTTCTTTGGGTCCAAGTTTTGGTGCAAATAGTCAGAAAATTGGGAAGAAGAAGAGGTTTCCTTCCTGTCTTTTAGCTATTTCAGTGTTCAGAGGACCCCAGTGCCTCTATGCTAAAGAAGGAAACTGTCAACTGTACTGGCAAGAAGTCTGACCCATCACTCTTTGTCTCTTTTTAAAGAAATCTGTGTGTGACAAAAATCTGGTTGGCTTAGCCCCAAAGAGGGTACATCGTGATATATGCAATATAGCTCCACTTTGAACTCAGCTCTTTCTCTCTGCCACTGGAATGTGCCTAGCTGTTGGTCCCACCCATCACCAGCCCTATCCATGTTCCCACTGCTGACAGTCCTGGCATTCCCTCTGCCTGCTGAGAGCTACATTGTGGTTAATGTACATTTACATGCATGACAGTAACTAGACAAGGATCTAGTGCACAAGTGCAACTGCCAAACTCCCTTCAGGTTTGCCCTGAGTAGGTGTTCTTGCACATACTTACCGTGTTGATATTTTTTACACTGCCTCCAGCTATGTAACAGAGAACATGGGCACAAAACTTATCCAGGCTTGTGCAGAACTGTGTCACAGGTCCTTTCAGAAACTCAATCTGGTGGGCAGCTCCTTTGCAGCCAAATATTAACTGAGGGAAAGGAAAAGTGCAACGCCTTTTTTTCTTGTTACAGAAGAATTTCATGCAGAAAATTGTTGCTAATAATAGTTGCCTAGCCTTCATAACACAGCTTACCCTCACAGTACCACTTAAAACACCCTCTTCCCCATGGCACATCATTTATTCTTCCTCCTTCATATTACTATTAGGAATTCTCAAGCAAGCTGTCCTTCCATTTCTGGTGGGCTGACCCTAATGCCTACTCATTTTTATAAGTCCTACAGATTGTCATGTCTGTCATTGCAGTTCTGGTTTGACTCCTCCTGCATGAGGCCAGCAAAGTTTTAGTTAAACAGAAGGAATTCTAAAACAGGTCAGAGTTTCACAAGTCTCCTACTTCATTGGGAGCTGCTGCTACAAGCTCTACATCCTAACTATTTTCACCACAGGGTTTGGGAACAGTGTTTTTCAAGACCACTCAATCATCCCCAGCTCAGTGTCAGCATTGTCACTTGTTTGGGAACACTCGACCTCAGGCTGAGGGAACCCTGTGAGGATCAGCCAGGCATTGGACCTCCTAGAAGGAAAAAGTGACATACCCTCAGCAGTGGTTCAGGAAGATTTATTATCTTAATCAGAGGGCTTGTAGCATGTGGGCATACAGTTACTGGGCCCAGAGCAAAGAACACTTTCACCCGTTTAGCCAGCTCAGGATACATATAAAATGCTATGAAGCCTGCAAACACAGAAGAGATAGCCTGGGTTAGTGAAGATATCCTCCACAGACAAATTAAATACATGAACAGCAGATAGAAAACAAGACATCATAGCAGATTTGCAGCCCAATCTGTTGTTGTGTTTGTGCTGCATGCTTTACTTAAGGAAAGGGTTGAACAGAAATCCTGAAACTAATTTTATTTGGGAGGCAAAGTTCATTTTAAGGTTAAAGCATGTCTGGGCATTGTCTTTATCAGAACCGTTTTTGTAGGCAACATGTCAGTGAGGTTTTGAAGACATCATAAATTCCCTCTAAAGTTCATGAAACTGTAATTAAAAAAGAATTTTTCAAATTAGAGTCTCTAAAGATCTATGCATGTTTATGTTTTCATGAAACTATAGAATAATTAGTTGAATACTGGGAGCTTTGAGTATTTTCAACTGTACTTGCATCACAGACAGATGAAGAAAGCCTAGATTCCTGGTTTGTTTTGCCATGGGGGGTACTTAAATACTCTTATGAGAGGCAGAAAAAAGAAAAGGTCAGAATTTGTGACAATATATGATTTTTCCATACTTCCTTCTCTTTTTTTCTGGGTTATTTACACTAATAACTGGCAGTAGCTCCTTTCTAATCAATGTCCATCCATGGATCTTACACATAAACCATAACCATCAAGAACATTCAAGTAATGCTAAAAGAAAGTTAGCTGCATTTAGAAGCCATGAAATGAGTAATGACAAAGGCTGGACCTAAGAGAAAACAAACTATTAATGTTTCTACTTTCCTGATTTTTGTTCTCTGAAACTATGTTTTTAAACAGCAATGTGGCCAGTTATAGCCTGTCATTAACTACAACTTAAATTGAAAGATTGAAACTAAGTCATGACTTAGTAATGTTAATTGCCTTCAAGCAATTTAATTTTAATAAATGTATTTATGTAAATGATGTATTATAGGGGCTGTTTTATCTTTTCAGTTTTTCCACCCTGTTCACAAGAACAGAGTCCCCAGGGCAGTGGTCACAGCACCAATTCTGCCAGAGTTCAAGAAGTGTTTGAACAATACTCTTAGGCACAAGGTGTGAATGTTGGGGCTGGCCTGGGCAGGGCCAGGAGTTGAACTTCAGTGATCCTATGTCACTTCCAGCTCAAGATATTCTATGATTCTATGATTCTAATTGCCTGCCTAGTACAAAACAACTTCATTTAAATTCCCATTGTTGAGAAAAATACCCTATAGCAGTACAAGAAGTATCCAGTAAATGACTGTTATTATGTCTGTAATTATTTAAAGAGTTGAACTATCACTACATCTTCTATGAAGTTTATTTGCTTCTTAAGGGTAACCAAAGCTGATTTTAGAAAAGTTTTGCATATTTTCCAAATCTCAACACAGAAAAATCTCTGTGTTTTTCTAACTCTCTACAAACAAGAAAAGCAACAGAATTAGTGGGGAGAGTAACCTACTGATCAAATAGGAACACAAATGGTTGTCAATAATTCCCCTGACATTACCTGTAGTTGACCCTTCAGAGTGACCAATATAGTAAACATCCTTCTGTCCAGTTTTATTCATTATGAAGTTCAGCTCTGCTGGAATATCATATTTACCCATTTCATTGAAGCTGTGGAGAGAAACACAAAAAGCTGGCAGACAATTTGACTGTCACAGAGTGAGTTACTGGCTGTCAGTTTTGTTCATTGCACCGAGCAGGAGCCACTGGAGGAGGAGGTTGCACAGTGTGTCTGCACCCTTGCCTGAGCTGGGGAGGTGGGCAGAGGGGTGCAGCTGTGCAGCCTGGCTGCCTGATGCCCTGGGCTCTGTGTGCATGAGGTGCCAGTTTCACCTGACAGCTGCAGCCCTTGGGGAACTGAATTTAAACAGGGCTTTCACCTGCATGGGTTACAAGAAATATTTTTTTCTCAGGTAACATCAGTTGTGGTAGATCAGATTTCTGGGCTGAGCTGAGCAGTCTCCTGTCCTTTCTGCACTTGGAATGTGGTGTCTGGTGGGAGACTTCAAGGTGACAGATGCCTCCCAGTTTTGGAAGCCTTTTCCCACAGAAAACAGGAAAGGTGACCTGAGTACTTCCAGCTTTGCTTCTGTGTGTGCTCATTCCAGAAGAGCCAATTCAGCTCATGCAGCCAATTCCTTCTTAAAACCTCCCTGATGTGCCCAGGAGTGGCTGCATCTCTGCAAAAGAGTTTGTCTAGTCTCCTTAAATGTTGCATGTCCCCCTTGAAGTCAGATTATATGAAAACATGTCATGTTTTCATATAATTTAGAAGGGAAGTTTTTTCATCTAGCCAGAAGGGGAAAGGTTGTGCATTCTAATACCAACTGCCTTATCTTGCTAGTTCCCTGATAGTCACTTTCTTCAGAAATTCTTCCTCCAAAGAGTACCTGAACTGCCAGAACTCTTTCTGACAGGGCTTAAGTGTCTTATGTTTTAAAGACCAGGTGTCTCCTCGGCTGTTTCCCAACCAGACATCATAGCCAGCATCTGCAAGGATGAAGCCCAAGCTGTTGTTGGGCAGGTTGGCAATCCAGTGAATAGAATCTGATAAAATACCATGATGTAGCAAGACTGCAGGCTTCTTCCCTACAACAGAAGAGATTTTCTTAAGCTGAAATAGTAATAAGTAATGTGTACTTAAATCTGGGGTGCAGAATTTGGTTTTGCAGGAGTGTTTTAACCAATATACAGAATTCAAGCCCCATTCTAGGCTGAATGACTGGGTACCCTTGCTGAGATGGAAGGGTGTGGAACTTTGCATTTGCAAAAGGGAAGGATGGGGAATCCACATGAGAGCTGGCTCTCAGACTGTCCTTATATCCTATAAGTCATACCTGCATTGTGGCTGTTCCTTCCAGAAGGAATTCTGAAAACACCAAGAACGTATCCATCCTCTGTTGGAACTTCATATTCCTCACTGGGGAATCCGTGATATCTGATAATTTCACTCTGTGGGAAGCCAAAGGAGAGTTTGTTATCATGCATTTGGTGTAAGAACTGTTTGGAGGCTGCTTCTGCCCAGGAATGTGAAGGCAGCCAAGAACATGCCAAGGAGATAAATGTGATAGCATGCTGCTAGCCTTTCCCTACTGCTCTGTGTTTTACTGGTAGGGAGGGACAGGGACTCCTGCAGGAAAGCAGACCCCAGGTCTCTTTTGTGGATGATCCTATAGCTGCTATGCTGTAGCCATGGAGGCTGGAGGATGCAAACAGCATCTAGAGGAGTTGGGATGGGTTTCTGTGAAGTGGTTTGTGTATTCTACTTAATGCCTAATATCTACTTAATGCCAAACTGTAGTAATTTGGCACAGTAATTTGCTGTAGCTGTGGCACTCAAGCACTGCACAGATTTATCAGAGTAGTAGGATGCAGTAAAGTCTTCATCAGACCTGCTTAGATGGTAGCTGTCTGGAATTTGATTCCCTATTATGGGGCAAAGTGAGTGACTAACCTTTTGGGAGATAGTTTATCCCGTTTTGCAAGGGTGACACAGGTCTGTATTATGATATTCTGCCTTGGAATGTGGTCAAACCACTCAAATAATGTCCTGTTTTGCAAGCTATCAGTGGTAGGCTGAGAGGGAGCATCACGTATTCCTGTTGGTGTTGAATTATGCTAAAACATAATGTCTGACACATCAACACCAAATTAGCATCCTGATAATGAGACAAAGATCTGGCAAAGATAAACTGCTAAGCCAACCTGCAGGCATAAGGTTGGTAGTCAATCACTTTATACTTTCACTGCCCAGTCTACTTTCATAAGGT
Organism: Cardinalis cardinalis; assembly: GCA_014549065.1. NCBI lineage: Eukaryota > Metazoa > Chordata > Aves > Passeriformes > Cardinalidae > Cardinalis > Cardinalis cardinalis. Next base: position 1,907,197 of record JACDOX010000029.1, read on the forward strand.
TAAGTTCTCCTAATATAAACACTTCTTGGAGTGTGTATGAAGATCTCTCCTTTGGGTTAGGATGCCCCTCAAAGTTACTCCTAGAGGCTGAGCAAAAGAGATTTTGCCCACAGATGTTGCTATGGGTGAGGGTGAGTTAAATCAATCTCTACTTTAATAATTATTTATTTTTGCTAGCTTTAAGACAATTGCTTTTATATGATTGCTTTGATATAATGCACTGTGCTATATTATCTTATATCAGTAGTTTTAACTACTCTTCTGTATAGTAAAAAATTCTGATTAGGTTATTTTTGTCTTATCATTAATTATAATAAATCATTACTTTTTAATATATCTGGTTTGCCATGATTATTCCTGCAGGACAAAGTTGTAGAATGGTTCAATCACACCTCTATAATTCCTTAGGCTTCAGCAGTCAGAGTCAGAGGCTGAGACTGGATTCAGCTACACCCAAGCTCCTCTTTGAGAAGGAGTTTAGAAATCAAGGGGGTCCCTTCAGCCCCTCATGGCTCAACAGAAGGGCTTCTCTAATGAACTTTGTCTGCAGCTCCCACTCTCCCCACAACAAGGTTGTACCTTTCCAGTCAGTAAACATGCAGCAGTATCTGTATCTGATCCACAGTGAATCCTTTCTTGCTGAAGTCAGGTTAAGCAAGCCATGGAGGGTGGATCTCTTATTTCAGACTCACAGCACCACCTATTACACTGCTGCCACAATGAGGAAATCTTTGGTGATTCAGAGCAGGGGGTTTTGTTTTGAGAATCTGTGGTTTGAGGACGGGGTACAGGCACCCTTACCACTGTACTAGGCAAAGAGGTTGTTGCAGAAGGGCAGGCCTTGAGACTAGAAGCCAGCCTTTGTTTCCACTGCAAAGGAATTCTTCTCTCTAGCTCAGACTGTTTGGCTAGGAGCATCAACATTTCCTCTAGGTCTGTAGTGCTGGAGGGATGCATTAGAAAGAAAGGAAAGAAGGTGACCCAACTTACAACATTCATGAAGCATTCCGGGTTGGAATGTTTGTTGGAAAGGAAAGAAGGTGACCCAACTTACAACA
>JACDOX010000029.1:1908439-2075810 GCA_014549065.1 Cardinalis cardinalis
CTTGCAGCGGCTTGTGTCAACACCTGCAGTGGAGGCTGCTGAGAACCCTGCTGTGAATCCTGCTGAAAAGGCAATTCCCTGGGAGCAGAGCAGCACGAGGAGGCACCACATCTTGGGGCTGTGTGGAAGAGCACGTGCTCTTTGTTCATTAGGAAGAGAGTGGTGTGGAATTCCACAGGAGGACCCAAGAGCAGAGTCTCCTCAAGGTTGCCCAAGGTCTGTTCCCCAGGGGCTGGCAGAATAAGTACCTGTGTAAAGGAAGGATTGTCTACAGCTTTTCCTGTTTAATATGGATTACAAATGCGTCAAAGTCTCCAGGATGAGAAGGAACCAACCTGGGGGCCTGTGTTTATGTGACATTGATGCTAGTTTGTGATGAGTACCTTCCTTTCTCTCTACATATGGTCTTTTCCATTGTAAATCTGTCTTTCTTGGAGAAAAGGCTGAATCTTCCTGGATTTTGGGCATTGTCTGGTGGTCACAGTAAACCTTGTCTGAACAGAAATTGTAGTGCTCTCTATGTAGTTAATGCCCTGCTTTTTGATTGTATTCACCTTTGTAATTAGCATGGATGGAACAGGTCATAAACCCAGAGTGTTTTATCTGAACCACCATGGGGAAGATCATTAAGGTTTTGGAGTTTGGAAAGGACAGATAAAATTTCTTTTATTTGTTTCCTCTGAATTTCTTTAGGAGGGAGGGAGTGAGTGGGTTGTCAATTATCTTCATTTTTCCATTAAATCTATCATATCCTTTGAGTGACTACAACATTTGGATTAAGCCAGAATTGGAATATTATAGATAGATGAATAGATATAATATAAAAGTTATATATCATTATATATTATTAGAATATATATATAGTGTAATGTTATATTTTTAATATTGAAATCCAAACTCATTGTGGTCTGTCCACTTTGTAGGAGAACACTCCAATTCTTCCGTCAATACAACAGAAATCCTCCTACCTGTGTGCTCTGGAAGCACAGTTTCAGAGTAAATATTCCACTGCTTTCTGCTATTTTATTTAGTTCAAAAAAAAGTAAAAAACACATTCCTCTTTTTCTGCATGTGGAGCATTGTTTGGGAAAAAACTGAAAAGTTCAGCCTAAGTCATAGTTTGTACTGAAGATGAATCTATGTGGTAGCTAAATTATTACCATTTTTATGGTGTGCAAATTTCTCTGTACTGTACTGAATATGAAAGCTTTGTAAATCAGACATAATGCACCAATCAACTGCAAGGCTTGGCACACAGCTGTCTCATTAATTTCAGTGGCCAAGTCATGGGGGCATTGAATAATCTGGTCTTTTTATGCAATGAAACAATGCCAAAGAGTGACATTTACCATGGCAAACTGGAAATAACTGAAATCTTTTAAAAAGAAAAAAAAGGTAGAGGAAGATGCCTGAAAGATACATTTGAAAGTGCCATTTCTGGAGGTTTTTGATATTAATGAAAACAAGCCTTAAACCTTCTAGAAATTCATCAGTGTACTCTTGAGAGAGTCATATGGCTTTCACATACACTATAAATGGGACAGAAAGACACCAGGCTAGCAGGTGTCAGGATCTCTGGGTTAACTTACAGGGAAAACTCAAATTCTTTTGCAGCTATAAGAACAAGATTTATTTAATTTATGTACATGCTTTCAATGCTGAGATTTCTATGCATCCACAGTGACATCCCTTGCGGGAAGAAAACAAGGAGAAGAAAATGAAGCCATCAGTTACTCCTTTTTCCCATTTGCATGGGTGAAAGGCTTTTTCCTCTCCACCTCTGGCACTCCTGCCCTTTGATGCACAGCAGTCAGGAAGGATGGCAGGCTGGTTGCTCTGAGAACCAGCTGCACAGAACCAGGACAGCACATCTGCATGGAGACAGGCAAGGGAGAAAGAGAGCGTGGATGCATAGGAACAAACTCACCTCTGGTTTGGCTCCTGTGCTTGCCCCTCCTGCTGCAGTTCCTGGTCAGTCTCCTGCTGATTCACTGCCAGAAGCTTGTGCCAATAAAAGGAGCAGCAGCAGAGTTCTGTGTGAGATCTGCATGCATAGGAGAGCATGTTTAGGTGCTGCTTGTTTGGCAGTATTTAAGGAGTGGAGTTTTTCTATGATAAATAGCACCGTTGCATGAATTCTGAAAGACCAAATTGCACCATGGATCTGGTGAGGTAAAGAGGCATCTAACCTGTTATTAGAATACTTATGAGGAACTTGGTTATTCTTGTTCCCTGAGGCTGTGGCAGATCTTTATCTGTACTGCTACCTGTCTTACTAAGTGCTGTAACTACTATATTTTGGGATAAAAAGGAGGAAGGATCCATATTTCTCAAAACTTTCTAGCTGTGAATATGATCTCTGCTGCTGAGGGTAGTACAAAAGCTGTTTTGGTCACTGGTTCCACACCAGTTGCTTGTTTTCTGCATTGCTGATTGCCTGGGACAATCCTTCTTTGTTAGATAATCTTAGAATAAAACCAGAAGTTACTTGAAAAGTGTGAACCCCACAATATACAAAAAAGAGTTTGCTCTGAATTACCCTGCTTCTATAGGGATTCTCAGGAACTGAATTAAGTTTGAAAACATTGTTTAAACTTTGAGTCAAGAGAGGGTGCTAACACTAATTCTTACTATTTCCAAGCCACCTCCATAACTCTGTGAACACGATATATTAGAGACCCCTGCCTAACCAGTGAATTAATTGAAGTCAGCCTGGGGGGCTTGATCCTCACTGAAACTGGCCTGGCTTCTTGATGCTGCAAATTCTTTGAAACGTGGGTGCTAATGATATGCTGCCTTGCCTGGGAAAATGAATGGAGTAAGTACTTGTTAGTAAACACAACCTACCTGAGAGTCACCACAGAAACAATTCTGCTTTATGAAGTAGGGCACAGTCTGTGGAAAAGCCAAAAGGTGATTTCTCAATGGGAAGCATCACAGGTCAGCAGGTCTGATATCTCCATTTAGTGAGAAATATTGAAGACTTTGTTCTATTCCCAGATAACAACATCCTACATTTTTTGTTTTATAGAATTGCCAGCTGGGAATGATCTGCAACATTTTACCTATATCACCTTGTGGTGGCATATGGGATGTCTAAAATATTTTCTGATATTGTTGATGGGAACCAAGTGAAGAGCAAAAAATATGTTAGCCCTTCTGAAAAGGGAAAAGAGAGAATGAAAGTAATGCACATAAAAAGAGAATAAAAACCACAAAGCCTAGAAACAGAAACTTCCCAGGATGGGCTGCCCTTACATAGAGGCCAGGGAAGCTGAGATAGAAAGTATTCTGTTTTAAAATGCTGTGTCAATACTGAAGTCCAGGTGGTCAGGCCTGGAGCTGGACTTAGCATGAGCTCAGTTTAGTGTTACAAAACACAGGCTCTGGTCCATGCCATGGAGGGGTCTCTTTGTGTTTGCTGGGTCTGTTGAGTCAGTCCCGTCCAGCAGCAGATGCGCAAGGGACCTTGCAAGGATGTTGTACAAGTGGTTAACAGTCTTCTCAGGGAAAGTGTAAGGTGTCAGGGTCCCTCTTGTGCAGACACACATTCCAGGACTGCATTTCTCAGGAATGTGCATTTGGGAGGACTGTTCTGCACACATGACTCCAACAAGCCACAGGCTGCTTTCCTGAGAGTAACGTGGCTCATGAGATTTGCAGCAATACAAATTCTAGTGCTTGGAATTTAAAGAGACAAATGATCTTCTGTGACTTTTATCGAATATGCTGTTCTTAAGCTATTGATATCTAGTTTAAAAAATTAGTTTACCTTATTAGTGCCCTGGTAGAGGTCGTTATAAAAAATATTTAGTTCCCTTCTGGCTCACATGAAACTTTTGAAGTATGTTGAATTCTGTCAGGAAGTAAGAATCATGTTTCCTTCACATACTGGGTAGGGGACAGTTTGCCTATGCACTGTCTTGGCACCCTTTGGAGAAAAAACCTCTTATTCATAAAAAAAAAACAAAACAAACTTTTTCAGGATTCTAATCTTCATTTACAAGTATGGCAAAAAGCACTGAAGCAATAGGTTAGTCAGAAGTGAACCTGTGACTATATACATTTGCATGAGTTTCATATCTCATCATGGTTGGGCTGCTTGACTGTTCTTCAGCTGAAGCTCTGACCAAAGTAGTCACTTCAGTGCTTTTCAAGAGGACCTGGGATGTGATGCTGGATTAAATGGTAATTTACACTGTCTTGGGAAAAGTAAGTGTTGCCTGAAGCTATTGCTCTGCTTTGGAGAGGATGGGGGGTTTTTGGGTTTTTTGGTGTTTTTTTTTTTTTGTTTTGTTGTTGGTTTGTTTGTTGGGGTTTTTCTAATACTTTTTCAGATTACCATACATTTATTTGTTTTTGTTAGGAAGAATTAATTAAACTACTACATTGTTTTATGTAGCATCTTAGTGATTCAATATTTCTTTCAACAGGTTGTAGTTTATAAATTCCAACAAGCTGGTCAGTAGATGCAGGAGGATGTGAATATCTTAGGATCTTGATGTGAAGAAGATCTTAATGAAATACTGATGAGGAAGATCTTTTCACCTTTGAGGTGTTACTCACTCTTCCATGTCCTTAGTCCAACGTGATATTCATCACGTGCTTGAAGACCAGTGTGTTGTGAGGATCCCAGTGAGTCTGTCACAGGTAGGTGTTATTTATGTCTGTGTCTGTTCCCTGCTGTCGCAGACATCTTTTATGAAAAATCCTTTCCTTAGGATTTTTCCTCCTGAGAAGCTGAGAGGCCTCAGGAACAAAAGGTAAACATTGATTATCTGCTGCTGTGGAATGCAACAAGTGGATCTTTGATTAGCCCATGTTAGATGTTTCTAAGTAATGGCCAATCACCGCCCAGCTGTCTTGGACAGAGAGTCCGAGACAGAGCCTTTGTTATCATTCTTTGCTATTCTATTCTTAGCTAGCCTTCTGATGAAATCCTTTCTTCTATTCTTTTAGTATAGTTTTAATGTAATATATATAACAAAAAATAAATCAGGCCTTCTAAAACACAGAATCAAATCCTCATCTCTTCCCTCAACCTGAGACCCCTGTGAACACCATCACACCCTGCCAGCCTAACTTTCTTCTGATAAACAGCTATTGAATGGGCTAGAATTGGTGCCAGCAAAAGAACACCACAGCCAGCAATGTTGAACTACTTTAATTAGACAAGGCTGGAGATAGAATAAGAAATTTTATATGGTCCTCCACCTCACTGAGAATAAATACGAACATTATTTGGAAATAGAAGTTCTCAAATGTAAGGCAGAGGGCAATTGATTTAAGATGCATGCTTACATTAATATGTTTTAAAACGTTTTTAAAATTTGCTTGAAATACATGAAACGTGATTTAAACTAGAAAAGGAAAAGATATTTTTGAGGTGAATGCAAAACTTTGAAATACACCTGCCTTGCTCGGAAAGACTTAGTGTAGTACAGAAATGCCATCAGCATCTTATCCTCGGGGCCATCAGCAATAATTCTCTTCCCAATTAGCATATAAAATTATCAGGGTAGACATGGATCATATCCATTGGTTGGGCTGGGCTAGAAAGAGAAGATGGAGCAAAAGTGATGAAAGCGGCCGGCCTGTTTAATTAAAGAGTAAGAGGCTAATTATACTGGGAGTTCTCATTAAAGGCGTGGGATTTAGGTGCTTTCCTTTTCCTGGCAGGAATTTGAGATGTTCTTGCAGAATGTTTGGAACATGTTTTAGTCAACAGTAGCTTGGGTGGCAAACTAAGTACAATTCTTCTTTATTTTAAGTTTTAGGTTTCATGCTCTTTATTCTTTTCACTCCTCCATTTCTTTACTTGTGAAACTTCCTTCCCTTCTCTCTCCCTCCTCTCCGCAACCTGTTTTGCTACTTTCCTTTTTAGGTAACTGGAGGATGTTATTGCAGAAATGACAGAGGAAAATGCTTCTGTGTTGTAACTTGTTCCATCGGTCTCCCGTAGGCTGCTGTTCTCACGTTAACTCCCTGGGTTGGGTTTCTGGAGACAATAGTTTTATGCTACTAAGTAGAAAGCACTGAGAGGAAACATAGCTTAAGAAAAAGTGATACTTTCACATTAACTATTGACCAGATTCAAACAAGCTCGAGCACATTTCAAGTGAGGGTAACTTGCTGGGCTGTTGAACAAGAAGGAACTCCAGAGTGAAGAATAGGCATGGGGATACTCTATTCAGAGGTACGTGACCATTTTCTGCAGTTACTGACGCCGTTCAAGGTATGGATACTCACTGGGCTTGGTTTGTTCCCTCTGCAGCCTCCCATACTCAGGCTGATAGCAATCTGGAAGTTTCTTCCCTTTGGAAATGCTTTCCTTTGTCTATTACAAGTTGTCAGTAGTATTGTTTATAGAAGCAAAAAAAAAAAAAAAAAAATGCACTAACCGGCAAAGTTATTGTGGCTTCACAAAGTCATTTTCTGTTGTTCTGTGTTGAGATCAGAATGATTCTGTACATGGTGCAAGTGAAAAACAGCTTTGCAAAAAGCAGACAACTCCTTGGCTTACACTGAATACAGATAATAAAGTTAATGCCTAAGAAAATGTCCCATGCCCCCCATATTATTTTAGGAAGGTAATTATTTTTTACCTTCTCTTTATGAGTTTGTCCCCAAACTACAGTTCATTTAACATTTTCCTGTACTTTAGTATAAATTCTACCTAAACATATTCTGTTATAAATTTCCCATTTGTACATGTGGGGACAAATGAGGATTTTGGTCCTTTGTGACTGAAAAGAGTGCGTTGCAGTGTTTGTTTTTCTGGAGGTAGCATTACGTAGCTGTTGCTTTTAAAGGTTACATTTCTATGCTGAAAGCCACCCTTTTATTTTCAAAAAGCTATTCTATGAAATCAGGAAATCAATCTTCTCCTCTTTCAGTATCACAAGGAACTTGAATCTCTGCATTCAAAGGGTGATCAGCTGAAGAGACTGTAGCTTATTCTGAAAGGATTTCTTGCCTCTCTCCAGATCTGCTACTCTGGGATAGTATTGCAGTGGAAATCAGTGTTGTCTAGCTTAATTACACAGGTTTTTAAAGAATGTTTAAATGCTGTCCATATTTCTCATGCTTATTAGTTAAAATTTTCATATAAATTAATTTTCTTTCTTTAAACATTTTTAGGAACAGTTTTCCACATAAATTATGGTTCATGTCTACAGGATAGAAAGCTAGGGAACTGAAAATAAAGAATTGTAGGTTGCCTTTTCTGAGAAGCTGAACTTACTTGGATAGTAGTATATTCCTTGGCATCCTAAACATAATTTAGACTTTCCTGTTAAGTTCATAGCATGCTGTTCATATAATTTTAGTGCAAAGGAAGAGGCTATGGATTGGTTCAGAATATTTTGACATTGCAAAACGTTTTCCTTTTTTCTAAACAATTGCAAAGAGTTGATGTAATTTAGGCAATCCCCTGGAGTGCTAAAGGAGGAAGCAATTATAAACTGAAATTGCTCTCCAACTTGCAAGACAGGCTTTACCTTCACCTCCTCTCTATTGGTTGAATGCTTTGTCCTTCATACTGTGCCTTTAACCTTTACTTGTGTGGTAGAACTTGCTAAGTAGCTGGAGGTTTATCACTAGCTCATCAAAGCTGAGCAGAGGGTGATGCAAGAAACTCTGCAAGCACCAGACAGGTTCAGATGTTGTGGTTCATCTGGATCTGGGTAAACTACTAGGACCTAGCATCAATCATATTCCATAATTGATTTAAAAAATCAAAAAATTGATTCTATAACTGTCCTTTCTGATAGTGAAAGTGTTATTGCTTTTCTTGCGCCTCTCCTTTGGTGATCTTGTGCTGAGTGCTCTCAGCCAAGAAAACCCTTGCATACTCCTGTGAGTATTTCTCACCTTTCCTGAAGTCTTTTATACTGAACAACTAAATTCTGGTCTAAAGGGCTTGCAGAAGAAGAAGTATTGTAGAAAGAGAGATTTTAAACACTCAATTATTGGCATATCTAATCTTCAAACTATACTTTCCATTCACCAGTGCCTGCCCATGGCTTTTTTTTCAGCTGGGCAGACTGTGCTCTAGTTCATGGTTAGCCCTGATGCTATGGCTGGGAAAAGGCACCTCTGGAGAGGGTTAAAGGAGTGTTTGGGGTTGTGATTCTGGTTTTTCCCTCACTTCCATTGCACATTTTGTGCACAGTCACGCTGTCAGGTTCATCCCATGCCCCTTGTCTGAAGGCTGGGTGGTGCTGCAGAAGTGAGAATGAGAGCAGAGCTGAAGGGCTTTGCCCCAGATCCTCCAGAGAGGCCCTCTCCTCCTGTTTGCCTGAGCTGGAATTGTGGCTCCTACTCCCCCTGCCTTCAGAGCTGAGCCCGTGTCTGTGTGGGGTGCAGTGTTTGCTGTGCCAGGGCTGGCTCTGCCCTGCTGCTTGATGGGGTGGGCCAGGTCTGCTGGGAGTTCCCTGGGCAGCCAGGACACTGGGATTTATAAATGATGTGGTGTGGGCAAGAGAAGCCACTCTGTGTCTTGGACTGCAAACCACTTCTCCAGAAGCTGAGAACTCAGTTCCCAGTGGTGCTTTCTTCAGAATTTGTTGTTGTGCTCTCTTCTCACACATCCCTAAAGGAGACTCCACAGACATGAGCACAAGACGTGAACTTCGGATTCCTTGGGTATGGCTTGCCCCTGGCATGTGAAGCTCAGGTATTCTGAGAACTATCCTATAGATTCATTTCTCCCTTGTGTATGATGAGTGGATAACAATAACATAGCAACAGTAATAACCAAAACACAAATATGAAACTGGCTGTATCACTACTGAGGCAATCTTCCAACACTGTAGAAAACAGAGTGAGATTTTCCAGTCCCTTATCCTCCAGGATAGTTTAAAACATTAAGCACAGTTAGTCCTCCTTTAGATAGGGTTGCCAGAGTGACAACCCAAAAGAAGTGAGAGGTGGAAAAGAGTTCTGTGGCTGAGGCTTCACAACCACAGAAATCCCGGTACATGCTCAAGCCCCAGCCTGGGGCCAGGCAGGTTTTGCGTCCAATCTGTTGCTACTGGAAGCTTGTTTTGTTACTTTACTCTGCTTATGAATACAAATGTCTTTTTAATTTTCATGCTAAATTTCTTGGTCAGATGTATCACCTTTTTTACCATGTTCCTTGAAATTAATTGGTCTTCTTTAATACTGACCCTTTAATTTATTTTGGAAGCACCAGGGACAGTGCTGTCTCTCCCTAGTCCAGCTCAGCAAATCAACCTTTCCTCAGGCTCTTCATATTCCTCAGTTGTAGAGATGTTTCATGCTCCTGCCATTGTCTGATCTCATTTTAGGACACAAATTACAAGAACTCTACACACTATCCCAGCAAATTGTCTTCTATAACACCTCTTTCTGTGAGAGACACTATCTAACATAGCATTTGCCTTTCTTGGACAAGTGGCTGATTGTCACCTATTTGTATTTTTTCTTATCTTTATACTTTCCTAACACATTTTTTTCTGAATCCTTATTGTTATTGGTATCAATATCATGAACTTATAGTTGTTGGTAGTTCTTTGTTAATTTACTTAAATATTCTGCTACTATGTTTGCTTTTCCAGCCATGGAAAAGCCAATTTGAGAGATATATTACAAGTTTGGTCTGTGAGACTTTTCACCTTTCTTTGACTGAAAGGTATTTTCAAGAATACAAACCAGCAAAGCAGGCCTCAAAAAAATTCCATTCAAGTGGGAAAAAAGTTTGTGTTTCTTTGTTGTTTTTTTTTTTTTTTAATATGAATGGAACATAATACAGACAGCATAATTTCTACAAAGTACTCCCACTCCAGGGGAATAATAATGATTCAAAATGCATCTTTACTCTACATCATATTTTAAATACATCAGTTTCCCAGGTATTAGTTGCTGGAATGGATGAAAACAGCTTCCTTGCATTCTCTGTGCCCTGGATGTTTATTGAGAACAGCTGGTTTCAGTAGGTGAAGGAGCACCTGTGACTTGTGTGTGCTGGTCTCTGTGCATGACTTCAGCCCAAATAACGTGGTCTCTTAGGGAGTGGTCTGTGTGCCATCACTGTTCATGGCTCGAGAACTGAGTTCAGCAGAAGTGGAAGGTTTAGAGAAAGAACCCACGGATCAATGAGAGCATCAGTCAGAAATGCCTTGGGTTCAACCACCTAGCAAGTAAAAGTCTTGGAGGCAGTACAGAAAGAAAAGAAAATAAAGCATATCCTTGAGCTGCTGATTGAGTAAAACCAGCTTAGGAAGGAGCAAATTTATAGGGTAAATGACTGGGATTTGAACAGATGTTCAACCAAAGAGCAAATCTCCTGCATCTTTAAATAAGAAAAGCAATATCTAAGAAAAAGAGTAGCAGGGAATCAGAGGTGCAGACAGACTCCACAGGATCTTCTCTCTCCTGGACATGAAGATACAGTGCTAGACACCAACATGACAGAGGGCAAGGTTCTAGCGAAAAACTGATCTTTAAGATGGCACCTGCGTGCAAATCACACCAAAAGGGGTTTGAAGAGGGTTTTCTCCCCAAAATCATTAAAACAGTTCTGGTTCAATGCAAAATCCCAAATTGTATATGTATGCTTCTATACAAATACAGACAGATGTGCAAGTTTAAAATATGGCATGGGTTCTTTGTAGATATTTGACTCATAATAAAAACAAAAGAAGAAGTGGTGCAAGGTCTGGTAAGCATGTAAATACTTTCTTTGGAAACAAATCACTTCTCTTATGCAGCTGTCCAGAAAACTAAGCAGTAATTATGATGGAGATAAACCTGCGTTGTAAATCAAAGTTTGGCTGAAAACGTGTAAATAAGACAAATATTTTTAAGGCAGGAAGGTGTAGGAGTAGAGGGGAGGACAGAGAGAAGGGAACAATCTGGAGGAGTGAGGAAAGAGCTCAGAGTTCAGGACTAGATCTTTTTCATATAGAATATTTAGAATGTGAAAAAAAGGAGAGTGAAGAGGAAAAACTACAGCTAATATTTAAAGAAAATGTCTGTTTTGGAAAATGTTGGGTAAAATCTTTAGTACCAAAGAAAAGAAAGACTTATTCTGTTTTTGTCTGGAGAATTCAAGTGCTACCAGTCTGCCTCACCTCTAAATGTTAGTTTGTGCCTGTATTAGGCTGTTAGAAACCTGCAGTACTCCTGCCCTTCTCAGCTTCTCCTTAGTCTGAATTCTTGCTACTGGAGAGGGAAGGAATTGCAGTTTCGGTCAAGGATGTGTAGAAATACTGAGTGAAAAGCTGACCAGCAAGCAGTTCTCNAAAAAAAGCCAAGCAGGATTTGACCTGGGGGCACACTGGCATGTATTTTTTTTTTTTTTTGGTATTTCAAGATCTAGAAAAGAAACATTGGTGGGGCCCGGTTTTTCAACTTTTCACCTCAAGTGTGGTTCTCTTCTGGGAACGGGTGAGTCAGGAGCGGCTCACTCTGCTCAGCCAGGGGTAAAGCCTGGGGGAACGCGGGCACGGGGGCTCGTCCCTGCTTGCTGCTCAACACAGTGACCGACTCCCCTCAGGATGGAAGCCGGTTTGGGGGTTTTTGCTAATGGCTGCAAATAAACAGGACTTGTTTCCTGGATTATAGAAATAGCATCCAAAAGGAACAGAAAATCCGTTCCATTGTGCGAAGGCTGTGACTTTGGGGCTGGGAGCTGTGTGGAGCTGCAGGAGCGTCTCCTACCACCATCTCCTGGAAGGCACCAAGAACTACAGCCTCTGTCAAGTGTGCTGGGGTGTGTCGGGAGTCAGCCAGAATGGCAAGTATGGGTGTCTTAGTGAAATACGTGCTGATGAATATTATCTTCTCACTTCAGCCCATCTGTCAGGCAGCTTATAACAACGATTTCAACAAAGTTCATCTCCTTTTGGAGAGCAACAGCAACTATTTGAATGTCCAGGACAGCTTCCTCGGAGACACCCCCTTAATTTGTGCATGTAGACAAGGAAACAACAGGATAGTTAACTATCTTCTCAGGAAACATGCTGATGTCAACCTCAGAAATAAGGTAAGTGCTGCTGACTCCCCTTTGTGGGACTGGTCTTTCAGATTCTTGGAGTGCCAGTGGGGACATTGGAAAGCACAGACAAACCTCAAGTTTATTTCCTACTGAGGATATGTGGAGAAACAGTTGGAACTAAAAGTCTTCTCTGCTTATTTTGGGGTCCTGTGTCCAGCTCCATTTTGACAACCTGTAACAAGTTTAACACTGTAGCACAAAACTTTGCAGACCTGCCCTTTAGTTGCTGTGGTATTCAGTATTCAAAGAATTTTAAAGCTCGATTGTCAATAGGAGTCTGTGGTGGTGTTTACTGCCTTCCTGTTTTTCTCTGATGTCCCAAAAGAGATGTCCAAAGGTCTCACATATCCTTGCTTCAGTAGCCAGCACCTCCATAAGAAGGAGGGCTGTGGTGACTCCTCCTGCTGATTTACCCTGCTGTGTGGCAGCAACAGCCACATGAGATACCCACTCTCTCCTTTGCATTTCTGCAGCCAGGTCCAAATTTGCCAACATACACACGGAATCCTTTGGATCCCACATCCTCCTTGCATGTGTAGTTCAATTTCCATGGCCCTCTATGTGTTAAATATGCTTCTACTTGAAGGAAGCAAGATGCATGTGTCTATTTCTGCTTGAAAATCATAGGGTATTTCCTATTAGACAGTCTAAAAGAAAGCTTGTGGAATTTAAAATGGTCTAGTCAACATTAGACAAAGTGAGTTCACTGAATCTGGTACTAATGAGAGTTGCTTTGTGTTTAGAAGGACTGCACTTGCCTCCACTATGCTGTGAGGAAACGGTTCACCTTCCTTGACTATGTGCTCATCATAATCCTCATGCCAGTTATGCTTATTGGGTACCTTCTCATGGTGAGTCTGGATGGAAGCAACAATGACCCTGGACCTTTCCCTTGCCATTTTTCCTGGCAGTGTTTCAGGCCAGGAAGCTCTACAGAATATGGGCTGCTTTCTTAAAGCAAGACTGAATGTGTACAACAGAAGGAGCAGGGATTTTGCTGTGGCTGTAACTGGTGAAGGAACAGATTTGTATTACTGCATCAGTCTGACATTTCCAGAGACCATGCCTCTTTTTGGGAAAAACCCCACGGTATTTAGCACAAATATACTTAAGGGTATGTGAGATTAACTGTTTTACTGTGTTACTCTTTCCCTTGCACCAAGCAGGTCTCAAAGACAAAACAGAATGAACACCTGGTCAAGATGCTGCTTAGAGCTGGAGTCGATGTGAATGCTACAGATTGTGTAAGTGGGTTTATACAAATGCAAATGTGGCTCACAGGAAGGAAATAATACTAAAAACAGACTACAGAACCTTCTAGCAGCATAGCTGGAGCAGGAGCATCAGGCACTGAACTGACTAATGTACCAGGAGGATTCAGTGCTTCTGCTTGACACTCAGGCAACAGATTTATAGTGTATACAGAAATAATTCCCCACTGATCAACTAATCCTGCCTTTCTGAACAATACCCTCATAAGAGAATCCAGGCAAGCTGGGCTCAGGTACTCACGTTTTAAATACACAATTCTGTAAAGATTCTAGTGATGTAAGCATCTGAGTTTACCAGCATTTATTTTGAACTGGAACAGAGTTGTGGGCAACAGGGCATGACCCTGTGTCTTCTCTTGGTCTTCAGAGTGAGCTGATCTGCCATAAACAGAGTTATGTATCCACTAGCCTGCTTGGGAGAGGTAAAGAGCTCCTCTTCTCCAAGGTAGAAAAGGAGAAACACTAATTTTATCAGCAATGAAATTCTAAAGCACTGAAGTATAAGCAAACAGTATTGTTTAAGATGTAGTTTCTGAGGTCAAGTTCATGTGATCCTCTGAAATTACTGGTTTCCTGTTAATGTATCAAACCTGTTTTAGCAGTTGCATCCCAGGGAAGGAATTAATTTTTTTGATCCTGTTTTTCTCATGGTAATGTGTTTGTTTTACCTTGTAGTGTATTGTGACAGGAAATGGTATGTGTGTTTTGCATCCAGCTGTTAGGGGGAATCTCATATCCTACAGATAGTCCTACTTACCTAAGCTCTACTAAAGAAGTCATAGAAATAAAATTAATTTGCTTCCATTTCCCTTCAGTCTGGCAGCACAGCCCTTCACTATGCTTGTGAAATGAAAAACCAGGCAGTCATTCCTCTACTGCTTGAAGCTCATGCAGACACTTCTGTAAAGAATCAGGTAAGAAGGTGAAGTTGATAAATGTATTTGCTTATCCTGGTGGTCAGCCAGTAGGTACATTATAGCCCTTGGCTGGTGCACAGCAATGTAAAGAAAAGGGTGCACATCTTCCTGGCTGCCAGTTTGTTTCCTGTTTTCTTCTTAGCTCAGAGCTTCTCTGTAGCTGTTCCTAAGATGTAGGCTGCAGGGCAAGGATAGAAGTCTTCCTAGACTTCTATCCTTGTGTTTTTGTGCTGTTGAGCACCCTTCTTCTGAGAGGCTAAGTCAATCTGCTTCTGTCACCAGAACAGCTCAAGAGTTGCCCAAATCAATATTGACCTGGGAGTATCTGCACTGCTGAGTGGAAGTGAGCAGTGTATTACCTATGTTGCTTTTGAAATCAAATCCTAGCTGAGKTCTGTACATTTGGATATTATTCCCAGGAAAAGTGGAAAGGCTTTCCCTACTGTAGGGGAGGTCTCTGTTCCTTTCTTCAGCCAGAGCAGTATTAGGCCCAGCACATCCTGAAACCTTTATTTTAGAGCAGAAGTGACAGGGGACCTTACACAGGTGGCAAAATCAGGAAATCTCTTTGTATGTGACCCCATATCTGTCATATTGCAATGTATTTCATGTGTTTCTTTCAGGATGGGGAGACTCCCTTAGATATAGCAAGAAGATTACAGTTCCACAACATTGAAAGCATGATGAGAAAAGATTCTTAGCCATCGAGAACTCTCAAACATGCAGAAAATTACCTCATCTGACAACTCACCTTTCACAACAGCAGAAGTGCTGCAGAGGATGGGGGCTGATACTTGATAAGGACTCGGTCCACATCCACCCATTCCTTGCTGCAGACTTGGACAATTTTGTGTGAGATTTATCAGTGCCCTGAGGCCATGAAGCTCATTTTATTTTACTAAGCCATGAATTACTACGATAGTGTTCAAAATATTGCCCTTTCCATCTGCTTCATCGGTTTTATTACTTGACTTCTGCAGACTGTGGGTTTTGAAAGCTAGTTATAAAATATCTGGAAGCCTAAACATTGCATATGATGGTTGGCAGCCAATGCAAAAATAAAATATCCTTTAGAGTGTGTGCTACTTGTTCCATAGGGAAACTAAACAATATGCTACAGCAGTTATAAAAGGTCTGGTACCCTTCTTTTTAGTATTTATCTTCCTACAATGGTAGGGGCTGGGAAAACAGATCTCTCGGTTGAGCTCTTCCTCCTTCCATCCTTCCTAGGATTTTCACACACCTTAATTCTCCCTGTGTTGCTACAAGGGTAGGACTTAGGTTTCATGTAAGAAACAGCAAAAAGAGATTCAATGCCTTGCTGGATTAAGAAAGAAAGTCAATTCCCAGATCACTTTAATGCATTAAGAAATAGTAAAGAAAATATGTTTGGCTTAGTAGAGAAACTGGTCTCTTGACTACCTTTCCAATATAAACAGTGTACTAAAGAAAAAAAAGGGTCAATAAATGAAATGCTGTTGATGGAAACCAGATGTATCATTCCCATGGGACCAGGCAGGATAGCCTGCTGTACAGAGTGGTGCATGCAGCAGGGGATAATACCAATCATAATAGTAATATATCCACGAGTCTTCTCTTGCACAAGTGAAGGCAGAAGAAAACCTGCAGTAATAAGCAATGTATTAAAGTGGTTCAGTGTGATTTAATTGTGATTTAATAATGCAGCAATGAAGGGGAAGCTCCTTTCATATGCTGCTGTGTTGTGCCTCCTTGGTCTAATGGATCTTTATTTTTGTTGACAATTTTGGCCTTTTCCTGTAAGCTGTCAGAAGTGCAGTACAGCATTGCTAATGGGTGCCACAGTAGGTGTGTGGACAAGATAGTGTACTTTTCCTGTGTTGCAAAGACAGCTATATTTTTCAGTGCAACTATTGTAGTAGATGTCAACTCCAACTACAAGGGCTCTTGGCTGGACAAGATGAGCTTGAGGCTGCAGCCAGAAACACTCCACGAAGTAAAGCTCCTGTTGGAGCCTGTAATAATGAACATAATTTTGTGTGCAGTTGGGGACAGAAACTCCAGATCAGCTTGTAGGTGAGAAGAGGGGAGGCACTTGCATGGATTGTGAAGAGACCATCTCTTAGGGCTGATGGCTGGGAGGGGAAAACATCCGACTGCTTTCCATGTTTCAGGAACTGCTTGAATGAAGAATGGCCCAGACACAGAGCTGTGTGAAACTGAACGCTGACAGCTCAGAGTGCTGGCAACAGCTTCGCTGCCAGTGTGAAAATAGTTCATAGGGTGGAAGCTGTATTGCCTGGAGTGCACCTTGCTGGATGGGTCTACATCTCCTTATTCCACAGCTGCCATCTGTGGTCTTTGAAACTGTGAGGGGCTCAGGGTGTGTGAACCAACAGTTGCATGATTTGTAGGCATGGGGGGCAGAGGAATACTTCAATAAATTTTTTTGAGGTTGGATTCCTTGATATTTTTAAGTCATCTATTATCTGCTCAGTTTCTTGTGCTTGAAGATCTCTTGGTTGTTTTGACCTTAAGGGGTAATTTGAGGGGGGAAAACAAAAAAGACAGGTTCTCTGTCAAGAGAATCAATAATTTAATTTAAACAAAATTGTTCATTTCAACAGAGAAATGATCAAATCACACTTTTGAGTCTCCATAGGAAGACAAAAATTGGGAATGAGAATGACTCAATTGGGTAAATAAGATCTATCTGAAAAAAACAGCATTTAGGCTTAGGAAAATTAGTCTTGTAGAAATAAAAACTTTTGAAATTTAGTGATCCTGGCAATATGTACTCCAATATATTCATGTTTTCAGCTTTCATTCTTATATACCTCGGACTTCTCAGGAAGACAGCAGTCACAGTAACACCATGGAAAAACTCAAATTATGAAGAAAGCAAGAAATAAATAAGAACAAATAAATACCTATAGAAGTATCCATTATGTGTGCCTGTGTGTTTACCTCTTCCCCAGATACCACCCTTATTGCCAAATAAAACTTTTGGAGGTTTTTATGATCAACACTCTGCTCAGTGTTTCAAAAATATTTTCTTAATAATTCAATGATTTTCAGATACATTTTCTCAGTTGCATCAAGGCCCCAGATGAAATCAAGATGTCCCCATGCAGGAAAATGCTCATGGTAAATGAGATTAGTGATCCGAGGAAGCAGCCTTGCCATGTCTGTTGGATCAGCAAATTTGTCCTGTCCACCACTCCAAACAGCAGTTGGTGTCTTTATCTCCTCTATCTTGTACTCAGGAGGAGCAGTCTGTAAGGCAGGGAGGAGACCTGAGTGAGTGCTGCTGTATCAAAGCTGTGTTTAGAGAAAGGTTTCTGTGCAAGCACCTCTCTTTGTCTTTTGTTTCTGCAGTCAAACCATAAGGATGAAGGCCACCCTCTTATTGCTCATTGCCCTAACCCCATTCCCTGCCCATAGAATAACCCATCCTATTCCTGTTCTCCCTGTAAAGCATGGCTAAGGCTTGTCCTGCAGTTTGGTCCTGGCTTGTGCTCTTCAGAGGTGTGGGAATGGAGAGAATGTCAGTGTTCATCAGTCAAGGCTCTGGAGATTTTTCCTGTGTGTATTCAGGGTGAAGTGATCTATACATTTTTTGGGGTGCACAGAGTACAAATTTAGGTCTTAGTTTTCATGCTTCAACTGAAGTGGAAAGGAAATAATATGGTCATTTATGATTTCACCCTAGAAAATGTGTGTGAGATAGAAGTGACTGATTGTATCTCTGGAGCCTTTCTGTTTATGAAAATCAGCATTTTGGTACAGCACAGGACACTGCAAGTCAAATGTGCTGGTTAAAAGTGAAATGGTTGCCAGTCCACTGGAGAGGTCACTGTGAGATCTGTTTCCTCTCTTAAATGAAAGGCAGGCTTTCAGGATTTTTGGGCAAGTGAAGAGCTCTGTACTCACTCAGTCCTAGGACTTGGGTGTGGTTCTTATTCATTTTTTTTGAATGACATGCAAATTGACATGTCATTGAGCACATCCCAGCATCAGTAGGGGAGACAAAATGAACTTCTGTTAATTGTCTGTAAAGGTCTATCTCTGCCTTGTTTGTGAATAGACTTTAACACACTTGTATGTGATTCAGCTGAAACATTATCTGAGACCACTCTCCCCCTTGTTAATACTCACAGTGCTAAAATTTTAATTTTTCTATTACTAGTTTTACCAAGACTCAAGGGTAAGTTCAGAGGGAGTCCATTTTGCCTTACCTGGTTGTATTTCTTCATGTTTTCCTTAGAGCCATAGTCAAAAGCTTGAAACCGGTCTGTATGTGCTAGCTGTTAAAAGGACAAAATAAAAGGTGTGAGAGATGAAGGAGTAGAGTGCAGGAGGCATAATCCTACCTGTGAGTTAAGTCAAGGCTCAGGTAGTGGACTTTGTTATTTCCACACCTTTCTCTGGTTGTAGGCTTCCAGGGTGCTGAGGATAGATGACAGAGTAAGTGGCATCCTTGCTTTCTCTCTTGCTAACTTTCTGTCCAGATCCTTATCTTCCACCCTCAGAATGTTTTGTTACTTAAAATTTTGTTTTACTACCTTAGATAACTAAAGTTTGGGTTACTGTTTGTCATGCAGAATTGGGTCCAGTTGTCACATGGGAAGGGCACCTGAACATCTATAATGTGTCAGGGCTATTACAAGTCTTGTGTAATATGCCTTGCAGGACTGGTGAGTGAATACCTGGAGTTGTTTGTTTTGGTAATTGATTTTTTTGCACAAACATGACAAACAATTTCACTTGTGAGTGTTCTGTAATAAAGGATGAGAGAAACCCAGTTTGGAAAACCTTTGCTTCCAGGATTTCAGTAGCTGGGTACGTGCTAAAAATCTGCCTAGTGCATTGTCTTTGCTGTTCTATCTTCCTGTGTCTGTGTTTGCTTTGCATCCATTTGATTTCATGAGAAGTTGGCAAAATAAACCATAGAGTCACTAGCTGCTCATGGTTTGTGTCCGTTTCCTGGCTAGTTGTATCCTGTGGGACTGACTGTTGGGAATCCTTGTCTTCAGGAGCACATCTACATTCCAGACCATATTAAATATGCAGGTGCTCGTGGCAGCAGGTGAGAAGGTATGATGGTCAGTTTCCCAAACCCAGAGCCTCTGGGTTTCCCTGTAGGCTGTCAGTTGCATAAAAAGCAGTAGTAGGAGATTGTTTACATGTCAGTGCACAGTTGTACCTGTCGCCAATGAAAAATGTTGTGTACTGATGTCCCAGCTGGGGAATGTCCTACGTACATATCTACTCGACTCTGCAGAGAAAGCAGACATTTTATAAAGACAGAGATCCAGTGCTGTGACAGAATAAAACTGTGAAAAAAGTGAGTTTCTATTAAAGAAGTCAGCTTACAAAACATTTTTATAGTTCTGTAGGGAAATGTCCCAATTCCATCTCCCTGGATTCTTCTTCAGCTGTGTTATCTTGCTCTGAGAACCGCATTAGTGACTTAAGCAAGGCAGGAAATATCCTTCATGGTTTAGCACTGCAATTCAAAAGCTGCAATTGATTTTGCATTGAGCCCTTGAGTCTAACTGCTTTCCCATATGTGCTTTTAAAAAGGATTATAGATGAAAACAATGGGCCCAGTTGTTACAGACACTGCAGTAATAAACATTATACAGGCCAGCTTCTGCATACTTTGGCCACGGTAAAGGGGATTGGCACCACAGCATTCATATATTGGCAAGCAGAGGGAAAACTCTGCTGTCTCTCCTGTCCCCTCTGACTGATGCACAAGCGTTTGTGAATCCACCTGTAGGTGTGCTGCACTCCTCAGCACAGTGGAAGGGCTTTCTGTAACTCTACACCTTGTGGATGGAGCTGTTGGGCCCAGTTCTAAGGGCAACAAAACCAGAAAAATGTCCCTTACAGTAGTTCTTTGGGTCCAAGTTTTGGTGCAAATAGTCAGAAAATTGGGAAGAAGAAGAGGTTTCCTTCCTGTCTTTTAGCTATTTCAGTGTTCAGAGGACCCCAGTGCCTCTATGCTAAAGAAGGAAACTGTCAACTGTACTGGCAAGAAGTCTGACCCATCACTCTTTGTCTCTTTTTAAAGAAATCTGTGTGTGACAAAAATCTGGTTGGCTTAGCCCCAAAGAGGGTACATCGTGATATATGCAATATAGCTCCACTTTGAACTCAGCTCTTTCTCTCTGCCACTGGAATGTGCCTAGCTGTTGGTCCCACCCATCACCAGCCCTATCCATGTTCCCACTGCTGACAGTCCTGGCATTCCCTCTGCCTGCTGAGAGCTACATTGTGGTTAATGTACATTTACATGCATGACAGTAACTAGACAAGGATCTAGTGCACAAGTGCAACTGCCAAACTCCCTTCAGGTTTGCCCTGAGTAGGTGTTCTTGCACATACTTACCGTGTTGATATTTTTTACACTGCCTCCAGCTATGTAACAGAGAACATGGGCACAAAACTTATCCAGGCTTGTGCAGAACTGTGTCACAGGTCCTTTCAGAAACTCAATCTGGTGGGCAGCTCCTTTGCAGCCAAATATTAACTGAGGGAAAGGAAAAGTGCAACGCCTTTTTTTCTTGTTACAGAAGAATTTCATGCAGAAAATTGTTGCTAATAATAGTTGCCTAGCCTTCATAACACAGCTTACCCTCACAGTACCACTTAAAACACCCTCTTCCCCATGGCACATCATTTATTCTTCCTCCTTCATATTACTATTAGGAATTCTCAAGCAAGCTGTCCTTCCATTTCTGGTGGGCTGACCCTAATGCCTACTCATTTTTATAAGTCCTACAGATTGTCATGTCTGTCATTGCAGTTCTGGTTTGACTCCTCCTGCATGAGGCCAGCAAAGTTTTAGTTAAACAGAAGGAATTCTAAAACAGGTCAGAGTTTCACAAGTCTCCTACTTCATTGGGAGCTGCTGCTACAAGCTCTACATCCTAACTATTTTCACCACAGGGTTTGGGAACAGTGTTTTTCAAGACCACTCAATCATCCCCAGCTCAGTGTCAGCATTGTCACTTGTTTGGGAACACTCGACCTCAGGCTGAGGGAACCCTGTGAGGATCAGCCAGGCATTGGACCTCCTAGAAGGAAAAAGTGACATACCCTCAGCAGTGGTTCAGGAAGATTTATTATCTTAATCAGAGGGCTTGTAGCATGTGGGCATACAGTTACTGGGCCCAGAGCAAAGAACACTTTCACCCGTTTAGCCAGCTCAGGATACATATAAAATGCTATGAAGCCTGCAAACACAGAAGAGATAGCCTGGGTTAGTGAAGATATCCTCCACAGACAAATTAAATACATGAACAGCAGATAGAAAACAAGACATCATAGCAGATTTGCAGCCCAATCTGTTGTTGTGTTTGTGCTGCATGCTTTACTTAAGGAAAGGGTTGAACAGAAATCCTGAAACTAATTTTATTTGGGAGGCAAAGTTCATTTTAAGGTTAAAGCATGTCTGGGCATTGTCTTTATCAGAACCGTTTTTGTAGGCAACATGTCAGTGAGGTTTTGAAGACATCATAAATTCCCTCTAAAGTTCATGAAACTGTAATTAAAAAAGAATTTTTCAAATTAGAGTCTCTAAAGATCTATGCATGTTTATGTTTTCATGAAACTATAGAATAATTAGTTGAATACTGGGAGCTTTGAGTATTTTCAACTGTACTTGCATCACAGACAGATGAAGAAAGCCTAGATTCCTGGTTTGTTTTGCCATGGGGGGTACTTAAATACTCTTATGAGAGGCAGAAAAAAGAAAAGGTCAGAATTTGTGACAATATATGATTTTTCCATACTTCCTTCTCTTTTTTTCTGGGTTATTTACACTAATAACTGGCAGTAGCTCCTTTCTAATCAATGTCCATCCATGGATCTTACACATAAACCATAACCATCAAGAACATTCAAGTAATGCTAAAAGAAAGTTAGCTGCATTTAGAAGCCATGAAATGAGTAATGACAAAGGCTGGACCTAAGAGAAAACAAACTATTAATGTTTCTACTTTCCTGATTTTTGTTCTCTGAAACTATGTTTTTAAACAGCAATGTGGCCAGTTATAGCCTGTCATTAACTACAACTTAAATTGAAAGATTGAAACTAAGTCATGACTTAGTAATGTTAATTGCCTTCAAGCAATTTAATTTTAATAAATGTATTTATGTAAATGATGTATTATAGGGGCTGTTTTATCTTTTCAGTTTTTCCACCCTGTTCACAAGAACAGAGTCCCCAGGGCAGTGGTCACAGCACCAATTCTGCCAGAGTTCAAGAAGTGTTTGAACAATACTCTTAGGCACAAGGTGTGAATGTTGGGGCTGGCCTGGGCAGGGCCAGGAGTTGAACTTCAGTGATCCTATGTCACTTCCAGCTCAAGATATTCTATGATTCTATGATTCTAATTGCCTGCCTAGTACAAAACAACTTCATTTAAATTCCCATTGTTGAGAAAAATACCCTATAGCAGTACAAGAAGTATCCAGTAAATGACTGTTATTATGTCTGTAATTATTTAAAGAGTTGAACTATCACTACATCTTCTATGAAGTTTATTTGCTTCTTAAGGGTAACCAAAGCTGATTTTAGAAAAGTTTTGCATATTTTCCAAATCTCAACACAGAAAAATCTCTGTGTTTTTCTAACTCTCTACAAACAAGAAAAGCAACAGAATTAGTGGGGAGAGTAACCTACTGATCAAATAGGAACACAAATGGTTGTCAATAATTCCCCTGACATTACCTGTAGTTGACCCTTCAGAGTGACCAATATAGTAAACATCCTTCTGTCCAGTTTTATTCATTATGAAGTTCAGCTCTGCTGGAATATCATATTTACCCATTTCATTGAAGCTGTGGAGAGAAACACAAAAAGCTGGCAGACAATTTGACTGTCACAGAGTGAGTTACTGGCTGTCAGTTTTGTTCATTGCACCGAGCAGGAGCCACTGGAGGAGGAGGTTGCACAGTGTGTCTGCATCCTTGCCTGAGCTGGGGAGGTGGGCAGAGGGGTGCAGCTGTGCAGCCTGGCTGCCTGATGCCCTGGGCTCTGCGTGCATGAGGTGCCAGTTTCACCTGACAGCTGCAGCCCTTGGGGAACTGAATTTAAACAGGGCTTTCACCTGTATGAATTACAAAACACATTTCCCTCTTGGCTGAATTCAACTGTGAGAGATTGGATTTCTAGACAAGGCTGCTCAGCATGTTCCAGATGAGGTTCTTGCTCTCCCTCTCACAGAACAGTCTCCCTTTTCCTCAGCATCCCATTTCATTTCCCAGTCTGAAATCTCTTCCCCAGCCAATGCTCCCAACTCTGGGTAGTAGTGAGCGTCCATCTTTGTCTGGTTCTTTACTCTCCTGGCTTGGTGTAGATCCTGGTCTGATGCTGGTTTAGGTAAAGGCCATCAGGCTGAAGCTATCTAGTCCCCTTGGAGTTTCTGTGTTGAGTCTTTGTCTCTCAGCTGAATACCTGAACTGCCAGAACTCCTTCTGGCAGGGCTTAAGGGTCTTGTGTTTTAAAGACCAGGTGTTCCCTCTGCTGTTTCCCAACCAGACATCATAGCCAGCATCTGCAAGCACGAAGCCCAAGCTGTTGCTGGGCAGGTTGGAAATCCAGTGAGTAGCATCTCCTAGAAAAGCATGTTGCAGGAACACTGCAGGCTTTTGCCCTGAAAAAGATTAAAAATACTTTTATTGGAACAGCAATTAATGTGTGTTTAATATTGGAGCGCAGAGTTCAGTTTGTGAGAGGTTTCTGTCTTCTAGAACCTCCCAGGAGAACTATACATAGATATTGGTTTGAGAAACCAGAAGGATTTTTTCTATGCAAGCAGGAACCATTTAATGACATTTCACAACCTTTTTATGACAGGTGTGGCAAATAATGAATTTACTGAGGATGCTTGTTCTAATTCCTCTGCACTGGAAAGGCAGCTTACAGCCCCTATGCTGAAACCATCTACCCCAAGGTGAAAACTGCTAAAGGCACAACAGTGTATGGAAGAGGAAGAGAAGTTAATCCAAAGAAGGATTAATTAATCCAGGCAGCAGACAAAGAACTTAATGTTACAACTTACTTTATCAGTTTTTTGACCATTCACACAAAGCAAAAGCAAATTGACAGTAGTTGTATCTAATTACTGTAAGCACACATACCTTTGGTTAAAACAATGCTTGCTTATTTCAAATACAATACCTGCTTGTAAGCCTTAAAACACAATGCACAGAGCTCCATTATTAAACTTAGAACTTCCTAATATCTCACTAGATAGACTTTTCTGCATCTTAGGGAGTTATTCTAGACAAGTGTTAATACACAGACAATTGTCCTATTTGTCCTTACTTTTCTACTTACATAATTTTTCCGCTGACCTATCTCATGGCTACTGCTTAGCTCTAATCATAGTCCTGCTGTCTCTGAGGCCTGCCTTTTGCAGCTTTCCCAAAATCCTCTGATTTTATGGATTCCCACAAGTAACCGCTGAGCAGGGCTGAGAGGCCCCTGATCTAACTTGGCCAGCCTTATTTTGAGAGTCAGGCTGGTCCAAATTATCTCCAAAGGAGATGCAGTTAGGGGAAGGCATCCAAATAAATCATTCTATAATACTAATAAGGACTAATAATCAAGGTAACAGTACCCAAGGTACCTCAAATTCCAGCTAGAAATTTTTATTCAATTCAGAAAATGTGATGAAACTGATGAAATGCATTTGCTTTTCACTGACAACCTGATTTCTTTCCTCCTTCCTTAGGAGTATCTCTGTTCTTCAGAAGCCTGGGAATTATTCATATGCCTAACTTCAGAGGCTCTGTTGTCAGGCTACTATTTCATATATGTATGATTTATGCTGTTAAGGCAAAACCTCCCCAAATCCTGTTTACCAGCCTACCTGCCAGACCATTTGAGGGAAAAAAGCTTCCAACCCTTGGATGTAACAAAAGTATTAGGGAATTCTGAAATAAGGACAGAGACACTGAATGTGTGGACTTCAGATGGATTCAGAATTTGAGTCACACTTCTGACTGGTGCCCTTGTGGAGATGGAAAGGTATGGAACACGCCATTGCACATGAAAAGGGAAAAGATGGGGAATCCATGTGAGAGTTGGCTCCTCTCAGACCTTCCATGTGTCCTGTAACTGTCACACCTGTATTTTGGGCATTCCTCCCAGCAGGAATTCTGTAAACAGCAAGAATGTATCCATCCTCTGTTGTAACTTCATATTCCTCGCTGGGGTATCCATGATATCTGATGATTTCACTCTGTGGAAAGCCAGAGGAGAGTTCATTAATTTGCCAGTTGTCCTGTTCCCTGTTCTAGAGCCTAACTAAGATCAGCAGTGCAGGTATGGGATGTACTCTGATGGTAGCGCAAGGCCCCAGCCACAGAGACCATGGCTGAGAATAAACATTACAGGTCTTGTAAAAAGATGAAGCAAAGTCCTCATCAGACCTGTTTAGATGGTGGTTGTCTGGTATTTAGCCCCCTGTTACGGGACAAAGCAGAACTGTGCTGAGTGACCAGCTCCCTCCTGAGAAGTAGTTTGTCATGTTATGCAAAGCTTATACAATTGTACCTTTCTACAGATTAAATATGCAGCTCTATCTCTATAAGACAATGCCAATGCCTGTGGGGATGGTCCATAACGAATCCCTTTTTGGAAAAGTGGGGTTAGGCAAGTCATACAGGCAAAGCAAACAAGGGTGGAGATCCTCTCAAAGGAACAAATGGGACCACCTACACCTAATTTTGCATGCACTCTGAGGAAATCTTTGGTGACTCAGGGCAAGGCATCTTTGATTAGTTTGCATTGAGATAATCTGAAGAAGGGGTTCAACCTCCCTTACCACTGTTCTGAGCAAACAGTTTGTTATGGAAGGGTAACACTTTGCTTCACTCGAGATTAGAAACCAGGCTTTGCCTTCACTGCAAAGGAATTTTTCTCTGTGGCAGCCCAGATTGTTTGGATAGGAAAATCAAGGTTTCTTCCAGGCTAGTGCTGGAAGGTTTCTTGTTCTCTTGCCAGGTTTGCATTCCTCCTGTTCTGCAGTAGCCTGAAATACCAACATGTGTTGAGAAAGCTGACTGCAAACAGGTATCATGAGCCATGACACAGCTCCACATTTATCATATATCTGTTGGGCTTCACCCTAAATGCAGGCAGCAAAGTCTGTCATTCAGTTTAGTATGGACTGGAGCAGTAGTGGTGCTCTGTCCACAGCCAGGGCTGAGTCTGGCCACCGGGACCAAAATTACATGGTGTGGATCTGCAGTGCCCCTCAGGAGGTTCTGGGGAGTTGCCTAGCCTTGGAAGCAAAGGCAGCAGGCAGCAGTCCCCACTGCAGTGCTGTGGGGCTGTCCTCATGCAGTGAGGCACATCTGTTCCTGGCACGTTCAGAGCCAGCCCTCATGGTGGGAGTGACCCTGAGGCAGTGGCTTTGGAAACAGCAGGCTGGGAAAACAGGAGATGCAGAAGGGGCTCTTCTTAGCTTTCCTGACAAGGAGTGTTAGTTATGCAACTGGAAGAGAAGCTTTAGAAAAGGAAAGAAGGTGACCCAACTTACAACATTCATGAAGCATTCCGGGTCGCGGCTCTTCTTGCAGCGGCTTGTGTCAACACCTGCAGTGGAGGCTGCTGAGAACCCTGCTGTGAATCCTGCTGAAAAGGCAATTCCCTGGGAGCAGAGCAGCACGAGGAGGCACCACATCTTGGGGCTGTGTGGAAGAGCACATGCAGGGGTGCTTGTGTTAGGAAGAGAGTGGTGTGGAATTCCACAGGAGGACCCAAGAAGAGAGTCTCCTGAAGGCTGCCTGAGAACTGTTCCCCAGGGACTGCCTGAGTAAGAACCTGTGTGGGGATGGGCTGTCTGAAACTCACCCTGTTTAACAGGTAGTGTTGCAGAACAGGAGTGGGAAGCACCTGGGAATACCATGCAAGAATATGCCTGAGCACTCTGCAGATTACAAGAGAACTGGGCTTGGCAGACAGGGCCAGCTCTTGGCACGAGCCTAGCAGAAGCTTGACAAAGAGGCACGACCACCTGAGATGATTGTCACCCAGCTTGTCCATCTTTATCTGCTTCTACCCTTCTGCCAGCAGGAGAGGTGAAGGGAGAAGAAAGCACTGTTTGTCTCCTGTCTCCTCAAGAATGAGGTGAAAGAGGTTCAGGATGGGGTCTCTTTAAGCTTGCCTCTCTTCCTCTGGGACTGAATGCTATTCTTGTGTCTGTCAGTGGTGTGCTGGGGGGAGGGACCAGATGATGAGGCTCCTGAAGGGGTCAGGAATAATTCAGGCACTCTGTGAAGAGATTTAATGGATGTTGGGCAACATGCTTGCATGTTCACTGCCAGTTTGTGCTTTCCTCATAGGGTGATGTGCCCCAGAACACAATCAGCTCCTCTGAGAATATAGAGCAAACAAGATGACCATGTGTGGCTCCCCAAAATCCCCATGAGTCACTTCCTAGTCAGCCTTACCTTTTGGGCACCAGGCAAGCAGCTGTGAGGAGAGAGCATGAGATCCTGGGACTGCCTTTGTGCTGCCAAGGACCTGTCTCCAATACCTCTTAAAAATGATTGTCTATAGTGCAAATCTTGTATTGGTCATGGGGAAGTGAGACCTTGCCCTTTCCTGGGATGATGGATAGTTCCAGATTAGCATTTCTGAATAGAAGTTGCAGAGTGCAGTTGATCTCGTACCAGTTTATGCCAACTCCATGTAAAATAGATATGCTGCCAGATTTTAGTCTTTATTTTCTATAATCCAGATCAATGAATCCAGAACCAATCCAGCAGTGCAGGAACACTGCTCTCTCTGAGCTTCTCAGACGTTTTTGAACAGAAAAGATTGGTCCGGGAAGCTCAGTGCTGTGCTTACGTATTCAGGAAAAGCCACATCAGACATCATACATCATACATCAGATTTGTGTTTTATGCTGTGCTTTAATGTGTGAGGAGAGAATGATGCCTGTGAAGAGAAGAGTAGTAGTCATTCTGCATGTGTATAAAGACCATAAAGATCAGGCAGGAGACCTAAACATTCAGTAGTAGAATCCATGGGACTCAATGCAGTGTAAGGCTTCAGCTCATTGCAGCACCTTGTAAGAATGCCTCACCAGGAGTGGCTGGGGACACCACTGCTCTTGCAGGCTGGGCTTCCTCAGAAGAAGGGGACACGTTTCTATGACCATGGTGTGTTTGTGTTCACCATCCTGTCCATCCTTTAATGGACTTTTGATGCAATTGTTAAATATCTGCCAAGTCCAGCACTGAGACTGGGGTCACAGCAGTTCCTGAGGACAGTTTGTCAGGGAAGGACAGGGAACTCCAGAGGGTTCAGCCTTGCTGGGGGAAGGCAGGCAAAGGCAGCTGGTGTTATGCTCAGCAGCAGCCAGCGAGAGTGAGATTGTCAGCATTTCAGAGTCCATGTAACTTCACAGTAGCCATAGCATACATGGTTTGTGAGTGAATTTCATAGGAGACCTTCCTGTCTTACAGTTTTTGTTAGGAAGTTAAGCAGGCCCAGGAGACAAGGCTTTTGGGAACCAGGCATTAGACATGGAGAATGCAATTTTTACTGATGAACAGAGGTTCTCATGTAGCCACGTTTCTTGAGTCTGCTTCTAGCATAAGACATCTGTTATGACGAGATATGCTGTTCTGTGAAGTGTACTTGTACTCGGGAATGTTCAATATCAAGATCAAGAGAAAATAATGAAATATTCCCCATCAAGTAGTGGGGAAGAATAACAGAATTTGCGGGATGAGAGAGAGATAAACAAGGAAAAAAATATGTTTTGACTTTTAGTGATCTTCAATTTGGCCTTTAAATTTGACTGAACAAATTTAAAGAAGTCAAACCTCATGAATCATCAAACAGTTGAAATGAGGTAGCATTTGGAAACACCCAAAACTTTAAATTTGGCATAGAAACACACTTCATTAAATTCCCTCTGTATATCAAATACTTCTTAATTTTTTTGTCAAAACAGGAAGCCTCACAACTACATACTCAGGCAGTGCAACACTCTGTTTTGCTTTCTGCTGTTTTACTCTGTTCTAGTGGGAGCAAAATATGCCTGCCTCTCACTGCACTGGAATCTCAATTGGGCAGGAAAAAGTTCTGCTAGTATCTCAACTTGTTTTCTCATCACTACCAAAATTAATTGAGGCAATGCAAAGGCTTAATTATTCCTCTTGTTAAGGTAAACTTTCCTCAATGCACTCTGTGATCACCTGGCTTAGCATGGCTTATGGACTTCCAGGTATTCACTTTTACTCAGATGCAGGGGGCCAAGAAGCATCAACCTTGGCAGGCCACTGCTCCCTTAAACTCTAGGAATAAAGACAGGAGACACAAACAGCTGTTTTCATCTAGTGAGATGAAGTCATAAGCAACTACTGAGCATGGTAAACTATAAAAGAATATGCTTAGGTGGAAAAAAGATCAGAGAGAGAAATGCCCTTGAAAGTTCCTCTACATACCTTTAAAATTTAGTGAAGCTAAGATGCAAGCCATTCTAAAATTTGTCCTTTTATCCTTGTGCCTTAAGCAGTTTAAAGTTTACTTCATAGAAGCTGTAAGGCATAGGCACACCAACCAGAAGAGCAACTCTGACTAAACATGCATGAAAATTTGCTGCCTTACTCACTAATAAAACGTACATCCGCATTATACAGAAGGAACAGGAGGTCCAGATTACACATTGTTGCATTACTTGCACATTCATTCCCTTGTTCTCAGAGGGAAGAAAACAAGTAGGAAAAAAATTAAATAGTTTCTCTTTTTCTCCTTTTTGTGCAGGTCAAATTTTTTGTCTTCTAGTTTAACCAGAGAAGCACTTCAGTGCATCGCAACAGACTTACTAATGCGAGGAAAAACTCTGCTTACTATTACAACCAGCTGCACAATAGCAAGGCAGCACATCTTCATGGAGACAGGAAACAGAGAAAGAGACCATGAGCATGTATGTACAAGTAACTTACCTCTGCTTTGACTGCCTTGCTTCTGCCTTCTGCCACGGTCACTGGTCTGTCTCCACCAGCAGACTGATTCACTGGCAGAAACCTGCGCCGATAAAAGGAAGTCAAAACAAAATGAGCTCTTCAGGGAAGCAGCTGTGAGTGTCATGAGTTGGCAGCACGCATTGCAGAGCGTGTTTAAGTGCTGATTTGGCAGTATTTCAGAAGTGGGGAAATCTTTGTGATGAAAAAGATGATCTGGTTTAATTCACCACCCCAAAATGTACCATGGAGCAGGAGAGTATAGAGACTACCTATAAATCAGTGGTTAGAATGTTTAGCTGAGACCTGGGTGTTGCAGTTCAGCTGGGGCTGTGGCAGACCTTGATCTGTACTGTTGCCCAACTGAGGGGCTGCTTCAAATGT
This sequence comes from Cardinalis cardinalis, assembly GCA_014549065.1. NCBI lineage: Eukaryota > Metazoa > Chordata > Aves > Passeriformes > Cardinalidae > Cardinalis > Cardinalis cardinalis. The sequence continues at coordinate 1,939,015 of JACDOX010000029.1, forward strand.
AATCTTTTAAGATGAAAAGGAGGAAATGTTCAGCTTTTCTCAACACAGTGTCTCAAGAACACCATCCCTGCTATTGCATTTCATTTGATTTATGTTAACTTTAACATTGCAGACTGATCTAAATCTGTTTTCCAGTAAGCAGTACAACTAATGAAACCCACCTTATTCTGCATTAATCACACTCCAGTGCCAAAGGAGGCTTGAACACATGTAACCTTTTTCCCAGTGAGGGAACAAACAAGGATTCTTGTTTATCCTAAGCTATTTTTATCACATCTGAAAACATGGTATCTGGAGATCTTTGCTTAACGGCTCAATTAGCTGTAGTCAGCCTGAGGGCTCAGTCCTCACTGAGATTGGCTGATGACCATGGGCAGAAGGACTTGTTCAGTGTCCTTGGGCAGCTGGGCTATAAACTAAGCACAATCCTCCTACATGAGGATCAACCTGTTCGGCCAATTAACTCGCAAGTGTCTTCACGAGAACTTGAGATTCATCATGGACTGATGAGCATTTAGAAGAGCATCAGATAAGAGGAATGTGTTCTTTGGAGCACCATTGTATAGTATGATGCCTTCGACTACTGGGGGAAGGAAACGAGCGAAACAACAGGATGCCAGCACAGCAACAGTTCTGCTTTACATGCAAAGTAAAGAACATTGTTTGGGATAGTGGGAAAGGTAGTTTGATAATTTCTCAGTGAAAAGCACTATAACTTGACTTCTCTGATATCTGTAAGTGACAATAACTACCATCAAACCATAAATTGATCACTCAGAAGGACTTCTGCAACATGATGTCTCATCCCTTCTCATGTCCCAAGGTGGATCAACAGTCCCCATGATGTGTCTAATGCTGTTTGCTCAACCTGCTTTTCCTGATTTTCCAGAAAATTCAGCTCTCTGCCTCCTCTATGGTGTCCCAGGTTGCAAGATAGCCATACAATTGCACACTCCTTTCTAGGTGACTTTATGGAATGCTCTGTCACTCTCAGATATGATGCTGTTGCATTTAGCATGGAAAGGATTGAAAACTTATGAAGTAGGTCTCATGTCCTCATACATTTTCTCTACAAGCAGTGAGTTAGTTGAAAGATTAACTCTCTGAAGGTCTTTTGTCTCCAGGAATTTGTATCTGATGGAAGGAATGTCCTTTTCTGGACAGGCACTGTTTTGTTTGGATCAAACTCTGGTTACATTTGTAAAACAGAAGGAAACAGGACGGCCTTCAGCAGTGGGCTCAGGAGATGAAAAAGGCCTGCTGTTTCTCTTGGAAAGGAAAGGTGCAGAAGTGGTAACAGCCATGGTTAATTTATTTGGCCAATGAACCATTACTGAGAGTGAGACATTGGTCCTTTGGTCTTACAGTGTCACCAGTGAACTGTCCCAGTGCAACAGCTGCACTGTGCTGGCTAGGATCCCAGACTTGGCCCACATTAACATTTCATTGGAAAGGAGAATGAGGGTGTCAGGCTGAAAGGAAACCCCTAAATGCGCTGTGCTCCTTTCCACAGTGGAGCTAATGGAACTTTGTTTTGGAGGAATGGTGACCTATAATGCTGTAACCTAATAACCACAGAGGTTACCCTCCAACTGAGTGGTTTTGTGCAGTAACTACCTATTTGAAACAAAATTGGTAGAGTCATAATCACCTCAGGAAATTAATATGATGAATAATTCTTTAGCACTTCCTTGAAAGCAGCTCTTTCCAGTAGTGGTCAAAGTGCTCTAAATTTACATGGGATGAAGATAATGAATTCTTTCTAACAATGTTCAGGTACTTCTCATTTTAGTGTCTAAACTCCAAAGAGGCTGCTCAGAGCCTTGACGAAGGTTAGGTCATCTCAGCTCTGTGACAGCCAGTAGCTCACATGTGAAACAGCAGGAGGTGTGAGGTTTCTGCTGGTATAACTTGGAAATAAATGATCCCATGGAAGTGCTGCCATTGCCAAAATGATTAAGATTGAATCAGCAAGGATTTCTCTTTTTCAGGGTGGGTCTTGAAACGAAGTTTCCCAGCTTCCAGGTGCATGCTTGAACCATGATATTGGCTACTGTTTTTTGTTTGTCTACCTTATGTCCCTTGCTCCTCCTCATGAAAACAGGGAGAATTCCTGTTTCAAACAAAGACAAACCATCTTCTTTTCAGGAGTGAGGTGATTTTTTTTTTTTTTTGTATGAACTCACTTTTTTGTTTAATAACCTTGCTTAATAATAAATTTATACAATATCACAACTGTTAGAATAAGATTTTGATTACACTATGCCCTTAAATAACTGTCAGCCCAATAAACTGAGCAATAACATGAAGAATGGAAAACATCTAGAAATCACAGAATGTATCCAGAGAAAGGAAGTGCTTTCATTACTGTTACAGTCTAGAGAGGAGAGTAGGCTGGAAGCAAACCCTGTCTTCAGTTAGCAAAGTATAGTTACTGCAGAATTGAAGAAATATCAATTGAAAAGGTATTACAGATCCACAAGGTTGTAAGAAAACATGAAGTGCTCTATCAGGATGCAAAAGGCATTGGAGTGACATGTAGTGTGCAGGAGGAACCCTTTCCCTGACTCCAGATGCAACAGAAGGAGGCTTTTGTACCTAGTGAATCTAAGTGCTGTTGAATGAGTCAGGTAAAGCTTCTGGCTGTGGCTTAAGGATACTTCTGCATCAGGTCGATAATTTCATTGTACACACGTAAAGGTGCATCCAATCCCCAGATGAAATCCAGGTGTGCCCATTCAGGAATCTTCTTGTGATAGCTAAGCTTCTTGATTTTGGACAATAAAATGGCTGCATCCTTGGGATCTGCCAGCAGGTCTCGTCCCCCAGTCCATACTGCAGTTGGTACAGTCATCTCTTCTATGTTGTAGAGAGGAGGAATAGTCTGGAAAACAGCACAGGAATGAGTGTCCAGGAGAGCACAGCAACTTTAAACATTCATTTGAGGCTTTCTTCTGTCACTGCTCAAAGTAGAGGTGTCTAAATCAAGGAGGAAGGAAGTTCCCTTGTTTGCCTTTTCTATCTGTGCTCACAGGGATTACTCAACTGATTGCACAGCCAAAAGTAAAACACCTCCTGAGCTGACGAAGAGTTATTGTTGGGTCTTTGCCTTCTCAAGTGGGAATCTTAGGGCAGGAACCTGAAACTAGACAGAGATGTCAGGGTGCCTCTGGATAAACCCCCATCATGGTCCTTTTGAAGTACTGCTCAGTCCCAGGAGACAGGGGCTAGAGAGAAAACACAACATGTGACCAGGATGAAAAGGACCATGGAATGGCTTCTGGAGGAGGAGAGGGAAAGCAGCTTAGGACTCCTGTGTTTGGAAAAGAGACGCCAGAGCAAGGGCAGGAGACAGGTTTATACAACCACAAATGGTATGAAGAAAGAGCACTGTAAGTAATTATCCCAAACACAAAACCTAGAAGGCATCCCGTGACTTTCCAGGAGCAAGCAAATTCAAAGCAAATCAAAGGAAGCTGCATTTCATGCAATTCATCATTAAAACATGTAACTTGTAATGACAGGCTGCTGTGGAGACCTAGAGGCTAGAAGGGTCAAGGATGGGATTAGATTGTTGAATGGAAAAGGTGCTCTCAGGGTCTGCTTGAGGACAAAGTCCTTTTGTCTCTGGCTGCCAGAATCTAGGGGTGCTTGTTAGTTTTCCAGTTTAACTATTCCTATTGTTGTCATCAGTTTCAGTTACAGTGGTAGGCAAGATGTTTTTGTTATTTTCCGTGTACTCTTCTTTTTCAAAATTATTTTCTATTTTTTCTGCCCTTACTTCTCCTTATTTGTATTGATCATTTAATTGGAAAGTTTTCCTCTTCCTCTCTCTCTTTCTTTTAAAATGTTTTAAATGTATTATTGCCAGCTAGTGCTTACATGCTTTCTCTGTTGATTTCCAAACTGAAAAGCAATAATATTTTCATTTACTTATGTTCTGAAAATGTGTCTCCTACTACATCCTTGCTCTCTTCCTGTGTGTTTCTGTGCTGTCCAAGGTTGCTTCACCAAGACATACCTGTTGGTATTTTTCCATGTTCTTCTTTGAACTGCCCCAGTCATAAGCTTGGAACTTCCCTGAGCGGGCCTCCTGAGAGGATGAACAAGAGAAGGGTGGTTATAAAGCCATCATTTGGGAAGTTTGTGTTCTTTCCCTTACTCCAATCTAAAGCCCCAACAGAAGTTCTTCCAAGAGCTATGAAAGAGCTGAAAGTGAATTAATTAGAAGTGTCAAAAAGTGAAAGGAGTCAAATGTTTTTGTCATAATGAAAGAAATTCACATCTTCTGCAAAGAGACCCAAGGATGTCCTTGCAGGCAATTGTTCAAGTTTGTAAAACTGCTGTTAACAACTGCTGCCAGTAAGTTCATCTCAGTGCTACTGCTTTGTCCTATTCTTACAGTCATGTTGCCAACACTCAGCTCTGTGAGTGGTTCCACCTTATATTTTCTCTTCCCACTCTATTTTGAATACAGAAATAACTATTTTTAGTTCTTCCTCTTCTTGGCTTTACCGACAGCATGGGTTGCTCCTATTCTGAGAGACACCTTCACCAGAATCTTAGTATTGAAATTCTGTTAGCTCCTTTGGTTGTAATAACAGTAAGGACTACAAAGACTTAGGAGTATTACTTCTGCATGTTTATGCTTGTATTCTGTGGTTAGATGCTGAATTACATCTCAGTTAATTTGCAGAACTCCCCCCACTTTTCTTTACAGAAGAAGGTCTAGGTCATGGTTACAAAAGCAATTTATTCAAAGCTACTATCTAATGCAATCTCACAGCCAAAAGTATAATTTTATTTTGAGTAAGTGCCTGTGCAGATGTCACTCAGACATCTGTGTGTTTGCTTTGTTGAAAAGGGCACAAACATTCCTGCAAATTCTGTGTGCTCACAGCTGCTTCCAGGGCTGCTCCAGAGCCTGTGGTGCTGCCAGCAAGCCTTGGATCCTCAGAGTGTGAGCCCAAAGACAGAAAGGCAGCTCCCATCAGCACTGCTGCTGAAGAGGTACTGTGGCAGTACCTTGTAGGTAAGGGATATAAACAGTCTACTAAATAAAGTATTTATTATTTATGGTTCTACTGTTGTCCAGACACTGACAGCCTTGAAAGCAAGAGAAGAAACTACAAGGTTTTAACAGTAAAATTTGACAATTTACGTGGCAGCCTAAATTCTGCTCATTTATTGACACCACATTGGAAACAGGGCTAATTTAAGGTAAATTCCCTACAAACTGTGGACATCATTTATAAAAGGTACCAGATACACAATAGGAAGAGTGATGTGTACATCTGCACACACAGCTTCCAGCCTACATATTTTCACTCAAATGCAGCACTTCATTGTTGGCTTCGAATGTACCTGTATCACACAGGGCATTTCTATCCTGCTGGCAAAAGAAGGAGCAATGAAAAACAGTGTTCTGAACTGAGTTTTCAGCTGCAATTCACAAGTTGCATGTGTTTCCAAGAAGTGGGCAATGGCTTCACAGCTGGTTATCTCTTACCTCTCTACTCATCTCAAGGTGAGTACCTATCTTATCTTTCAGGGGATTGCTCATACCTGACTCCAGTGGACTATGTTCATACCTGACTCCAGTGGACTATGTTCTGCACAGAAGTTCCAGCAGAGGTTTGGGCAATATACACGTTAATTCGGTTCTGAAAGAGAATATTCAGTGAGCACTCTCTTCTTTCCTTCTATGCAGATGTACATCAAAAGATATGCTACAGCAGTGTCATGTATCAATTAAACCAACAGAAATTGGAGTGGCATGATTGGAGACTCCCTCAGATTTACTTCAGATGTGGCAGTATGTCAGATTAGGAGTAGCATGGAAAGAGCAATCCCTAACCAGAGCATTTTCAAGGATGACTAAGAATCTAAAAGAATCTACAGGTGAGAAGGAATGACTAAAAAGCCAGCAATTTAGACCCCAATCTGTATGGTTTTTTTCAGAATTCTGTATCAGATTCTGTGTGAGAGAGGATCACTGTTGGACAGAACAGTAAAGGGAAATGCAATTTCCTGATGGATGCACAAATATTTGAAATAAAACACACCCTAGTAGTGCAGGGGTTTCTTAGCAAGCTGCTGTGGGATCCTTCCGCACTGAACACTTTCTGAGGCATTTTTTGAAAAATGCTGGAGCAAAATTTTGACTCCCAGATGATCTGACCTATAGCTGAACTTAGCATGAGGTGCCCAGGTACATCCTAATACTCTCCTACCCTGATGGCCCAAGGCTCGGAGAACGAGGACAAGGAGGAATATCTGTGTTCCTTTCTGTGTTGCAAAGTGAAAACATGAAGCAGGTAGACTTTTCATTTCTTCTTTTTCAGTCCAGCATGTGAAATATCTCTGATGAGACCAGTAGCCACAGGATGGACCAGGATATGGTGCCCTAGACGAGTTCTGTCAGGAGGCAGACTGCAGAATTCTGGGGGGCTCTGAGCAGCTGCCAACTGCAGAACTGGTGCCAAATGCTCTTCTGAGGGCAGAGGCAGTGGTTCCTGCTGATAGGGCAATCAGCAGATACTGCTGTCCAGTAGTGGGGACTGTTCCCTGCAATGTGACACTAACAGAAAGTCAGCATTCACACTACAGGATAGAAGGTGAATTTGAGGAGCATAAGCTTAAACTCTCAGAGGAGCTGATAAAAGTTATACGTACCACATCAATGTTTTTCAGGTTACAGCCACCCAGATTAAAGAAGACACTTCTACAAAGCCTGGCAAAAGCTTGGTAGCTGCAAACAGGGGCTATTATCTTTGTTAGACACTCAGTCTGGGGAAGGAATTCTCTGTTGCCAAGCATACCCTGTAAAATACAAAGGTAACAACAATTTAGTACACACTTCTCCATCAATTTCAGTGGTTCTTACTCGCTTTTTCTCCACTTGTCAGATGATGTTCCCACAAACAAGTGAGAAATTGCTTGGTTTTCCATTGCGTCAGCCTGCTTGGGCATTACTCAATCTGGGTTACATCACTTTTAATGAAGAGATACGTTAAATTACCTCCAATTCACAGTTTAAGCTCTTATATCAGTGGCTTTGCCTCGGGGAATCTTGGAAACCTTTGAGGATCTGCATCTTTGTACCTCTCTGGGTGACCTGTCCCTGTGCTGCCTTGGACTGAGAGCTTTTCTTATTGCCCTGTCTGAACTCTCACCACAAGGTAAACCAGCCCACATGCAAATGAGTCAATTTCACAAAGCCCCATACTTTCTATTTATCCATTTTAAGAGCTGAACAAATGAGTATATGGTTAAACAGTAGAAACCAAGACATCACACACCCTGAGCATTTTCTCAGGAAGGTAGAGGAGTTTTGTTGCTGGGCCTTTAGCATACTTAATAGCAGTGACAGGTGCCAATGCAAAGAAGAGTTTGATTTTTTGAGCCAGCTCTGGCATTGTTGAAAATGCAATGAAAGCTGAAAAAAAAAAAGAGGAGTTAAACCCCCATATTTTTACAATAGGCTGTTTTCAGTATTAATATATATTCTGCACTTTCAATTTATAAGTAACCTGTTAGTTGTTCAGAGATTTGTATTAAATCCCTCCTTTCCTTAAGTTACCAGCTTGTAGAAGTTTTGTATGAAATCCCTCCTTTCTGTAAGTTACCAGCTTGTAGAAGTTTTCCCCTATTCAGAGAAATTTCTTTCTATATTTTGCATCTTACTTCCAGACTTGATTAAACATAGATGTACATTTCTGATGTACATTCATGTATTTCTTATACTATTGGGAGGAAAAGTAATTTTTCTTCTGGTCAATCCAGTTTTGTATTTTCTTGTTTCATGCCTACATCTAGTCCAAACTGGCCAACTTCTCTTTCTGTACTCTCATGTTCTGTTTAGTTTATTTTGGTGAACTGACCAGCTGCTGTTGGGCACACCCTTGCATCTTGGATAGAAACAATTTGCATGGCCCAAGCACAACATTTTCCAGATTAATTCTTAGGTGACAGATTTCCAGCAGCAGTGCATTTGATCCATTATGCTTCACTATCTTATGCTTATACTAACACAGTATTTCACAACTGCAAAGAGTTAATGAAAACTTCAAGTACATTCAGTAACTCAGTATCTTAAATCACATTTTACTCCAGTTTTCTGGAAGAATTCCTCTCTTTTGTGTAACTTACCAATGGTAGTACCTTGTGAATAGCCAATATAGTACAACTTTTCCTGTCCCGTTTTGTCCAAAATGAAATTTATTGCTGCTGGAAGATCAAACTTTGCCATCTCATCAAAACTGCAGGCAGGAGATTTAAAGAGAGGCATGCATAAATTAAAACCCAGACATTAAACTGAATTCACATTTTTATTAATAGCTTGTCAGCAAAGAAACAGTCTAACTGATTTAGTGAATAGTTCAATTGTTCCAAGTCCTTTGTTTTTCTGGCACTGGATATGGAAGATACTACTCAAGATTTGTTTTGGATTATTGTATTACACAGACTAATGTTTCTAAGTAGCTGCTAAAACTGGCTCCAGGGCTGAGGAACAGCTTGGAGATGGCCTGAGCAGGTTCCTCTGAGTCGTCCTGCTGCTGTGTCTCTAGTTTGAAGGACCTGATCAAGCAGTAATTAAAGTTGTCTCCATTACTATTACAGTTCACATGCTTTTATAGGGGCACCTCAGCAAAAGCAAATGTAAACAGTGCTTATTGAAAAGAAGCATATGTAAATCCCTGATTTAGCCATCTGAAAAAAATATGTAAGGATGGGCTGCGGATATCCCCTTCAGTGGTTCTGTCTACCTGAAAGCCCAAAATTCATCTTGATCAATAGAATACTTCTGGTGTTTTCTTGACCAGCGATTCCCTCTGCTGTTTCCCATCCAAACATCAAATCCAGCATCAGCTAGCAGGAAGCCCAAGCTGTTGTTGGGCAGGTTTGTGACCCAGTTACGAGCGTCTCCCAGTAATCCATGCTGGAGAAACACAGCAGGTCTTGAAGCTGAAAAACAAAGCAAAACCAAAACAGTTTATAATTGTTTTTATCTTTTCATTTCCTGGTTGTTCAGAGACATTATTGTCTCATATTCAATACTGGGATTTTTTCCCGAATCAACAAATCATAAGAACAAAACCCCTCCTTCTGTGAGAGACAACTTCTAAGCTTCTGAAAGAATTGATGGAAAGATCTGCCTGACAGCACAGCAAACTAACTTGGCATCCTCTGGTCATTGTTTGTACAGTCAGACACATCAGCTTGAGATTCTCAACACTGATAGGGAGATGAAGGTGGGGCATTGTTTTCAGAGATTTCCTCTACCTAAAATATGAATCAGACACTGATACTAACCAGGTGTAAGCAAAAGCAAAGCAAAATGAGAAGCTGGAAAAGCCTTTGCAAAACAGGTTGATTAGGCAACCTTTATCCTATTTTTAATTTTTTTAAAAGTTTTACTCATCAACTCTTACTAGGAAGCATATGCTTAATACTATGGTGGATTTTTATTATAAATAGGTGCTTGACATTAATTCTGTTCATCTTGCTGGTTGTTCACAGCAGCCATAACTCTTTGCTAAAATTTCACTCATGTATACAAGCTTTGGTGGATGTTTTAAAAATACTAATTGTCTCTTTTGAGCCTTTTCTAGACTGGTGTTGTGTCATATTAAATAACTGTACCTGGGCTTCCTTGATTCTGAGTACCATAAGGGATTCTGTTAATAGTAATGGTATAACCATCTTCTGTCGTCACTTCATACTCCTCACTGGGGTACCCTTTGTAAGTAATGAGCTCATTCTAGGAGAGAAGGTACAAATGCATTTGTTTGCATAAGTCCATTTCATATATTATAAGACAGTCACAATGAAGAAATGTTAGAAAGCAGGTACAGCTGGGGATTTAACCTACATACATTAAGCATCTGAATGTATATAACCCTAAAGCAACAACAAATTTCCTTTTTTCTTTATATTATATCTAGGGCTTTACTACCTGGTTAAAATATGTCACATAAAACCTGTATTACACTCCTGCCATACAATCATCACAAGCCCTTGCATTCTGGTGATACAAGAATCCCTATAAGCTCATAACAGGACTTTATGAGCTGAGATGAGGTGTGTGGCTGTGTGGATGCAATGCTTCTGATTTCAGCCTGGGACCAGCTTATTTAAACTGCCTTCAGAGGAATCCAGACAGCTTCACAACTGTGGTTTGCTGAACAGCATAGATGGTGAAAAGCTGACTACATTATGGAAAAAAAAAAAAAAATCAGGCATTTGCACAGTTGTAAGGGAAACTAGTACAGCCCATCTTAAGCTCTGAAGTAAATATTACTTTTGACCTGTAACGTTCCATCTGTTTTGTTACAAAAGAGTATTGGTTTTTATAACTTGTACTCAGAGAATTACTCAATGTGCTTTGCCATGCAGGACAGAATCTCCAAGATTTTAACAAACAATGAAAGGTCTACACAAGCTTTCTTGGCAAGAGGTGTTTTTCTGAAAAGCTGGCCATTTCTGGTCTCTGCTGGTCACCACTTGTTGTTTACAGACTTCACTGCTGATGAAATGCTGACATTCCAGATAGTCATTCTTCCAGATAGGCAGGCAGTGCCAGCAATAGCAAGCTGGTAACTGATATTTAAAAGGAAAACAGGTCTGGAGATTTGCTATTTGCTTTAATTTCTACCAGAGAGAAGATGGGCTGTTACACAGGCAGGCAGAAGAGAATGGAAGAGAAAGCAGTAGGACATACAGTGACTAGAGAGGATAGGCTAAATAAAGGCAGTTTATCTACCCTGTTATTTCTAACACTTAGAAACCCCTTTGCTGTTAGTCATGCATACCATCCATCCTCAGGTCACTCCATCAGCCAACTTACAATACTCATAAAGGCTTCAGGATCCACAGCTCTCTTCATTCTTCTCAGTTCTTCTGAATAAGTAACTCCCTGAAACAAATATATCACAGCAACAAACAGCCATATCTTCTCCCTGCAAAATCCAATATATTAATCTGTCAGTAGTCCTCCTCTGCACCTGCAATCCAGACAGGTTCTGTATTTTTCTGATGAAGAAAGTGCTGTCTAATAATGAATGGAGCCAGTCTGGTCCTCCCTACTTGTTAATTAAATGGAACAAAGCTGACTTCAAACACCTGTCTGAGGGCATTGGGCAGCCACCTGGACTCTCTGCTAAGGTTTGGGCGAGGATGCTGCTCTTGATCAGGCAAAAGTATCAATGAATCCAAGAAAAGGAGCAAAGCTTCTGGAGAAATGAATTTCACTCATTTGTCTGAGAAGTAGGTCACTTGCATTCCCATACCATGTATTTGATCTGTAGGTGAATTTGGAAACATTTCTGGTTACCTCTGTGAAACAGAGTTATTGGGTAACTCGTAAGTAAATCAGTCATTGTCACAGTGAAGATTTCAAAGTAGAGATAACCAAGTTGTTGGATAGTTAGTGGAAAAATTAAAAACAATTGCAAATAAAAAAATTAAATATTTATCATTTAATTAAAAACTTAGGAACCTAAATAAAGCAGTTCTTTATATTTGCAAAATTCATACAAATCTGCTTAATGACAAAATTTATCCACTCTATAGGATGAGGATGGATAAAGGAAAAGAACACTTTGCTAAATGTAATGCTAGATAGAGACTGAGTGCAGGGACCAGGATCCAGTTTTGTTCAGCAAAAAAGGAACAAAAAAACCCTGGGAGGTAGCTGTCCTGCTTAGAGGAACATATACAGCACTGTCTGTGAAGACCTACATACTCTTGGCTCAAGAAAATGCAGTGTTTGTATTAGCATCTTCTCTACACTGTATAACCCCCCAGAGGCCACACCTGAACTTCTGTAGTCCCAGCGCTACATCTTTCAGTCAGACTGACTCAGCCAAAAAAATCTATTGCATTTATGGTTTTCCTATTCAAGGAGACTTTTAAACTATTTTTCCTCCAAATAATATGAATAGCATTTTTTTTTCTTCTCATAGAACAACAATTTATACACTAACTTCCTAGCACTGCATTCTGGTACAATCTGTGTGTTGAAAATGAGTAGCTCCTTTTGTAGAAAAAGGGACATTTAGAGACCTTTGTTTTACTGAGCTAGCACCCTTTCTTTTGGTTTAAAGTCACCACTTTCTGGTCCTCTCACTTGCCATCTTCCCACACCTCTCCAGCTACCCCAGAGTTACTAACTTCAGGCTAGGTGAGCCAGGCCTGAATCTCCTTAGTCACAAAGAATCTTGTGAGAAAATGCCACACTTTCACCTCCCTACAAGCAAAACAACACACAAAATACATTTGTTCCCAAATAGTAAAGCAACTCCTCAAGCTCAGGTTTCATACCATCTTTTGCAGCTCCCATGAAGCTTCACCAGTTTTGGATCATAAATAAATCAAAGCATTACTGACCTTGTGCCCAAAGTCATGTGTTTGGCTGAGCAGCTGCGGCTGCAGAAGAATGAAAACTCGATTCCTGCCTCTTTGGAAGCGGTGCTGGCAGTGAAAGGATGGTCATGCACTGTTTTTTTCCCCAATCATGCAGCAACTTGACAATAAGCCTCTGTTTCTTTCCCACTACTCATTCCTTCTACTATCACTTCAGCTTTTCCCTGATGCAGCACCAGAGAGGGGTGGTTCCTTTTATTCTCAAACCTCATGCTTTTCAGCTCCTTAGCCACCACAGCTCTAACAAGGCTCTTCTACTATCACAGATTGCTGGATTTTTAAGGAGAATACCAGCCTCTGTAGAGTGGCAGAGCAGGATCAGGAATTTTGAAAACAAATATATTCATAGATATACCTTATCATACCTAATGAAATTGTCAATAGACCTGCAACAATTTTCTCTTTTACTAACAACCTACCAATTCCAGCTTCTCATGTTAGCTGGAAAGGAAGGAAGGAACACTGATACCTCTACAGATGTTACTGCACATATTTTTGTTTTATTTTTTAATGCATTGGTTGCTGCTCCATAATTTTACGCTGTTGCTGGAGTGGTTTCAGGAGACATTCCTCCATTTATATTTCACCTCTTAAATGGGCATAGAATTGAATGGATATTCCCTAAATGAATAGTTATGAAACTAGAAGGCTTTTCTGTAATCTGTATGGACACAGCAAACATCGCTGAGATGGGCACATGTGCGTCAGTGGTCTCAAGCATACTCTGAGTGGGCCAGAATGGTTCAGCAGTGGAAATTAGGTAGGCCTGAATAGAGAGTCCAGACAGGTCCCTTTTAAGGCATTCAGGACAGTGACCTTTTTAAGTCTCTTCTTTTTGTGGAGGACAAGCCCTGTGCAGCCATGTTGCACCATGAGTGGTGACCTCCCTACAGCAATACAAGATTTGCAGAAGTATGAGTGAGAATATTTTTTTTTCCACTTGTGTACCTTTCTATAAAGCTGGTGGGTTTTCATTCTGCATGTTCCAAGTATTTTTAAATCTTGAAACTAATTATTCTTTCTTGTTCAGTTCCCAATTTTTATTCCTCCAAATGTTCTTTCTGTCTCACAAATAATGTTCATCCACATAGAGCAGATCAGCTTAAACACTGAGATGAACATTGACCAAGGTTTTGAGCAGGATTTGATATTTCTATTCATATTATAGCTTGCATGCTTTCTTCTTGCAGTACTACCTGTGGTTAGGATCAGAAATATTCAATATACCCTCAGAAGTTATTTTCTTTAGTATTTACAGATCAGAAAGAAATATGAAAGAAAATCTCAGAAGACCTGTTCCTACAAAAGTTGTTTTCAGGCTTTCAAAGAGAAATAGAAACATCTGAGTTCAGTTTCTGGCAGCGGATAAGGAGAGGAAATGATTTTCAAAGACCTGGTTTAGAACATGGAGTGTTTTCAAATATTGATTCTACACACAGGATGGGATGTTTTTGTATCTTCTCATTATTTCCTTTATATACTCCAAGTTCTTTCATCTTTCCTGTAACAAAAGCAGGTTTCTGCCTTTCTAAAGTCTCAGTGTCTTTTGAAGCTCGACAAGAATTTCATGAGTGAACTGTTTAAATGCGTACTTGCTTTTGAGTACCTCATGCTATTCTGTGTCATTAAGTTGTGCTATTAACTCACTGTGAACAAAGCCAGCTTCATTCTTTAATGCAAAACAATGCTCCAGTAGCAAAAAACTCAAAAAACATTGCACACACATGCCATAATACCATAAACAGCAAATGACTGGATAAAGTCATGCAGGCAGTATGTGTTCAGAGTGAGTGTTAGAGATGGGCAAAGAAGGTGAACTAGGGTTAGTCTTGGGATGATTTTTTTAAAACCAGACACACACACTCTGTTGTAAATTATCAGGTTTCAGGGCAAGTTACTCACACTATAATCAGGTATGGAATTCAGTGGAAATGCTTAAAGGTTGCGATGTTGCTGTCAGAGTTGTGCTGCATCTTCACAAGTGTGGTCATATGTAAATGAACTTTAAACTGGTCAGTCTAGGTGCCCTTGTATAAATGTCTTGTATAAATTGTTCACTACATGCTCAGTTTATGAAGCCTTAACTCTTTCCAGTGCTTTGTGTGGATAAAACCCCCATCAAGGTACAGAATATAATCCCTAGCATTTTTGTGTTTTCTGTAAACTCTTTGCTCTCCCCATTCCCTCCTGCTGCAGGAATTGGACCTGGCTCTGGAAATTACTTAGGAATGGAAGATATTTTTATACAGCTGAATATAGCAGTTCATCATGGATCAAATATGTCCTTTTGGCTTCTTCATGTAGCTAGTGAATGCAGTTATCAGAAATGTTTGGCTATTTTAAGTATGTTAAGGAGGGCCTTTAAGGGGAGGTATGCTCTATTGAGAGACAGACTTGTTTTTGTGGAAGTTGCCATCCAGGAGTCTCCAAGGGAACACATAGCAGCAAAACCAGAAGGATCCCCTTGTGCACTGATATGGCTTTAAAAACATTTCATGTCAAAATGGTGTAAGCAGCTGCTTCCTGAGAGTGAGAAAAACACTGAGAACTAAGCACAGGGTCTAATAGTCTGCTCTCCACTGAATCCCTGGGATAATGCACAGCATACAGCTGCCCTCAGCCACCCATCCCATGCTGCTGCCTCAGCTGGAGGGCTCTTGGCCCCCAGCACAGGCACATTTTGGGGGTGAAGGCAGACCCTCCCTATTCAGCAATGGACCCTACACCTCCAAACAGCAAAGGAACTGCTCTCAGGGGAGTGCCTACACACAGATGGAACTGCAGAAGCATAAAGCACTAACGACAACAGGCACTGCTTGGGGGAGAGATTCTTCTCAGCTCTGTCAGGCCTGCAAAAATATTTCTGGTGGTCATCATTAAGGTCAATGGACTTGCCTGTGATTACCAGTGCTGGACTGAGTGGCACAGTATTTGTAAGTTATGAGTAGCTCTGCACTGGCACTTGGATAATTATGAAGCGTTCCTGTGACAAAGGTAAGCCGAGAAGTGTCAAAAGGAAGGGCTCATGAGGGACAGAGAGGGCTGCATGCCTGGCTGTGCTGCTCACGCTGCTGATGCCTTGTCTGGAAATGTCCCAGGCAGCGTTGCCCTCCTGCTCAAGTGTCAGTCACCTATAGAAGAGGCAGCTTCCACATGAAAAGCTCAGCACCAGCCTGTCTGTTAACTTATCCAAGGGAGATACAACTTGTGATAAGAGCAATTATTTCCACAATACTTTCTGGCTGATGAAGTTTGTGAAATGTCTGCAAGCCAGGACTTCTTCACCTCCGAGGGTGGATGAAGTCTGTGTTGCAATTTATGAGCTTTGCATTGTTAAAACTGTTTTGCCTCACAATCTGCAGATTTTTTTTTTTAATCCTTCTGCTAATTTTGTAGCAATGTATAGAGCAGTATCTTTTCACTCCCACAGTCACCAGACATCAATGCTATCAACTATAATTAGAGAAGAAAGGAATTTACACATCTGCCGACACATGTGGAAAGCTGAAAATTACATATGCATTATTTCTCTTGCACTTGTTGCTAAATGAAGGTCTTGGGAGTGTGGATTGAGATCCTCCAGCAGGAAAACTGGGACCAGTAGGAGCACTGTGCAGGCCTTGCACTCAGTGTGCAGCACTCTCCTGGTGAGCATGATAAGCCCAGACTGAAGAAGTCTCTGGTCAGCTTCGTGCTGCCATCAGCAGGATCTACCCAGCTATTTATAGAGGTTAAAGGGACTGTGGGCAGAGGGGCTTTGGTTTTTCTTAATCCTAAGAATTAAAGTAAGGGGTTTGCTCTGGGAAAGAAGGAAGGTGCTAGGGAGGTTAGAGACAGCACCACTAAACCTCTGTCCTCCATTCAAACTGGGATTTTTGCATACCTGTAATTGGGTTGAGTGGGGGCTGAGTTAGCAGCATCCCAGAGTGGGCTGTCTCTCTTCCTACAAACACCTTTCTCCTCGCCTTCTTTCTACTGGAAAATTCTCATCAAATATGAATTCCATTACTAATCATCTCCATCATGGTTTCTTCAGTCTTTTCATGCATTAAAACCAAGTTCCTCCTAACTTCACACAGAATCACACATAATCACTAGGTTGGAAGAGATCATCGGGTCCCATCCATCTCCTAACACTTCAAATAAACCATGGCACCCAATGCCACATCCAGTCTTTTCTTAAACACATCCAGGGATGGTGACTCCACCACCTCCCTGGGCAGACCATTCCAGTACTTTATCACACTTTCAGTTTAAAACTTTTCCCTAATATCCAGCCTATATCTCCCTTGGCACAGCTTGAGACTGTGTCCTCTTGTTCTGTCAACGTTTGCCTGGAGAAAGAGACCAACCCCACTGGACTACAGCCACCTTTCAGGGAGTTCTGGAGAACACTAAGGTCACCCCTGAGTCTCCTTTTCTCCAGGCTAAACACCCCCAGCTCCCTCAGTGGTTCCTCACAGGGTTTGTGTTCCCCCTCTCCAGCCTGTTGCCTCCTCTGGATGCACTCGAGCAACGTCCTTCCCAACCTGCGGGGCCAGAACTGGACACAGCACTCAAGGTGTGGCCTCACCAGTGCTGAGTGGAGGGGAAGGGTGACCTCCCTGCTCCTGCTGGCCACACTGCTCCTGATACAGGCCACCAGGCCACCTTCTTGGCCACCAGGGCACACTGCTGGCAACCTCTGCTATGGCAGCAGGTAAGATAGTCATAGACCTGTCTTTCCAAATTGTAAAGCACTTATTTTTTCACTTGTAACTTCACACGTATTAGGAATTTCTTTTGAAACAGCAAAGGTTTTGCTGACTCACAGATCATTTCTCTTTAAAAAGTAAAGATACAGTTACCAATATGAACTAATGGTTTGGTCTGAGCATCAACATTAATTTTCGCACATGAAATAATCTACTGTAAACAGTGAAAAATGAAATATACAGTAATTATAAAATTAAGATGATTACTTTGTACTTAGGAAGCAGAATATTGTTTTGATCTTTTGTAAGGGAAAAGGAACATGATCAAAGTATATTAACCGTAGCTATAGAAATGCACTTTAAATAGCAAAGCTGCTCATCAGATATAGTCTGCGTTTTCAATGGAACCTTTCCCTTATAAGGACAAAATTTGCCTGCTGACCCCAAAGTGATACTTTCCAAACCAAATGAAGAACCTACATGTTCTATTTTACTTATGTCAACAAAATGTTTCATACTCTTGCTACGTGAAGGAAGTTAACTTCTAAAATGTTAGTGCCAACACATAGTTCCACAGCATTGCACAGAGGAACAAATGAAACTTATGGACCTCTTTCAAGCTCTGCTTCACTGAATGTTGCATTTAGATACCAAAAGTTTTCATCAAACAAGGGAATATTCTTTCATTAAGGCAAACAATATCAGACAAGGGCATAATTCTTACCATCCCAAAAGAAATCCATGTCTTTTTGATGATCAGGATGACCTCTGCTTTGGAAGCATTTTGTGAAGGGTCTTGAGCCAGGAAGATCCCTTTGCAGAGGGGTCTTGTGGCTGTTTCACTCCCCTGGAGCAAACAGTAGCAGCCATCAGTTCCCAAGGTTTGTGTAAGAGGACACTCTGTCTCTCTGTGCTAGACTGTCAATCTGCAGAGGAGAGGCTCCAATATTCAAGGAGAACAGGTATGAAAAGCAGGTAATTTGTTTTTTCCTTTTGAAAACCAACAGGACAACTAGTCAGGTCTTCACTGTCCAAAAAGTTGCGGTGCAGTGATCCTGATTCTGGCAGCAGCCCGACAGAGCAGCACTCAGGGGTACCAGCTGAGAGCTGGCCCTGGCAGTGCCAATTTTAGGCTCTGTACCCCTTGCCCTGTGCCCTGTCCCTCAGCCGGAAAGGCTGGGCTGACATCTCCCTGCTGCAGCAGTGCCCAGCCAAATCAGTCAGCACTGGTTGTATCCACAGTCTTGCTCAGGTCATCCCGGCATCCTGAAATAAGTGTCTGGTGTCTGTGTCTAACAGCTGGGACATTGGGCCACTCATCACCGTTATTCGATCTTCTCAAGTAGTTCTGATCTCCAGGGCTTTTGCTTCCTTCCTGTGCTTCAGATGGCACCTCCAATTAGGAGGATTTTGTGCATGAACCGTCCCTGCTACTTGTCTGAACAGCTTCTAAGCTGCAATCTTGTTAATCTGAATAAATATTCAAATAAGTATATGAAAATTGTGGCTGAAATCCCTCCCTTTGTGCCCTAAGGGATGTCAGATTTTTTTTTTATATAAATCATACATCATGTTCTAATTATAAATTGTACTGAAAGAGACTTTAGAGAATGGATTACTGGGGATAAAAATATCACCTTTTTTTTGCCTTGAGAAAAAGAAAATATCTGAAAGAAATATTTGAACAAAAATTTAACAGGTAGGTAAATTCTTACAGTTAGCAATGCTGTGAAAATTTTAATACAATCCTAACAGAATTCTTCTTTGTTTAATAAATCATTCCCTGAGCACTAGATGAGGCCACCCTGGTTTCCTGTCAGTTTGCACCCTACAGTTGATTGTAGGCGCCAGTCAAATATTTAGAGTACCTCTTGCTCTTCTTCTTCCTCTTCTAATTTCCTAATCATGCTGCATTCTTTACTGGTCAGAAAACTTGCAATCTTTCTCTTCTAGTATGTCAACTTTTTGTTATCACACAACAAAGCCTTAATCATTTTGTGGATGAATATGCTGAAAACCAGGGAACATGCAGACAAACACAGAGGCAGCATAATCTGCTGAACATTGTTCCCTTAGAAAGGCCTCCATCCTCCCTTAAGCCTTTGAATAAAATCACTATATGTTTCTATACTTCTGCTAGATTGCTCATCTTCATGTTTTGAAAATGGATTGTGCCATTGCAAAACAGAATTATTTTTTTAGACTAATATTATTTTCAAATAATGCAGACATGCACAAGTACTTTTAATAAATGAGTTATTCTGATGTTATGGAACTGCTGCAATTAGACTCACCCTGAAACTTACGGGCAACGTGCAGTGCTAAATTTGTATGTGATGCATATATTGGATACCTGTCTTTTTAGTTTCATAAGAAGGCTTTTGATTCCACAGAAGGCATTAGATTAGGAGGCACCCTGAAGTTAGTGCCACTGTTTTCTGCATGGCTGTGCATGGTTCACTTTTAACAAGGGAGGAACTGAAATTAGACCAGTTCAGAGAAAATGGGATCCACCCAAAAATGGATGGGAGTTCCCAGTCTCCAAGGATCTTGGCATGTATGTGGAAAGAATCATTACCATTTTGTGTACTGTGAATTCTCACCTCGCATGTTCAGCACCCTGGAGTTTGTCCCAGATTGTGCAGAAGTGAACCACATCTCCATACCAGTTCTAGAAAGGAATATTAAGAAGGGCCTTTGGGATGATCTGTGGAAGGAGACAGCCTTGCCTTCCCCACTGCAGGATTGCTAAAATCAGCAGATTTTCCACGTGATGCCTTCCCCACGCATGATGCTGCCACTGGCGCCAGGGAGGGGAAGCAGCATGAGGGGCAGGTCATCTCTGAGATGGCTTCTGTGACCACTGCTCTATAATTTTCACTTGGGACTGCAGAGAATTACAGCCTTGGACTTTATTTATTAGAAAATTAAATCACAGCCAGGGCTAGATAATTGCTTAGGGCAAACTGACTTCTCTACGTGGTACACCAGCCGTCAGCCAGCAGTGGGTAAAATCGTAAATACAGGGTGTACATGCACACAGGGTGTGAGCTCATGCAATCCTCTGCTCACAATGGCTACTTCTTCCCTCATATGGCAATTCACTTCACAGGGAATTTTGGGGAAAATGTTTTTTTGCAGAATCACAGAATTTCAGGCACTAATCTCTCTGTTTTTTTCCTTTTTCTTTAAACTGTGATCACTGGGGGACTGTAGGACACTGGACAAAGAGTGGAGAGTAGCAAAAGAAGGGGTTACTCAACATACCAGTAATCAAATCTTGGATCCATCAGCAAGAAGGAACCAATGGGCTTTAGTGCCATTTCAGATGCCTTTGGGAACCTTGCCTGTCTCTGGGATTTGACTCAGGCTTTGTATATAGTCATTTTGGCTGAACCAGTTTCTTGGTTGATCATGTCTGGACTGTGTTTAATCTTAATCTGCTAAAGATTGCTTTATTTACAAAACTATAAGTAAATAATGAAGACTGGATTTTCAGGTAAACCTCACTTGGTTTATGCAAAGCAACAGCTGTATTTTAAGGTGTAGAAGAAATTTTCTATTTGTGATGACTGATGGGCCCAAGTTTAAAATCCTGAACATCCATGATCTGCAAAATTTACACTGTATGTAGATGAACATTATAGGGGGGAAAAGGATGAAAGAAGTGGTAATTTATGAGAGGAGCTCTAAATATTTTCCCTTTCCCAGGTGATGCAGACTAGTCAGTTCTGTGCCTTCAAAGCCACAAACTCTCCAGGATCAGCAGGTGCTCCCAGTTTTCAGGATTTTTCTCCATGACAGAGCCATCTCTTTGAATAGGAACTCAGTGTCTGATATCTCCACATGACTCCAGGAGTAGCAATCTTTATGGAAATGCCATCAACCTTTCAATAAAATCATAGTAAATGTATTAATTTATTACATCATTATAATTTCAATTGTGGCTTTCATTAGCTGTGACAAGCCTGGGAATTATTAGCAGGATTGTATCCAGTTTGATATTATCCTTGGACTTCAGAATACTTGATAGATAATCTCCCAGTTTCTTATCCAGTCCTTTGATGTTGTGTGGGTTAGAGGGTTTTGGTTTGTCCGTTTGTTTTTTTCCTGTTACTGATATATTTGGTTTCAGTATTTAGTGTGATGGTGAGGTTACTTTACACCATTATGACTTTTCTAGCCATGGCATATTTTCTTACATGCAACAGATGTTGGCTTGCAGAGATCTGTCCAACACAGAGAGTGTGTATAACCATGCTGCAGAGGTTAGCTCTGTTAGCATGTGAACCCCAGAGGGTTTGCTGCCTTTGAAACATCAAATGCATGATGCATCAGCTACCCAGCATGCACACACTATTTCTGCCTGAGAAATCAGAGTCAGAAATGGTGTCACTGCATCTAATTGGAGACAATCACCCTGACATTTCCCATCAAAGCAATGTGGATTTACCAAAGTGACACAGAATGAAATAGCAGGCTCTTATGCAATGCACATTGTCTTGTTTATTAGTTATAGATAGGGCTGTTCATCTGAGATGAAGCTGGTTTGCTAAATACAATCATAGCATGGAAAGGTGTGGTATCTCCTGGACGAGCTGAGGAAAAGCTGGTTAGCTCCAGTGGTGGTGCTACAAGGACAAGCCATTCCCACACACACCCTGGTGTGCCGTGGCTCACGGTCCCACGCAGTGACCTCCCTTGCAGGGGGAGGTGATGCTCCCTGTCCTGCTGCTCCTGCCACAAACCACACAGCGATGCTGCAACAGCAGAGCATTGCACAGCGCTCAACCCATCTCAGAATTAAAAAGCTGATGGA
This sequence comes from Cardinalis cardinalis, assembly GCA_014549065.1. Classification (NCBI taxonomy): domain Eukaryota; kingdom Metazoa; phylum Chordata; class Aves; order Passeriformes; family Cardinalidae; genus Cardinalis; species Cardinalis cardinalis. The sequence continues at coordinate 1,960,954 of JACDOX010000029.1, forward strand.
AGAGTTATACAGGGCAACTAATCCTCATGTATCTGTTTGCTTATGTTTGCTGCATATTTGGGTTTTTTGAGTCTGCCTTCCTGTCTTTGAGGGGGGGAGAGACACTCCTAATATATGTGGCAATTTCAGGCCCAAATTCAACTATGTGTTGCCATACTTCTGCTCAGGGAGGGAAAAAAAGAAATCTTCATTTGCCCTCTCCTGCTTTTCATATGCATCTATTTACGAGTGATTCATCCAGGCAGAGTAAGTTTATAGACTTGTGAACTCAGATCTAAAACGTGATTAGAGATCAAATGGAATATAAACCACAGTACAGTAAAACAGAAATTCCCCTTGGCTTCTGTTCTTCTTAGCAGTTGTTCTGCACAGGTATTGAGCCATGTACACACCTACTCAGCCTTACAAGAAAGCTTTTCCTAGATATCAAACTTTTTCTTTAAAAGGATAGAAAAAAGATGAAATTCTATTAAATAAAATCATCTTTCATCTTAGTAACTCCAGCATTAAAATAATTGTAAAACAGATTAATGTTTTCAGAAATATTATTTAACTTGTAATTTCTAATTATTGTTAAGTGAAAGCTCTGTAAAACTTGATTAATAATTATCATTGCTGATTTTCTACTTGAGATTAGCTTTGACTGAATTCCATTCAACTTGTAATTTTGACTGTGTTTGCCTAAGATGTAGAATCTTTTTAATAAGAAAAAATACCCATCTGAATGGCTGATCTGAATGCCAGTAACATGTGGGTTACAGTCTTATAAAAAAAGTTTAAGACATTGCTCAGCTTGATTTTTCTTACACTTTTGTTTTGAATTGATACACCGACTTAGCTGGTTGCAGGGCAGTTATTTGAATAATTACTTTTTCCATAAAAGTATTGAGTAACAATGCTCAGCATGTGCATGGCAGGTCTGTGCAGTGCAGAGTGGCTGCATGAGCATTTCACAGGTGACACAAGAGTTTTCACAGCTATAAGCAAGTCACAAGAAAGAAGAGAGTCTGCCCAGAACGGCACACAGGACATTGTTTTGGGGCAGAACCAGCACAGTGGCTGCAGTAGCATTTCCATGGCAATGTAATTCCATGTGGTATTTTTTACTTTACCTTGTCTGGTAGTTTGTCTCACATGAGCTGTCATGGTACCCTGTCTAGATACACAGTATTGATAGAGTAATTCATATCTGTGGCATGGTTTCAGGACAAGTAGCACTGAAATTAACGGGTTTGGGGCATTCTTAATGGTAGCTTTGGGACATAAAGCAAAAAATATTTTGCAATTTTGTGCCAGTTTTTCCATGGTTGAAAGTGCTATCTAAGTGGAAAACAAAAATATGTGGAGTTTTAATTTAGAAGGAATCAGTCTGAATTAGGAAATGTTTGTGTCTGTGATTACTAGTTGGAAGTGAAGAAAACATGAAACAATAAGCTTGATAAAATGATTACTGCAGAAATGCAGTATTTTAGTCCTGGATAAGAGCCAGGAAAAGTAATGATAAAAGCAGAGCCTTTTCCATTTCCAAACCAATCAGCAAGAATTTGTTTGCAATTTCCTTCTCAGGGCACTTCCATGAGATATATTGAGTAAGATTGCTATATTTTTTACATTGTCACAGCATGCAGTCCAAATGTGAAACACATAACATGTCTCTGCTGGAGAAGACACTGAATTTCCATTTCTGCAGCTGATGATTTCTTCTGAGCTTGCAGAAGCTTGCATGAGAAACAGATGCTTAGATGGAATAATAATTAATTAGAAAATAATAAGATGAAGTTCATATCATCTTATTTCCTGCCTGGGCCTGGGTTTTTGAGGGAAAGGTGCTGGATAAAGGGTGAAATTTCCTTCTTAAGTCCAATCTCCCAAGAACTGCTCAGATCAAGCTTCCTTGCCATGCTGCTGCAAAGTTATATATGCAGGAAAGGGCTGGGGACTGTTTCCTCAACAAGCACAAAAGTCAAAGAAGTTATAAAGAACCCAGAGCAAGTCTCCCCACCTTGAAAGGGAGAAATGGAGTTCTACTTTATCAAATTCAAAAGTCCTACTGTTATGCCAAACTCCCCCAGAGAATTTTACTTGAGTGTGGCTTAGAGAGAAGACAGTGTAGAAAAGCTTCTTCCCCTCAACTTTGTGCACAATAAAACCTTTTTGTGATCTTCTGCCTTCTCATGCTATTGAAGGAAGTAATGCAGTCTAGCAAAAACATAACTGAAAAAAAACCCAAATTGCTTTTTTTATTGCACAAATGATTTTTATGTGTTGGGGCTTTTTTTTTACATACTGCATCAGCAGGCAGTTGGAAGAGTTGGAAGGTGAGGTTTGCCAAAAAAAACCCTGGAAAAACATAACGAGTTAGCCAGGGCTGCTGTGTAGTCTCTCTTTTCTGGGCACATTCCCTGCGTCTGCTTCCTTCTTTCCTTCTAGGCACAATTTGGAAGATGTGAGCTCCCTCTGCAGTGTTGAAAGTCCCATCCAAAACTGCAGCTGCAAGCGTGCGTCTCCAGGGAGTGTGGAACCAGCAGGGGGCTGGGGGCTGACGAGCAAAGTTGGGCATCTGGCGAGTACCAAACACAGCCACTCTTATAGAGGGGCTTTGGAGAGGGAGGGACAGGAAGGAACTGTGCAATCATGTCACAGCGCATGCAGCTTTGTTTAGCATGACTTGATCAAATATTTCCTTTTAAATAGTGCCCTGGAGGGGAAAAGTTTGGGATGAAGAAGTGGCTGGGCAGAAAGAAGAGATGAGAGCGGGATAGGGATTAGTGTTAAATGCTGTTCACCTTCCTCCTGAGCTATAGGAAGTCCAGGATGTGCTGAGGAGGAGCTCCCAATAAATATTACTCTTCCTCCCACTTTTTTTTCTTCCCTTTTTATTTTTTTTTATTTCCTGTCTGACCTATGGATTCCCTCTTTTGTCTGTAATCCAAAGACCTGGGTTGGTTCCTGGTGTTTGCCTAGAGCCTCAAAACAAGATTCAATAAAGTCACATGCTGAGTGAATAATTGTCTAGAATTAGAATCCAAGAGGTACCTCAAGCACTCATTAGGATATAACCTATGCAGTCATTTCATTAGTGGTACGTCAGCTGATACATGGTGCCTGGAAGTCATATTCCTGCTTTTGCATCATGCCAAGCAGACAAGGGAGCTGACAGCTCCAAGCAATCCCAGGCAGGTTTGGGATCTAGTTTCGGTTCCTGTAACTTCCCTCACAGCACAAAATGCAGGAGGCCGGCCAAAACAGAAATTGCATTTCTGTCCCAGCACACGGGAGCATCTCCTGGCTGGGGTAGGAGAAGGTGCAGGGCTGAAGAGTGATAGGGTTGCAGGTGTGTTAGTGGAGACAGGTCCTCTCCTGCATGTGGATATGACTCAATACTGGATTAGAAGTAACCAGGGCCACTGATGCTGATAGTGGTGTTTGCTGATGTGAATGTTGCAGTTACAGGCTCAAGCAGGGCATTTTTGATTTCAATTACTGACACTGCAGAAATGGAACACTTTTCTCTTCAAGTGTGCTTTATTTTCCTAACACTGCTGTTGTTTGGGTAAAACATTAATTTCCGTGTTTCAAATATGGAGCAGTGCTCAGACAAACAAGGGACCGGAGTTCCAGTGGGGATTGAGGGAATTAGGAGGGTGACCATCGGAGCCCCTGGTGTGAGGTGGGAGCACTGTGGTGGGGCAGGGAGTGTGCCTGTCTCCAGGGCTCTGCAATAACTGCTTGTGCATCGGAAGAAGAAAGGAATTGTAAGTGAAGCTTGCACCAAAATCTGGTTTTCCTGCTTATGAAACTTAAAATGGAAAAACTGCATGCAACATACCAGTTCACTGTGTTTTGATGGGGCTGTCAAATAGCATTGTAGAGTCTTTCCACTTCACATGTAAAGCAGGCAAACTTTTCCTGATGCAGGGGAATCTGGTGGAAATTTTGAAGGAAAGAATTTCTGCCAGGATTACCTCACAGAGTTTTACCTTACAAATGTATTTTTTCTGGATGATTCATCTCATTTCCTTTCAGTATGTGAATCCACAGGAGTTTATAGCTTTATGCACTCTAACTCTGTGGATTAATCTCAATGGACCAGCCGAGTAATGAATTTTTGCAATGCAGGCAAAAATTACACAGCAGAGTTCATGTAGTGGTGTGTGGACTTGCAGTTCAGGCAGCTCATATTCAGATACAATGCACTGCAAAGTTAATAGCATCAAGTTCTCCCTCTTTTTCTTTCCCTGCAATTACCATGCATATATGAGAGCTTTTCTCATACAGACCCCCCACAGCCCTCTACATCATCTCTGGTGCTTTCAGTAGCCCCTGGGATGGCTCTCACAGCTAGATGTAGGGAGTGGGGCCAACAGAGAAGTGCACACTTGAGTGAATAATCTCTGAGGCCTCTGCAAAGTCATCTGACACCCCCTGAGGCTGAACATTTCCTCTGCACTGGGTTTTAAAGAAAGCCTGAGGCTTTGTTTCTCTAAGCAGTTGAGCTGCTCTAACAGCCTGCTGACTCTGAAAGAGATTCTTTTATCCCCATCCCCTTAATTTGTGGCTGGCCCTCCCTGAACTTATTTGGCTCATTACCCAAGAAGATAGCCACCTGCTTTCTTTTTCCTAATTATTGTTCCTCTGGGTTAACAGGTCTGTACACTGATGGAGCTGGAAGGTGGCACCAGGGGTGGGATGGGTGGTGAGGAGCAGAGAGGGGATGTACAAATGGACTCCTTGGCAGGGAGAACCTGGGAAGCAGCTCAGGTGCTGTTTGAGGTGCAGCTTGTCTGCCTCTGGGGTAGCAGCCACTTCCCCAGCACGGATGCAAACTCCTGGCTGACTCCAGGGTGAGTCAGCCATGGACCTTAACTGAACAGGTAATTTAATACCACAAAAAAGACAAGAAGATTCTTTTCCCAGCCTTTGCCTCCTGAGCCAGCTAGCTGTGGGGTTGGAGAAGAACCAGGCCAACACAAGGCAACATGCAAGAAAAGCAACCAGCTCCAATGCTGGCTCCATGAAGACTGAAAAAACATCTCACCTGTAGCTTCCTCTACTCTTGGTTCTGAAGGGAGATCTATGACAGACTTTTAAAAGATGAGCCTAAAAATAGAAACCTAATTGTGCAGACTCTAAAAACCGCAAACACATTTTAAGCACTTCACAGAAAAATGAAATTTGCTCCCTACAAACTTCCAAGTGCCAAAGGTGCTGTCAGCACACTGCTTCACCCCTTGTGCTGCCCCACAAGTACAAATCATGGAGCTGGCTGATTGAGTAAGGGCTGAAGGATGAAATCTGTGGCAGAGCATCTGTTCCCACCTAGGCTGCCCAGGAGCTTTGCTAAGGAGAAAAGAGTCTATAGCAATACAGTCTTTTCTCTAGTCAGCAGATTGCTCCATATATTGGGAGCAGTGTCTTTTCAATGAAGTTGATCTCCCTGTGTGCAATTAATTAAGCAATGTTCAAAGAAGAGCCTTGGATGATGCAGAAAGCTAATTTGGCTGATGAAAGTGGCTTTAATTGCAGAGCAGATGTGTGGTGAAGCTGGGGAGCCAGCTCTGCCTTTCTGGGCAGAGCAGGCCAGGGTGGGTATCCTGTTAGCATGGCTGGGTTGGGACCTTGGTTGGTGCAGGTATGTTTGGCACTAGGTTTAGAGGAAAAGAGCTTTATTTTTTATCTCCTAATGTCATGAATACACCAGGTGGAGGGTGAAGCTGTGGCTGGATCTTGGGCTTGCTGCTATCAGTTGTGCAGTGTTAACTTGGCATAATTTTCTGAAGATATTTTCACAGGTGCAAATCCACCCTAAAGGCACATGTGTACGTGACTCTTCACCAGCACACCATGACAGGTTAATTTCTGCAGCCAGAAACAGGAGGTCTCTAATCCATGTATCGTGTTGAGAGCAGATGGATACCAGCTACTATTTTAAATGTTGGTGATGCAACAATAAGGTTTTTCCTATGTCTCTTTGTAGGACTGTGTGTAACCCTTCATAAACTGCTCTTGTCAACAGCTTCAGTATTAAACACAGGCAGTCAAATATTGTGAGTCAATATCTTACATCTTCTTCCTCATCCATATCACAAATTAGAAGTCAATTAAAAAGAGTTTAATAAAAAGTAGCACTGGTTTCTTATCTCAATTGCCTTCTGATTACACTTTGACCTACTTTCCTAAATGAACATGGTGATTGTCTCTTGGAGAGCTCAGATCTTAAATAGAAGAAATAAGTTATTTACAAGAAAAACAGCCAGTTAACTGGCTTCTACCTTATAAATATCTAGCAGGTCCCAGAAACTTTCTCTGATTTCCATCACTTCCCCGCGGTGCTATGTGTCTGGGCTCAGAGCATTTACAGATTTTCATCCCAACAGCAGTGACAGTATGGCTTCTTGTCCCATGTCCAAGGGAACTCAGCCACCTGAGCTCTTCCCATATGTCCTCAGGTAGGAACTGAATAGGAGGGAAATGCTTGATTATGACTGAATAGTCCTCAAAAGGCAGAAATTATGCCAGGATTAAGGCAGAGTTAAGGGGTTCAGGGAAGATCTGGCATGGAAGAAATTGGTGGGACAGTATGGTAATTTTATTATTGCCTTTGCCCTCTAGGGGCCATAATTACACACATTGGAGTTACACACAATCTGCTGTGCCAGTGTGGTGCTGAACCTCAGGACCTGGGCTGTCATATCATCCCAAAGTTCTTCTAATTCAAGGGGGCTGTCCAAACAGGGGACATCTGGAAGGCCTCTGCTCCTGCTTAGGTGTTCCCAAGGCCAGAGATGATTTCCCTGCTGGTCTCAGAGTGCCTGGGGAGGTACTAAGCAGGTGCTAATGCCAGGGGTTTTGCTTGGTCTCAGCCCACCTCAGAAATACATTTTGCATGTCTCAAGCTACTGCAGCAGATGCAGGTGCTGAGAGGGAACCTGCAGGCTGCAGTGCCTGTGCTGAATTCAGCCCAGCCCTGAGCTCTGCCATGAGCAGTGAGGCCAGAGGAACTCAAGTGTCCCTGCAGAGGCTGCTCCAGGACACAGAGGTCTCCCCTCCTGCTGCCTGAGTCTGCCAGCAGGGAGGCACACGCCGTGGCTGTGGTGTCAGGAGGAGCACAGCAGTGGTGTGCAGTGCTGCACAGGGGGTGACACGGGTGAGGCCATGGGAGCAGAAACCTTGCTGTGCTGGCACTACCCCAGCTGAACCCCACCTGCGCCCTGGCTGCCACAATGCAGGGGACCAGGGAGTGCAGGCAGCCCCTTGAAGAGGGGGTGGCACAGCTGTCACCCCGAGAGTACGGAAGGCAAAAAGGGCCACCTCCTTGGGCCTGTTGGCTGCTGGAGCATCTGCTCCAGGCTAGCACGTCTGTCCTGTCCTCAGTCCTGCTGAGGGCTCAAAAGAGGCCGGCAGAGCTGAGAGGGGCGATGATGATGGGGGCATCAGGTGGGGTGAGGATGGGTGTTGTGTCTGATGTGGTCTCCTCAGCCTCACTCTCCACATCCTCCACGTCCTCGCTGACAGAGGGGATGATCTGCACCACCTTCTCCTGAAAGTGCACTTGCTTGCGAGGTGCTGGCATGGCTGCTGGCTGGACAGGAGTGTCTGGGGCTGAGCTGCTGTCCTTGCTGCCCTTCAGGATGCTCTTCATATGGCCCAGAAGCGAGCGGTGCTGCTCCCTCTGGGCCCCGTGGAAGGTGTAGGTCTGCTCAGTGTCACCAATGATGGTTGGGGCTGCCTCAGTGGCTGAAGGGTCCACGTACTGACCCGCCTGGGGATGCGTGTCTTTGTGCCCTGGGCTCTTCCTCCTCTTGCTCAGCAGGAAGTAGGCCAGGGCAGTGAGCACCAGCATGGACCCTGGGGACAAGAATATTTTGGCTGTGGGCTCTGGCAAGTGGGAAGGCCTTGCCAAGGAGTGCTTGGTCTGGCTAGCCCAGTGCCACCAGCCCAGCTCCCTGCACATCCCCACCCCACCCCTTGGCAGACCATGCTCCTCTTCCATCTGCACTACTCCCCACCCAAGCTTCTCACCAGGGATGGTGACATGCCAGATGAGGACGGGATGCAGGAAGCAAGCCACGGAGAGCAGCGTGTACCCCAGGAATTTCTGGAAGCTCCCTGGGCATCTAGCTCGCTTCCAGAAGGCCTGTGCCAGAAATTCAGGCTTGTGACTGCGGAGAGAAAGAGAGGTCCTTGTGGCATGAGGCACCAACCATACGCCAAGAAGATTTGGTCCTAACTATGACCCATCTAAACCTGCAGATCCTCAGTCTGGTTTGTCAGAAGATGGGTGTGCTTTTCAGGGAAGATAATCAAAGCCTGAACACCTCCTGTAGGGGGAAGTGCATTTGCCAGAGGCCAGCATCTCAGTGCCTCACTAATCAAGTGTCTGTTAATAGGAGTAAGGAGTTGCCTCTAAGCTGTGAGGACTTTGGACTTTCTGCTAGAAGACAGCAGCAGTGCTCAGCCTCTGAAAAGGACATAAGGATTGTTTACATTTTAACTTTAACTTCCGTACTGTCTCTGGAGGGAGCTGAAGCTCACCCTGGGGATCCAGGTCTTCCTCCAACCCTGGTACCTTGTGCCTACACACTGTGTTAAGCAGATGCTGAAGATCAGGGTTTGTTGTGCTGATGCTCAGGAAATTAGGGCACAAGCCTGGGTTAAAATACAGGTTTAAATGGCTGTGCTCATGGACCCATTTACCTCCCCCCTTGTCTGAGTGCACTTGCCTTGGCATTGGGGGCAGGACCTTTGGTCTGGCACTTGCAGCTCCCCCAGATCTGGTGGTGCCTGTAAGGGGCAAGGTGCCTTTGGGAGGTCCCACTGTGGCTGGAGAGTAGTGGGCAGGGTCTACTCACGTGAAGCACATCTCCAGGAACAAACTGATAAAGAAGAAGCCTTCACAGACAGTAACTGCAACCCCTGAAAAACTGAAAGGTGGAGCTGTCAGGGGAGCAGGGCTGTGTTTGAGTATGTTCTGCAGGCAGGCAGAAAGGGCACAGGGGGCCAGAATTTACTATCCAGTTCTCAACACAGTCTGTATGCTGGGGTCTGTACACCCTCTGCTTATCTGGTTTGTGGAAAACTCACAGCCCTTCTGCCCCTGGGGAATCAACTTGCAGCCAGTGTTGCCTCTGGCCTGCCTGAGTCTGCAGTAGCATTTCTTTTCCTAACAGAAATAGCTTATTTTTCTGAAAACTCAATATGGAGATCTGAAATACCCAAAGCCTTGGACACTGACTCCTGCTGCTGTTGCAGTCTAGTCTGGTGCTACATATGGTGGACAGGTTGACCTTTTCACTGCTGCCAGCTCTGATTTCAAGGGCAAAAATACTCACAGCAGATAGAAAGCCAGGCTTTTAAACTGTCCTCGCTGCAGAGTTTCTACGCCCACACCGATCAGCACTAGAAAGAGAAGGTAGGAAAGATGCTGACTGCAGGGTTCAATCCCAGTTCCCTTGGGTTAGTTCCCAGCTCCCAGGATAAATGCCCACATTTCCCCAGGGGCTAGCAAGGCAGCTTCTTCCATGGAGGGTAGCATGTTAGGACTGCCAGAACCAGTGATTCATGCTGACACACCCACTCAGAAGAGTCAGAGCTGAGTGCTGCCCTTGACATACAGCCTTGAAACCCATCCCAGCTGCACCCCTGTGATGGCAGCCTTGCCACTGTGTGGGCTGAGGAAAGGTGCTCTGGGAATACCAGCTGGCCTTGGACAGCTGGGGGAGGCGAGCAGCAGTGTCCTGTGACTCTTCTACTCTCTGCCCTACTGCCACAGGCCCACTGCCCATCCTCCTCTGCCCAGGTCCCCCCAGCGCCTGCCAGCCCCACTCCCTTGCCCTTCCTGCTTGCCCAGTCCTGCTGCGCCCAACATGTGGCTGCAGAGCAGGGGAGCTGTGCCAGCTGCCTTCACGAAGGGCTGTAGCCATAGCATCAGGATCCTTTGCTAGCCAAACACAAAAACATATAATGGGAGCAGGCAGATTAAAACCAGGGAATGAATGTTCTCTCAGTGCCTCAGCCAGTACAGAACACCAGGGAGTCAGTTTTAGGGGGATTAAGAGTATTAGCAAGGCTAAAATCTTTGACGGATTGGTCAATAGCTTCAGGGGATGGAAAATTTTCTTCAACATCCTTCAGTTCCCTTCAAGATTATTTCTAGAATGGAGCAGAAATGTAATGCCTCACACCAGCTGCAGCAAGTTGGTTGGTGCAAGTCAATTCACAAAGCACAAGTGTCAGCAGAGGGGAGCTGAATGAAGCCCAGCTTTCATAGCCAGAGCAATCTCCTGTCTGCACCTGATGCCTCCACCCCTCAGTGAGCAGTCCCCACTCATCCACTGGTGCTCAGGAAGTTCACCACTGCTCCTGTTCCATGCACACTGGCCAAGGTTTGAGGTGCAGGTTGGATCCATTTGTCTGAGCTGTGGTTTGCCCCATCTGGAGAAGGGTACCAGGCTCCCAAACAAGGACACAGATCAGTGTCCATCGAGACTGCAGTGTAGGTCAATGCCAAGGGTCAGCTTTCCCATCTGGGCTGAAAGAAATCCCTCTGTGTTTTCTCTGTGTCTCCTGCAGCTGCTGGCCCCTGTCAGCCAAGGGAATTTATGGGGCCCATGTGCCATCCTTCTACACTGCCTTTCCAGCCCTGAGCAGAGCACAGGGAAATCAGCCTCATCAGAGGGCTGTGAGGGCAAGAGCTGTGTAATCCTACATGCAGAGTACTGTCTTTTACTATCTTGTGACTGAGGACCATCCTTTATAATCTTCCCTACAAATGAGGACTTCATTCATTCCCATTCATTCATTCATTCAGTCTGTGGATGAATGCAGAATTCTACAGCTTGGCTGCCAGCTCAAGCCTCTGCTCTGGATGGGGAGATTTCCTCCTTTTGCACAGCTTCTGCTTTATCCACAAAGCTGTTTGGATGAAGAATCTGCAGGAAAAAAAGGAGCTGTTTCGAGGTGTTTGTTTGGACTAGTCACTGCCTTGATTTGGATCTTGTCCAAACCATGTGGCTAAAGGCACATGATTAGGAATTAAATGGTTGAAAGCATGAGAATTAAGAAATAAGTAGGAAATCTTTCCTAAATGCAAAAAATACAAGGCCTAGAATCACTGACCTAGAGATGCTGCAAACCCTGCAGCAAATCACAGGGCTGTTTGACAACTCTTTGCCATGAGACCAGTTAGCCATTTTCTGATACAAAGGAAGCCCTGTAGCCTCACACTGCAGAGCCATTACACTCCAAGATCCTGGGGGAAGGGGAGGTTTATATTATGTGGGTAGCTTGTATTTACTAGCAGCATAAAGACTTGGGCAGGCCTTCTCAAAATCAATTAGTGAGGCTGATGCACTCTCCATTTCATAGTTGTTTTTTTCAAACAAAACCCAAGGGAATATCTTCTGCATGGTTTCCATTTCATTCAAAAGCCTCACACACCTCATCAGGCACTAAACACTGCATCAAGCTGATTTCTTACTCCATTGTAATACACAGAGGAATAAAACACAGGCACATCTCAGTCTTCACAGGCCTTTTGGGAAAGTCAGGTGATACTGGTAATGCACCAGACCTATGGAAAAGCACAGTGAGTTGTAGTGCAGCTCTCTATGCTCTGATGCTAAGCAGACAGATAACTGCAATGCTCATTTAAAGAAAAATTAAAGATGTGCAGATGCTGCAAAATGATGAAAAGAAAACATGCAGGAGAGAAAGATGATATTCCACTAGCACATTTCTACATTGTAAACTACTTTCAATTTTGTTGGTTTAGCATTAGTTTTCTCATGGCAACAAGCTCACATTTTCTCCCAGGAAGGTGTCTATGAACTTCCTTGGAGTTTTAAGTGAGAATATGACCAGTGTGAGGCTCATGGGGGCCCAAATGGATGGGGATGAAGAAATGAGGTGATCTGCATTTTCTGATTAAAGCTTTGTCCCATCTCCCAGTGTTGCAGTATCATCACAACATGCACTTATCTGCTGGGAGTTTGTATAAACTCAGAGACTTAGATCTCTCTGCCTGTTATCAGTATCAGTCCTTTAAAGCACATTCCAGAGCCTCCATCACCCCAGCTGTGTCCTTGGGAACCTGTGGACACTTCAGCTGACCTGTATGCTTTCTACTTTGTCCTGGTTTGAGCAAAGTGCCTCTTCATGACTTTCTGCAGCTCATAAAGGAAATACAAAGGTAGGAGGGCCTGCTGTGACTTACTCTGCAATGTCTGACTCTGAAATCCCTGGGGTTCTGAAACAGGAACCACAGGCATCACATCAAGTCACCTCTCACCAGGAACATCTGGTTCACTCCTCCAGCCTTTAGACAAATCAGACCCTTTGATCTCTGCTTTACTGATGGGGAAACTGAGGCAGAGAGTGCTGCCTGTCCTGTGCCATAACAGCTAGTCAGCAGCAGTGCCAGAGTCAACCCCTGAGCCCTCTGCTTTAGCCGATTCCCCAAGTCCCACCTGGAGATGCTCCCTGTGCAATGGTGTTCCATCCTCCTGAGTGAGACACTGTGTCTGACACCTGGCTCAAAACTCCTGCATTTCATCTGAAACCAAATGGTTTAGGGTGTGCAAGCACTCGGGTGTGTCACCAAACCCAGAACACCCTGATCTGAAGCAGCCCCTGGCAGCGGGGGGCAGGATGCTACTCCCCAGGTACCAGATGGTTGAATTCATGGTGTTTGTACTGCAGCCATAACCTGAACTGCTCTGAGCTGCCCCCCGACAGGCTGCTAGAGAGGCAGAGCAGTGCTTTTATAGTAACTATGCCATGATGGCTGGGACAGAACCTCTCCATCCTGCCTGGCACAGGACATCTCACTGTGCACATTTCAAGGAGCTCATCCTTCACCTTCACATCCCACAGTGTAGCCTGGCAGTTTTGCTCAGTCATGAGTATTTTGCTTTTCAGTCTCATTCACAACTTGCCTACGCCTATGTCTGCTTTAGAAGAATACAGTTTCGTTTTCTTCTTTTGGCAAGCTTTAGCTTGCCCTCTGAATGTTGGCCCTTCCTTTCTGATGTCTCACTGTGCCTCCCACAGCATTTGGAAAGAGCCTAGCCAGGCAACCACCACTGTCCCACGCTGGGTCCCCAAGCAAAAGCGAGCAAGTTTTCTTGTCCCTCCCATAGGAAGGGGCCATGGCTGCAGCTGGCCAAAGGCAGGGAGGCAGCCTGGAGGTCCCAGCTCCCACTCGGTGCCTTTTAGTGCCAAAGACAGAGAGAATCTGCTCTTACCTGCTGCGGTGGAGATGCCCAGCAATCGGCAGGTGTACTCCAGGGCACTCCAAAGTGCCTTGTGCTGCATGGTGGAGGATGAAGGCTGCGGTACAGCCAGGCAGGAACTCCTGGGCTTCAGAGCCCCCACCTCAGGCGTAGCCCAGCAGCTCCCAGGAACAGCCAGCCTCTCCCTCTCTGGACTGAGTGACCTTCCTGGAGGAAAGGGCAGTGCGTGCAGGACTGGCCACCTCCACAGGGCCTCCCAGGGGAGGGTGGTCGGAGAATGAGCTGCCACCCGGGGAAGCGGTCAGCGCCGCTTGCCGCCGCTCCCGAGGGGGCTGTGGAGCCCCGGCCCTTTCCCGCCCGCCGCCCGCTGCCTCTCGGCGGGTGATTAATGATTGCTGAGGCAGGGTGCGGCTGCGGGAGCATGGGTGCACGGCCGGCCCTGCTCCTGAGGTGGACGCTCTGGAAGCCCAAGCTGATTAAATGAATGTGAAGTCATTAGTGCTGTGCGGCTCCCGGCAGGTTAACCATTTGTGAGGATGACGATGTTTGCTCCTGGCAGGAGAGCAGCACGTTTGTGGCAAGTCATGAGGGGCACCSCAGGCCCACTGCCTCCTGCAGCTGAGGCCGTGCTGCTGCTCGCCGTCCAGGTTCCATCTAGTACAGCTTGGGAAGTGCCTGTACTGATGTGCAACCACAGGGACAAGATCAAACGTATTCGGAGGRGTCCCACAGACTAGGGATCTGATTTTCTTTCTTTAGGAACACCAATGAAATGTGGTTTTGTTTTGTAGCTACCAGAGCCACTTGAACAGCACCRGGGTCTCACAGGTATCATAACATCTGGAATGAGCTGCACAGGTACTCTGACCTCTTTGCCTTGGATTTGGTAGACAGSCTGGGAGTCCTTGGCTGGTCCCTGCAGGACACACCGGCTCAGGAGAGGGGCAGCCCTATGTATGTCTGAAGGACAAGCCAAGAAAACAGTGGCSGTTCTGTTCCCAGCCCCACACTCCCTTGTGCTTGAACAGGGTACATCTYGCTGGAGGTCACCATCGATCCCCACCTGCTGCCATCCAGGGAAGAGGTGATGTGGGCAGCAGCATGGCAGTGCCAGCAGGAGGGTGGTGTGAGCACAGTCCCAGTGGGCAGCACAGGCCTGCAGGRCAGTGGGTTCACAGGTCAGTGAGCTCACCTTGTGCTGGACAGTCATWGCAGCCCCTGCTCCTGGCAGCACTGGCTGGGAAGCTGCTGTGGGCAAGGAACTGGGTGAATCATGCTCAACTCACATACAGCCCTGCAGGGAGGGAGCAACCAGCTGAACCTGTCCTCCTGTGATCCCTTCTCACCTGCCTGACACCACAAAGCTGAGCCTGGCCAGTATGTGTTGTACTGGCTTACCCTGGGAATAGAAATGACTTGTGACAAGGACAAAGTGACAGCTTCTCTTCCATGTTCTTGGTCTGTATTTCAAACTGGTATTTTCCCACGGCCGCCAAACGCCTGTGCAAATGAAATGGGTTCATGATTCCTGTAAATAACTGCTGATACTGTTTTTTTGAATGTTCACAAGGTTGTGAATGGCAGAGATCTTGCAGCAGGCAATCCTGACAAGGTTTGGGCAGAGTGCACATTTTCCATGTGAAAAATAGAAAGGCCCACAGGAGAAGGGTTTCCAAAGCATCCTGKGGGGCAATGCTGAATGGTGCAAACCCAACTCATGTCTTTACTTTGTGGCAGGGTCACACTTCAGGTGTTCCCACTTCCTCTTGTCCTCCTGCACCACCTCGGGTGTTTGATGGAGCTACCTGTTTTCCCACACCTGGTGACTCAGTGGTGAGCCTTCCTTTCCAAGAGGGTGGAAATCAGAGGCAGCCAACAGGGAAGGTCACACGAAGGCTGAAGAAAACCCCAGCAGGGGTACCTGCTGCCCTGCCTGCTATGGCTGGGCATTGCCTGGGTGATCCCCACGCCTTCTAATGGTGCTTTGCTGCAGGCTCCAGGAGCACCCTCTGCCTCCAGTAATCACCAGAACAGCTTAAAGGCCCTGGCATTTACGGAATACAGATTCACAGAATATTCTGAGCTGGAAGGGATCCACGAGGGTCACCGAGTCCAACTCTTAAGTAAATGGCCCAAATGTGGATTAAGCCCAAAATCTTAGTGTTACTAGAACCATGCTCTAACCATTTGAGCAAATTTCAGGGATTCCCAGGCTGTACAGGTTGTGCAGGTTCTTTCAGGTTGTGCAAACAGTCTGGATGCTTTTTTCCTGGCTGTCATGTTCTTTTTTTAACATTGATGTCTCTTTACAAATGTGAAAACTAGAAAAGTACTTTAAAAGCAAATAGAGGAAAGGAAGACATAAGGGTCTTTCAGAATCACTTAGAGCCATGAGCTTAGGCTTGAAGAGATGCAGAAAACAGTGCAGCCCTGAGCTATGACCACCCATCCTTCAGYAGCACCCAGCACTGCTCAAGGCAGCAAGCTGCTGCCTCCTCTCACGGTGGAGGTCCTCTTAGCCAACATGGGCAGTGCAGCATACTAGGCTCTTACTTTGACATTCTTAATAAACTTCACTGAGCTCTCACCCAGAAAGTACATGACTTTCTCTGAGTGCCCTTGACAGCAATGTTTCCTTTCTGGAAAGCAATATGCCTCAGGGTTTTAAATAAATGTAAATATATGGGTGCCAGTGGTGGTGGTCATGGAGGAACAGAATCTATTTGGAAAAGGCAGATGAATACATTAACAATTTAAAACTTCCATCTCCTCCCCATGTTCCTGTGGCTGCTGCCCAGCCTCCATCCTCTGAGTGGGCCTTTATTAGCCTTCCTGAGGGTCCTTGTCCCCCATGTGGGGAGGCCCTCAGCCTGGGGCAGCATAAGGCCTTCACTCACTCTTCCTGGGTGCACTAGGTGTTTCTCTCACTCCACTGCCCAGCAGGGTATCCTCAGACTTCATTTGTRTCAACACCCATTTAGCAGCTCCTTCCCTCCATTTAGGATTTTTTTGGCTAGTGCTCCTACAAAGCAACCTCACATGAACTTGATTTTTCTTGGTAGAAGGGTCCCTTCTCCTTCTGTCTCTGTTCAAGTGGGGAGATGATACYCTTAATGAAGGTGTGTTTTAGTGAGGTTTTTAGGAATGAGTTTATGCAGTCAGAAGAGGACTGACGACTTCTGAGCTTGGAGGGTTTAATAGCCTGTAACCAACATTGCAAAACCTATGCACCAGCACAGGCTGTTCTGGGACACGTAACAGCAGTGGTCCCCACAGCACATTAAACCACTTCTCTTGCACAGGGATTTACAATTTGGCTGCCAGCCAGGATTCACATTTACAGCCTGCTTCCCGTGATGTATGGGCTGATCTGAGAGGATTTTATCTCAGGGTTATGGCTTCATGGTCGTGTTAGTCTCTGTCTTCATCTCTCCCTACTCACACTTTGCTCAAGTTAGTTTTGTGTGGCACGACCACCATGGCCATTCTTCTGTGACCAAGGCAGCACCTGGATTGGCTGCCCCAGTAAGGATGTAGGGGAGCAGCACACYCACCTCATGTTTGTCTCTGCAAAATGGTGATGCTGCAGGAGTGTTGCAGATAGTGGAGATCCTATCCTGGGGCATAGAGTACCACAAAACATGCTCTGGAAGAAACCTACAAGAACATGCTTAACTTAGCTTGCCCAAAGTACAAAACCAGTTCCCAAACTGCCTTGGACAATGTTCTGGAAATTRGTTTCTGATATTTCACCTTCTCTTCTCTCCTCAGCCCTCAGCTATAACCACCATGTCAGGTAGCCTTGCTCAGCAGCCTTGGTCCCTCTCTGAGCAGCAGCAGCTGAGATGCTCCCACCAGAGTGTCCAGCTAAGACAGACTGACACCAATGCTCTCCCTGGCCCACCAGAGGACAGGGAGCCAGCAAGCAGCTGCCCAGAGCCTTTGCAGTGGTGCCAGGTGCCTCCCCCCTGTGCTCTCCTTCCACCAGGTCACCTGCCATGGCGGGGACATGCCACAACAGCAGGCTGATGGCAGATGGACCCAGTCGATTGGAAGTACCAATGAACTGCAGCTGTGGGTTCACTGGCTATGAWTATCTCCTTGCAGTCAGCAAGAGTTTCACTCTGCCTTGTATCCCCAGAAGTCCACTGCTTTCCAGAACAGTCTGAATGTACTGACAGCATCCTGAGGCGAGCTTGGCAGACCTTCCTCCGCTCCTGAGCCAGGGAAAAACATGGCAGAGAGCAGCCTGAAGTCACAGAACCAGCAGAGCTAAAGAGGAAATCTTACATGTGCCGCCCCTTCCTTTGCTGYAGCAGAGAACGATGCCCTCTGCAGTCTCCGGGCCCGGGCAGCAGTGCGAGCCGTGCTGGGGATGCCCGGCAGGGGACAGCAGGACCCCGCACGGCACAGACCGGCTGCTCCCCGTGCAAGGCAGGCTGCAGCCAGCCCCCTGCAAGGTGGGGATGAAAGGGCTTCATTAAGTTTTACTGTTTGAACAAGAAAAGCGTGATAACCACAATATGGATCTGAAGGGGACTGGGGAGAGCCCAGAGCTGCAGTGAACACAAATCAACAACTGGCCTGTTTTGCTTTATGCTCTGCGATCAAAGGAATCAACGTGCTGCCGAGCACTCGTCTGCTCCTCCGGGAATTTCCCAGCGCAGCAGGAATGCCAAGGCTCAGCAGCACTGCCCCACATCAGCCCAGCCAGCCCCAGGAGGCTCTGGTGCGCAGCTCCAGGTCTGCAGGCTGACCCAGCACGGAGGGTGGGCTGGAGGGGCTGGTGAGGAGCCTCTGTACCCACAGCCCCTCCTGGGGACCCTCTCCCTGCCAGCACAACTGGAGAGACCCTGCATTTATCCTGGGGACTGAGCTTTCCGGCATCCAGTGTTAATGAAACTCAGGACACACTGTRGTGTGGGATGATGTGGGATGATACCGGGGAAGGGGGCTGAGGTTGATACCTCCGTGGCAAAGACAATCAGAAAATGGRTGTAGAAACCCATCTGATGCACTTGTGGGGATCTCACAGACCTCTACAGCACCTCTATCACTCTGACTTGCTGGTGATTTCTGCTTTCCCTGTGAAACCTGCAAGCTTCCTCACCCCAGCCCCTGGCTCAGGAAAGCAACCTCCCAGCATGTCAGCATGAATTTGCCTTTTCTTACTTGGTCACCTGTTTGACACCAACTTTAGAGGCTTTCCTGATACCAGTTCCCTGTGGCAGCATGTGTGAGGGCCTCCTAGCTGGCCACCCCCCAAGAGTGGGGCACAGCTCTGTACAGCTGGGATCAATCCCCATCCCAGCGCTGCCCTGCTCTCCAAGGGGGTGGGCTGAGCAGTGTGTGCTTGTGTCATTTCACAGTATTTGGCAGAGAGATGTGTGATCAGGATATGTGCATATRTAGGCAAGTGTATGTATATATGTTTTGAAAACCCATGTGTTTTTCTTAAACTAAGCTGTAATAACAAGAACTATCAAAATTACATTTATTTATTATGCATTTGATCTCCACTTCCACAGCAGGGCTCCTAGAGAKTGGTGTCCAGCTTCCAGAACCATGTGATTATGCAAGACTCTCCATGAAAACACATTTCTAGCTCAGCAAACTGCAAAGAAAAATTGCAGAAACAGACTCAAAATCCAGAGAAAAGAAAGCTCCCAAGTTTAATCTTTSTTTCCTATTACTAATAGTATTATTTCTAATTTTATGATTGAAATGCATGATCTTTGTGGGATTACAGTAAAGCTAAACAAGAAACGTCACAGGGAACTAGGGAGAGGGGACATCAGGAACTGAAATAAGGGTCAAGGCAGTAATTCCAAATCTAAACCCCAAGGCAAGAAATACCTTCGATCTCAGCACTTCTCATCTGCCTGTGAAGTTTCTGTGCTGACAGCAGTGTGACTGGCTAGGAGGACTGAGGCTGGGAGCTGCAAAATGAAGGTAGAAGAGGCCTTCAAGGCAGAAGAGGCCTGACAGGGATAGGGGTGCTCCCCCAGATTAACAAGGGGCAGGGGATGCCAGCCAGTGAGATGTATGAGCCTTCTGTCCAGGGAGCTGCCAGGAACCCCCTCAGGGATGTGCCTGGTGCACAGGGGGGCTGCTCCCTGTTGCGGGCACAAGCCCTCTCCAGTGGGACTGTCTGCACTCCACTGGGAGTTTGATGGGAGTCCTTTAGCAGGTGGGTGTGTTGGTTAGCATTGTCTAAGAGGCAGCTAGAAGTGATCAGTAAGGCACACACAGGCAAGCAGAGCGGATGGAAAAGGTTGTGCTTAGGATCACTTACTGCAATATGGGCATGGCTTGGGATCTGGATGTGAAGGCYGTGGGTTTCACCTCACATGGATCCAGTAAGCACATATCCACTTTTCCCACTGACACTGAAGAATTCCTCACCTCACAAGAAGTCCCATGGGACTCGAGTAATGAAATAGGGAGGTAATTGAAGGTTGAAAGACCATCACTGCCTGTACTAATAACAATGTGTTGTTTGTAGCATAGTAAAAGAAGTATGGTTTGGATCACAGTAAAAGAAGTCCAGCCCCACACCACAGGTCACAAAAAAACCCAGAGTCTACACAGCAGCAGTGCAGAGGCAGAAAAATTACCCACGAGATAGGCTAGAGTAGCCTCAGCCTATTTGTACAGAGCTGAAGAAGAGATGAAATCAATCACACATCTTTTGCYTGAATATGCCACTCAGCTGCTGCTGGGACCCCTGAATAAAGACTGTAGCTTCCTCCCAAAGCCAGGCAATTCCTTCCTCAGCAGCTGTCCACCAGTCTACCAGTCCACCAGTCAGTGGATATGAGCTTTGGACTGTCACAGTAGGTGTTTGAACTGCTGGCCAAGCAGCTCTGAAGTTCCATCTCCCCTCTTCCAACTTCTCCATSCCTTCAGCTTCCGCTCCACAAAAAAAATTTCTATCATCTGCCATCACCCTGGGAGACAGCAACTTGCAGCAGCAGTGCAGGGGCCACATGCAGGTGTGAGAGGGTGTTCAGAAGGGGTTGCTGTTCCTGGWGCAGTGTGACATGTTACAGTGTTCTGTATGTGCTGGCTGACTCTCATCACTGAGACCCAACGAGGCCAACAGAAGTGCTGTGTCAACATAAAGTAAATATTCTTAGTTTTTCTGTTGCACTGATTAATTTTCATCTTGAATGCGGCAACTGAGGTGGGGTGATGCCTCGATCCAGATGGTATCACACTGCATTGTCAGCAGCACAGCTTACTCAAGGATGATGAATCTTTGCCTACCWGTCTGTAAGTCTTCAGTYCCCTTGTGAAATACAGTGCTAGCTCTCAGTCGAGGAGCTTACTTAGCTAAACTCTAACCTGAACCCATGATTCATTCCCTGAACTAAAAGTTGTGATATGATGATGAAGGGTAAGATCCACCTCTGTGTGGAGCAGGTCTGTAACAAGACTAAAATACCACCTTAACACCACAAAATAAGGCTGTTGTTTTACTTATAGAGAGAGGAATTGCCACCACGGGAGGAAACGCAATAGTGTAAAAGGAGCTCACAGAGAGATCAAATATTCACGTGCAGGCTCTTGGTCCAGARTATATTTCCTAAGGAAGGCTGGTGGAGCAGTGTTTTATTAGTAAGTGGGAGGAGGGAGAGCTAGTAACTCAGTATAAACAAGCTCTGTGCATGAGCTTTATCCCACAGACATTCATCCATCCATCAAAACCATTTGACCATTTGCCCTCTTTTCTAGCGAAGGGGACTGGTGRCTTCTTCCTGCATGGGAGCAAACAAGGTGTGCACAGCAGTGATTGATGCACCTAGGGGCTGAGACATATCAAAGAGCCTGCTTGCTGCATTTCAAGTCCCAGTGAGCAATTTWTAGAAGGGTTTATGTAGATAAATAACCAGGGAGATTTATGTGAAGCAATACAAAACATATGTTTTTGGCTGCAGAGATGTAGAAATGCTCAAGGACTTGGAAGCTGTGTAGCTGAGGTTATTTGTAAAAGTGYTCCTGTTAGTAGGATTTATTCTGGGGCTTCATTTTACTTGGCATTGGCTCCAAAAGGCTGCAGAGCAAGCAAGCATAGCAGGATCCATCACCTCTTTTACTATGTTGTCTGAAAGAGTTTTGAGCTTTAAAACCAGAAGTTTGGTCACCCCTAGTTGGGGCTGGGAATAGGAAAAGGCTGAGAGCAAGGAGAAGTGGCAGCAAAGCAAACAGAACTCTTGGAGATGGAGGTTGGGTGAGGTCAGACAAGTCCCTGGAAGGACCCCAGATTCCAGCTTGGTCTCCCAGCCTAGGCRCCCGGCACTGGATGCTTACCTCTGAAACCCTTGCAATCCTGCCATGGCTAGTGTGATTTGAAGGGAGAAGAGGAGACAGTCTTGGCCTTAGCTGCAAAGCTGGGATGTAAATTTGAATTTGTCCATCACATCAGGTGTGTSTGTGGTAATAGGAATAAGTTTCTGCCATGCATTATATTTGCCTGGCTTGGACATCCCCTGCAATCCTGTGTCCCTCTGGCTCTGTAGTATTCCCTTTGCACTGAGATCCAGTCCTTGAACCTGGCATGGGCTCATTTGTGCCTGCTGAAGGTTAGGAGCAGGCTCAGTGCTGTGTTACTGTGACAGTGAGCCAGAGCCAGGATGTGCTCTCCCTGCTGTCCCACCCCGAGAACTCACAATCTGAGGAAGCTGTGTGCCCTAGATCCTCTCCCTCCTGGTCCTTTGCCCTTGTGGGATGGCACAGAGRACTGTCAGAGTGGGCAGCTTGACAAAAACCTCTGGAGTCAGAAGAGACTCGGTGTGGGCCAGACAGCAAAGTCACCTGCTATCTCTCTGAGGGTGTGCACCACGGAGAGCTCACAGCCCTCACACCCAGTTCCTGCCCTCCATGCAGACCCTGACACCTCCACTCGCCTGACAGAGGGGCAGACCCCCTACCACCATGGGATACCGCACAGGAAATGGATATTGCACAGCTGTCTGGCAGCCTGAACTGCCTCATCACTTATATTTCATRTCTGAGCTGTTTCTGTTTCAGGAAGGAACAGAGGAGTTCAAATTATACCCAACGGTCCCCATAAGGTGTGCACCCCAATGAACACTGATGTGCACATAAAACAGCAACACAAGGGTAAGACTGGTAATCCCTTCTGGTTGCAGGCCACTTATCCATAAAATTCCTCCCTACATATCTCCCTGTCCTCTG
The DNA here is from genome assembly GCA_014549065.1 of Cardinalis cardinalis. Taxonomy (NCBI): domain Eukaryota; kingdom Metazoa; phylum Chordata; class Aves; order Passeriformes; family Cardinalidae; genus Cardinalis; species Cardinalis cardinalis. Next base: position 1,983,387 of record JACDOX010000029.1, read on the forward strand.
ACCCTCTCTCCTCCACGTCTCTGTCTCCTGGTAATGGAGGCAGACCTTGGTGTGCCAGTGTCTGTCATTTTCTACTCTAGGCAGAAAAAAATATCAGCTGTTTCAAGATAAGTTGTGACTGCTCTTAAATCTTAGGCTCCCTTTCCTTGTGCAGGAGTGCAGAGCTTGGGATTTGCTTGGCAATCAGCCTTCCCATGGATGGGAAAGGCCCCCTGCCCTCATGTGTGCTCACCACATGGGCCACTTTATTTACATAGCTGGGTCCACACATTTATATTTAGTATGTTTGAGAGGCCACTGTGGAATGAGAAAGCTAAAAATAAGGCTGGAATAAAATGTATGGAAGTTAAGGGGGGGATAGGAGTGAAAACTGAGGAAGCTGGAGGTAACTCCAGGGCTCACATGGCTGTGTGACCATGAATGCTGGAGGCTCCTGCTGTGAGCAAAAGGACCAGAAGTTAAGGGCACCTTTGGATATGAACCTGGATCAGATTCAGGCTCTTWTTCTTACTTGAATACAGCTTGAAATTGCAAAACCAACCCAGTCTTATAGACTACAATGCATCTATATATCTGTCTATATTTATCCCGATTTGGAAATTTTTAGTCACCACATAAGTCTGAGGTTTCTCATTGCAATGCTTTAACTCAGGTGTCTCAAGTGAGCACCCTCGAGATTATTATTCTCTCCCCCAGTAAACAGACCCCCACAAAAAAAAAGAAAAAAAGAGAAGCCATTTGATGAGTTGAGAGTCCATGATGCATCCATCTTCCACCCACACCCTGCACACATGGAGGGAATGGGGTGGATCTGTTTCTGCCAGCATCTCCAGTGGCACACAGCCGGCTACAGCTCTAGTGACCTCTCACCTGAAAGGGCTGCTGGGGGTGGTCTGTGATAACAAACAGCTCTGGTTCCAGGTTTTTTCTTACCTTAAATGCATTTAGTAGAAATGTTTCATTCAGTTTCATTCATAATTTCTTCCTTTAGTAACTATAAGCAGAGTAAATTAAACTTTCATGAGTCTGAAGTACATTACTCTCCTTCAAGCTCCAGGGTCCGTTTCCCTGGTCATCCTGCACCAACAAGGGCTTTGCTGTGGTGTTGGGTCCTGGGCAGAGGTGGTGCTGCTCACCCAAACCGATGATATAACTGGTACTAAATTATTACTCATCACTCTTGTCCTTGGTAGATTTGTATAGCTGCTGATTGAGGCTGGTTGTGAGCTGTGGTTACGGGGAGCAGGAAGGGCAGTGGGTGCTCCCCTGCCATGGCTGGGATTGCCCCCCACACAAGCAAAGAGGGTTTGAGGATCAGCCTCGGGCCAGCTGACTGTTTCCAGGAGCTGAGTGCCAGCAGTCCCCTCCCTTAGAGGAGGTAAATTGCCCTCATGCACTCTGATGAGATGTGCTTTAATTATGAAGAGAATGAAACACTACTTTCCTCACCCACTGGCCCTAAAAAGAAACTTGTTGACTCCCCAGCCTCTTTCATGCTTTGATGGCAAAAAAGGAAAATAAAAATAAAAATAAAAATAAAAATAAAAATAAAAATAAAAATAAAAATAAAAATAAAAATAAAAATAAAAATAAAAATAAAAATAAAAATAAAAAATCTGGAGAAAATGAGCATGCTTTCGAGGTTCAAGCAGGCTCTGCACCCAGTTGCCAGCTTCTCTTGAGTCAATGCAAGCAGCAGTTCCCAGGAAGGTAATTTTAGTGTGTCCAGGCTCCTAATAATGCAGTGCTCTGTTAAGAAAAGGTGCTGAAACCCTCTCCTCTCTGCAGCCACAGCCACAGTGAGCCCCCCAGAAACACCAGTCTCTCTYCTGGGAGTGGGGTTTTCCCATCCACACCGGGTATCCTGAGCCCCGAGAGGAGCTGGGGCCTATGCACCTATTTCGATGCTAAGGCTGCCTCTCAGGAGTGCAAGCAGATACAAATTTCACTTACTGTCCCTAGTTCAGTGGCTTAACATCCTTAGTGAATATCTGGCAGTATTTTTAGTTGATGGATAAGAAATTTCCTGTGACTGGGGAACACAGGAATTTCAGTCTCCTGTAGTCTATGATAAAACTTGTTTCAACTCTGGCATGAAATTCAAAGGCAATTTTAGCCTTTTTCAGAAAGGTGGAAAACAGTAGTCTTGASCAGAAGCAAAATTCTCTTTTAGTGACTCCAAACTCTCTAACTCTCATATTTGCACTTCTAGCAGAAGTTATTCTTGCGTTAGATTTGCCTGCTCACAAAACTCTCCGCTTGAATCTCGCAACATTTTCTTATGAGACAATGTTGCATCACCTAGCTTCAGTCAGAAGCTACTTAATTTTTCTCCTCAGGGTGTGAAAAGTGAACTAAGGGGAGATGATATCCTATTTTAAGAAATATTATCTGTACTGGTTAGAGATTTTCTGGGGGATTAGCTTTCCCCTTGGCATGAGGAGAGACAGAAGTGAAGGCAAAATTTCGCCTTGATGCTCTATGGCCTTGATAAATCAGGCACCACAAATCACTGCTGTTAGAACTTCAAACATCCCTTAATGGGTGGGTGGTGGAAGTGCACTATCTTTTGAGAAGATCCTCCTGTTTCTTACTTGCATGTTAATTTAGCAGCTCCCAAAATAGCAATCTATAGTACCTAGATTCATAATTCATAATTAAAACTCCTGGCAGTGTTCAGGCTCCACTGCTGGTTTGACCTCTGTGCCTCTCCATGAGCATACATSTCAAGGGATTCTTGCCCTCTTCTCAGGGAGAGCCCTGTGACTTATCCCATTAAGTTAACAGAAGGTCATATAATAGTCATAAAAATATTATGGATCCCTCCCACATTCCTCACCCGTGGCAAAATACTGCTACAGGGAACAATCAGTGCTTTTTAGCTGGGCATCCAATAAATCTGGAGAGGTATTAGGCAGAACTGAAGCTCTACAGCTGCTGGGGTGGAGCGTGAGCACAGATGGATGGCTTGGGAAATGGGGTTCTTTTCTTGCCTCTGTTACTGCTTGGAAGCAAACCTGTGTTTCAGGTTTTGCAATATCTTTAGGAGGTGTAAATTTTCTATTTGTTAAAAGATCTTGTTTTTTGTTTATTTGTCAGCTGTGTTATATGGGGAAGTAACTTCAACAAAATTGAAGTAGTTTTGCAGAAGTGCTGTTCKGCTGGGTTGCTTTCTCTGTACTGGTTAAGAGGCTTATTTTGTATGGGACCTACCCAAAAGCAATCTCCCTCCAAGCTCCCTGCACTGCTCCTTGCTGAAGCTCACTGCTGCCAGATGAGCAGCTGTGAGTTCTGTCCCTTGGATCCCAGGAGCAGYGTGTAATTCAGGCTTTTTGTACAGAGAATTGCAATGTCTGCTACAGGCTGTCCTCCTCAGCTCCAGCCCACCGAGTCCTCTGCATCTGGCTGCTCTGGCTCGGGCTCTGTCTGCAGCTGGGGACTGAGTCATGCTGGCATTGTCAGCCCAGCAAGCAGCCTGGGCATTTCTACTCCCTGTGGTGCCTGAGCTTGTCTCATGGGCTSTTTCCTTACTCTTTCCTAAGCCCCTGGGAAAGACCTGGGGGAATGTGGTTCTTTCTATGCACCTGTTATTTGATCTGCTCTGGGTCTGAGCTGCTGTGTGCCCCTAACCTCTGGGTGGGGTATTTGGGGTGAGAGTTGTGCCATGTGCAGTGGGATGACACTGGTTGCTGCTACTTAGGCCAACACAGGGTCACAAAGTTTTCACACCACTTGGGAGTGGGGTTCCTTCAGGGAAACTTGTCTGACATACGTGTTCAAACTTTCCTCCTTCACACTCCCCAGTACTTGCTGGAACCCCTTGGTTCTCTTGTGCTTTGTCTTGGCATGTACAGAAACACTGTGCCTGAGGACTCTGCCACCATCCCAGCTCTACCTGGAATTTGGGTTCCACAGCCCTGCTGAGTCCTGCATGTCGTACCTCAARCCTAGCTTTAGCAGAACCTTTATATGCATTACCTTTTGTTAAAACATGTCCCAAGGGTCAGGAATGAAAGGATGCTGCTGCCATGTGACTGAACTCCATGTTCTGAACCCTTTGCATGCTCTCATCTCCTTGCTGTCAAATGTTTGTTGTGCTTAAGAGGGCAGCAAAACAAACCTTGCCTGGCCTCTCTGGAGCCAGTTGTGTGACAGTCAAGAGACTCAGCCAGCAGCCAACGGAGCTGTGACTAACTCCTGCAATAACACAACCTTTCAGGATGAACAGTGACCTTCATAGGCTTAAGTATGTTTCTTTATGASCAATAAAGTGTGGTCATGGCTATATTCCCAATGATTTCTCTATGGATGGCAAGTAGCTGGAAGAAGTGTTTACAGACAGAATTAGCAGTTTGAAGAAACTGAGGTATGCTCCTGCTATTGACTCCTTTGAAAAGTTTCTGCAAGCACTGAATGAACAAAGGAACAGGCTGCCATGCTATGCGGCTGTTGAAGAAAGTCTTCCTGGTGCTTTAGGTCAGAATCTATCAGAATTTTATCCAGAAGTGAATTCATGTGTTGACAATGTGTTGCAGGGGTAAGGTCACATGCAGTCTTAAGATTGTTCTCAGGAACTTCTTTTGCTGCTCACACAATTTTCAGGCTGAAATGATGTATGTGAAGAGAGCAGGATGAGAGACAACTCAAACTCCTTGCCCATTAGCTTTTTGGATAAACTTCAGATTTTAGCATGGGGGTGCCAGCCACTCTGTCTAGGAGGGAAGTAGTCTAATGTGCTACATCTGCAGGCTAGTGGGCACCCTGTGCCACAACTTTGGGCTGTGGTGTGTTAATGAGGAGTCTCAGCCTGGCAGGGAGTGTGTGCCCAGGCTGGCACCTCTGGGATGCACACACTCACTGCTTCACAAGAACACACTGGGGACATCTCCTGTGCAGGTATTCTTCTCCATAGGGCCTGGAATGAGCAGCTGTAGATCAGTTGTTGTGTGATTGCCCTTCCAAAGTGCTACCTAATGCAGAGTGAGGCTGGTCCCTGCAGGGATCCCGGCCAGCCTCAGCCTTGGACACCAGCTGAGGATCAGGATGGGGGCCCACTSTAACCCTTGCTCAGGCAAAGGCCAGGCAGAAGGAGAAAGCAGAACTCAAGAAAATAKTTTCCCCAGGGAAGCTCCTGCAGGAACAAAAAGCCAAAGCCTCTGTAACAGAGCCAAACATCAATGAAGGAAAAATCTAATTACCTCTTCTTGTGGGGTTTGCAGTACAGGAAATGTGGCCCTCTGGGATAGATGTAAATATAGGCATAATCTAATGCCATACTTGCCTGAACTCCCTGAATTCAGGATCTCCCTATTAAGCAGTCAGTTGGTTCTAATGGGAGGTTTTGAGCTGGAGCTGGTGTCTGCTTTCTCCCCTCTCTCCCCAYCAGCCTGTGCACAGTGCAGCAGGTGAAGGCCAGAGGCATTGTAAAATAATTGGCATGAGTTACTTCTCTTGATTCCTTTAGTTTTTCACATAATGTGATGATGTCTATAACCTCCTCGCTGTTTCCACAGCTATTGCTGGAGAGGAGTGTAAAAAGGGAGCCCTTCAGGTGTGGAAAACTGCCCTGAACAGCAGCCTGTGTGTCTGTCCATGCTCCCTCCTGGCAGCACTGCAGCCTATCTTCAGCAAGGGTCTGCCTCAATTTGAGTGGATTTGAGACCTGCAAGACTTTGGTCTCTTGCCAGTCCTAGTGATTTTTGCTTGTGATTTGTTGCTGAAATCTTGAGAGCTGACAGGTCTGGGTTTGCTTTCCAATCCTGCCTGTGTGAGAAGGTGGGGTGGTCCTGGGATGGTCAGTGCASGTCCAGGACCCAGTTTCCACAAAGGTGTGTAAGGTTGGTTGTTTCAAACTGCTTCAGTGCGAAGTGCTGAAGTGCACTTCAGTGAGAAGTGCTTCAGTGTAGCCATGTGAGAAAAGATGCTGGAGTGCATCAGACTAAGGGCCAAAGTATCTTCAGCAGCTGTGATCTCCACARCTGTTGCTAGCGTGCAGTACACACACATTGGCAAAGGCTTGTCAGCAATGGAACCTGCCACCGAGCAGAAACTGCTTGAAGAACCCACATTGCTGACTCAGTTTGGGCTCAGTTTGGCTTTCCCAGCTGGAGGGCTGTGCCYTTGGGAAGTAGTGTGCTGCATGAGRTGTGCCAAGGAGAGAATAGATAAGTTYCCCTTGCATGGGGTAGGAACCCAGAAGACTCGCTGCAGGGATAGCATTTAGCAGGCAAAGGACTACTTCAAGTGTCTTTTGTTGTGTTAATTGACTGCTATCCAAGTGTGTTTTCTCACCGTGCTTTCGAGGACTGATCTAACGAGATGCAAAACACTCCTATGAAGGAGCAGCTGTGTGTGCTAGCTGGGTTTGCTTGGCTTTCAGTCTCAGGGAAAGGRCAATCTGAGTGCTCAGCTGTTCCTAAAAAATTGCTGGCGAGGAAAACAAACTAACAGACACAGCGGGGATTTTGTAGCATACTRTCGAGGAGCTGAGATCTTTTCCCCCAGCAGAGCTCAGCAGCCGTGTGCTCCCACGCAGCCAGCAGGCAGCGGGCTCTGTGCAGGGGCTGCGTTTGAGCCCAGCCCCAGGGAGCCGCTTTCCACCCTGGGCAGAGCCTGCAGGGCACAGGGGCTGTGGGCACTCAGCCCCTGCAGCCTGCCAGAGGCTGGGCTGCAAGGGCAAAGAAGGGCAGAGCCCAGCCAGGCCTGGCACAGTGTGTTACTGTGGAGGTTTGGTTTACTGACCRTAGAATTTGGGACCAGAAATCAAGACATGTCTTTTTCTGTAAGATCTGTGCCGGTCAGACAAGAACTCATGGCCCCTTGGTCCATCCTAGAACACTGTCTTGTTCCTGCAACAAGCAGTGGAACATCAGACTGCTGCTGATGGGAGAAGGGGGTAAAAAAGTAAGTGAAGACCACTTCTAAAGGCTGATTTCATTTACTGCTGAAAAATTGCCAGCCTGCTTTCATAGCCTTGTATCCCCTGGGGAGCAGTAATGCCAGTTTATGCAGCTGTGTGAGTACCCACCAGCTTCTTCAGGCTGGAGCTCCATTGCCCTGTCATGCTTAACCGGGGGAGAGCAGGAGTGGGTGAGGTGATGCTACCCAGATCCCTGCTGTTTTGGGAATCACCCAGTCATGCAGGCAGCCCCCTGTGCTTAAATGAAGTTCTTGGTAGCAGACTGATAATATCAAACACTCAGTGCCCTGGCAGCACTTCTGAAAGCCAAACTCTGGAGTGAATGACAAAGTGTTTTTCCATTCCTTGGAAAGTACAAACTGGTTTTCTTTTTGCTGCCCCAACTCGCACTGCATGTGGGGGTTTTGTTTATATTAGGCTGTGGAAAGGAAAAAAAAAAATCTACATGTTATCTCAGAGCTGGGCAGATTAATCCAGAAGAAGATTTACTTGAGTCCAAATCAAAGGCTTAGTTTTGTTGGATAGTTCTTCAGTGTCTTGAATCTAAATCCATCATGCTATCCCTGCAGCACTCAAATACTTCAAAAGAATTTGGAAAGTTTGCAACCAGACTGGAAGTACTGGGTCTCTTTCTATCTTTTTTTCCTGTTCTTCRGACTGCAACTCTTCTATCTTTTATCTAATTTATTTTTGTTATGTTTAGTGTTCAAGATCTCTGAAGTCCTAAGGAGGGCTATACAAATTAAAGGTAAAACTCAAATCCAGGACATGCAGTCCTAGTTCTGTGTAAACAGATTTTAAGCTGAGCCTATGTAACTGATGTGCCCAGGATTTAATGAATCAGGCACATTAGGAAGTTGTTGGGAGCAGTAAACTCTCCTCCTGATCAATGAGTGTTTTTGATGTGAGTGATGGGAATGGCTATGGGCTGCTGCTTGTTCTGACACCTTCTGTGCAGGGAGGGCTTTGGAAGTGGGTAATACTTTCATTACCTGCTTCTGCCCTTAAATTATGAGTGTACAGAGAATATGGGTCTCAATATATTGATAGTTGGAGATGGGCAGTCCAAGAAATGTTGGCAGAGTTCTGAGATATWGCAGAAAGACATTGTGGGTCTGGGTTATTTAAGAAGTTGGGCAGGATCAGTTCTGAGTGTTGACAAATAGTTTATGGTTTTTTGTATAGCAGCTTGGCTTCCTGGACTGATTCTTGTGTCCAGTGTGTTCTAGTGAGAAATTGAGCCCTGGCTCCTCTATTGCATCCACAGGGCAAGCTGGAGAATCTGTCTGCTTTTTCCAGGAGTTGTGAGCACTTTTCAGTTGATCACAGGTGTGCAAGTAAAATGATTTTTTAAAAAAGGTATAACCAAATAGATGTCAACTGCTGATGCAGCTCTTTAGTCTGAGTGAAAAGGAAAGCAGAGGTGCTGAGGCTGAGCTCCACATCTGGCTGTCAGGCTGCAGGAACACTGAATGCAAGGGGCTGGCCTAGAGGAGATGGGGAATTCAGACTCTGAGCCAAAGGCRCTGGGATCACAGGGAGGGATGGAAAACCAGGTGCAGGAGCAAGAGTGGTGTTTCCATGGGGTGATTCCAGCAAAAGGGCAGAGAGCTTAGGAGATAAAAGGTTAATTAGCAAGAGCTTGGGGTGTTGTTTGGTATGTGTCTTGTGTTGGGAACTAGCATCTTTAATGAAGCCTTTTCCTTTGGGATTTAAATGCTGGGTTCAAATAGCAGTCAGGACAATAAGTTTTGTTTCCCATGTCACATCAAACTGCAAATGGCAAGATATCCAAATTAATTGGCCGCTCACATTGGCAGGTGCAGAAGGCTGAGAACTGCCAGCCAAGTCTTTCCTGGGCTCTTCCTTTAATTTCTTCAAGTTGTTACTGTGTGTAAAGGCTCTGAGTCAATCATTTCTGCTCTGGGCCCCTATGGACCAGCTTGTCTTCCATTTGGCTTAGGGAGCACTGCAGCAGATCTCAAGTGAGAAGCCTTTTTGTCCAGCAGCCTTGAAGCAAAGCAGTTTTCTCCTGCATGTTTTGTGCAGCTGTGGGCAGTGATGCACACTCCCAATTTTTTTAATTCTTTATTCGGTCCATATTTCTGGCTCAGGCACCATAACTGAGAGCTGGGTACAGTATTGCATTTGCATTGCTGCCACAAATTTCTGTCTTGGTGCTGATGGTAAAAAGGTTGCACTTCTATACTGGCATGATACTCCATTAATCAGTGCTTGCCTTTGCTCCACCAAACTTAAAACTGATGTTTTTGCAGAGCTAATAAAAGGTGTTTCCTACAAAGGGGAACTCATGATCAGTTTTTAAGATACCTGTCTCTGCTATAATGGGATTGCCCATGGATTTAATGTCTTTCAAAACATTTATCAACAAATGTGTGTGCTGCTGTATTTGTTATCAGCTGCACACAAGCATATTTGGAAAACACACTATTAATACATTCAAAACCATGAGGAAGCTCTCCAACTGATTTCTCTCCTTTTTTTKTGTGTGTGTGTGAATCTGTCCTGCTGAAGTGGATGGCAATTCTCACGAGTGTGAGCAAGATGAAATCAGCTCATTTCTGCTCAGATGACAATAGTTTCTGACAACTTTCTGGAAAGCATAGATAAATAAGAAACYTTTTCATAAGARACCTAGATAAATGAGAATCCTCTGAAATGGAGGCAGTGMCCACTTTGCCAAAGGTTTCTTGGAAGCAAGTTATCTCTGGACAAGAGGCATATCTGAGCTATTCAGATATGAATTTTTTTCACCAGTGTTGTTGAACAGGGTGAAAATGTTGCCTATTCCAGAAGGAGCAGATTAGTGTGATTTTACCCATAATTTGCTGTCAGGTCAGATATTGTTGCTTAGTAAAAATATGCCAATTGGTTTTTTTTGATTTTTCAGGGGCTTTCTCCTTTTCCATGATATCTGTGAGTAAGAAGCTCAGAGTCTTGCATTCTGTTTTTCATGCTATCTTTTAGATCCATTTTATCTCTGCTCAGATCTTGTTGGCATAGTTCTCTGTGCCCAAGTGKTAAGGTTTTTTTACCTGGTCCAGATAATTTTTTTATTTTAGTAGACACTAGATAAAGACCAATTATTTCTATGATGTCTGCTTTATTTGGAAAGGCTCTTYTGTTCCAGTCTGATGTAAAATTCATTGCTGTCATGACTGACTCAGCCTGTCTTTCCCCAAGCTGTATCCTCTATTTCTGCAGCGGGCTATAGAGATTCTGCTCCCCTGGATGTTCTTGTACACGGTACTGGAAGGCTATTTGCACTTCAGATTGGATGACACTTCATGGTTGGCTGACATGAGCACGTGTCTGACATCGTAGCTGGCCCAGCTTTAAAACCAAGTTCCCAGCTGTAGCTGCCAAAATCTTAATAGGATATATAGTATTCCTGCTGATGGCAGAGGTTATTTTCAAAGGGGGCTCAGATGGAGGGCTTGTTCTGTCTCCAGTCCTTGGGATTAGCAGCATTCATGGACATGTGTGAACATTTRCAGACCCAGTGTGAAAAGCCAGACTGAGGATTTCGTTAAATCTGTAATCTGTTGTCATTTGGCTGCATGTCTATGACTGCAAAAAAGCAGCCACACAATTTTTTCCCAAAAATTTGCTTCCAGGCTAAGATCTATTTGAAGAAAAATAATTTTGCTGTCTAACATTTCTTTGACTTCTTGTAAAGATGTTGTGCTTTGTGTATGGCCTAAACCACTTTTATAATCCCAAAGAAACAGTTGTAGTGCCATGGCTGACCCACCTACAGTACTGGTTCCAGCCACCATGGGAATTTACTGACTCGTTTTTCAGCTGGTTTCCTATTCAACCTCTTGCTTAGTATATTCTTTCATGTCTTTGATGCATGCATTAAGCACTGTCCAACACCTTTGAGTATATCGAATTTTGAGGGARTTTTAGAGCTTGAACAAGTTATGCTGCCTGTATATTGCCTTTTGAATGCTCTGCTAACTTATTTGTTGTTCTAGTTAGTGCTTCATTCAATTCCCTGCCAGATGTTTTCTCAGACTTCATCCCCTAGGAGGTGCTCTGAGATAATTTCCAACTGTTGATGATTAATTGGCAAGTCTATCTTCTGTGTTTGCTCCTTAAATCCTTGTTTAAGCTAYAGCAGGACAATGTGCTAGTTTTCTTTTTTTCCATAATGTAAAACTTGACAGCTGAGACACTCTCTATAAAGGAGSATCTCTTCATCTAGTTCTTTTGTAATCAAAACTTGGGAAGGAGCAGAGTTAAAAAAAAGCTTTCTGGAAAGAGAGGAAGTTGCAGCCTAAACCTGCTAAAACACAGGAGTGCATAATGCATTGCTTAAACTGTAAATCCCAGCAAATATCCTTTCAGAATTTTCTCTGGGATTGATGCTTGGCAGCAAATCATGGCTGAAGACAGGGCTATTTCTGGCCCAGTTAGGATTTCCCTTCGTTTTATAGCCAAGTGCAAAACCACCATCCAGCTGTATTGCTAGATATAGCACTGACCTTTTCACCTTATGGGACCACAGCTTGACTCTTAATTGAAATTGCACTATAATTACACCTTAAATCCCAAACTTGTCTGTCTCATGAAACCAGTACAACATATTGGAACAATCTGTTCTCAAGTGATACAGATCAGACTCTGAGGAACCTCTGTCTCTCATCTCTGCTGGTGGTGGTGATTCCTCCAGGACACCATGGCTAAAGCTGCTATCGAAGGAGGTGTTCACGTGGGTGTAAGAGGCTGGTGAGGCTGTGGCTGGTTTCAAGGGAGGTGGCTCCCCCTCTTAACTGACCAGCCAAAACATTCCCATGAAGCAGAAGGAAAAGGTTATTGGAAAAACCTCTTTGAGATCTCTCAGCAAGAGGAAGATACATCTGTAGAAACTGAAAGTTCCTCAAGTCTGCTGTGACATCTGCATAGGTCTGCAGAGCAGTGTGCACTGTTGGTGTCAGTACACCTTGACACCGGCTTCAGGACTGGAATATTTGTCCTGGCTGTATTTCAGYCCTGTAACATGAAAAGTACCAGCTCCACTGACTCCTCAATCACAGAATGGGTCAGGTTGGAAGGGACCACAGTGAGTCATCTGGTCCAACCTTTCTGCTCAAGCAGGGTCATCCCAGAGCACATGGCACAGGATTGTGTCCAGGTAGTTCTTGAATATCTCCAGTGAGGGAGACTCCACAACCATTCAGGACAATCTGCTTCAGTGCATGGTCACCTTCCTCCCTCTCAAAGGCATCCTAAAAGACAAAAGGAGGTTGTTACTTGTTTGGCTAAATCTCTGAATTGGGCAATTATAATATCAGGATCATGAGGACATAAATATGTTGCTTGGTTTAGCATGTTTACTTTTTTCTTGTAGTTCTGATGCTTTCCTGGTTGAAATTAAACACAATTTACATCAAAAGGCTCAGGGAACTTTGTGCTAAGGAATACAGTGATGTTTATATGGAGAATCACTTTAGCATTGTACCTTATGCTCTGCCTAGGAAGAAGGTGCAGAAGAGTTTTGCAACACTGTTTGCAGAGCTGCCAGCAGGGAGTGGGAGAGACCTGTCTGAATTTGAAGATCAGCAGTGGGTAGGATGCTGCTTTCCACCTAACAAGAATAAGTGAGTAAAACATAGCTCCTCTGTACAGCTGAAACATCTCCAAAAAATGATACAGAAAATAATGCTGTAGCAGCAAGCCAGTTCTGCAGTAGTTATTTGGCAGATGATGCATGCAAAAACTCAGTGCTATTATTCCTTCTCAAACTCTGTCCAAGCTACCTTAAATGGTCTCAAGTAATGGGAAATCTGTCACTTTTTCCTGGACTCCTCCTTGCTGTAGAAACCTTTTTTTCCCATCAATCTCCATTAACTTTCCTTTGGTCAGATTCATACAATTATACCTTCTCTGGCCTTTCTTTCCCTGATTGCTCCTCTTTACTTTATAYGTGTCTATGAGAGCTGTACAAACGGTCTGTACCTGTAGGATAGTTACCTGTCCCAAGAGGAATTTGCCAGTGCTGGAGATAGGCATTTTTATTATGATGGATGACCTTATGGAGACAAAGTGATATGTGGAGTCTTGAGGACTTGCCTGTAAAGTTGGGTAATTGGTTGCATATGAGGCAGGTTAATCACTGTCATAGTCTTGTGTGTTGAGYGTACAAGAGGAAGGTTTCATGCTGGTTTGGGGCTGTCTAGAGGGGATATGCAGAGTTGAGAAGATGCTSTGCACACAAGATCAGTATGGCTAAATGGTGATTGCTGGTTAAAACCCGGGAACACAGTGTAAAGACTGTGCAAATCATGTCCTCAAACATCAGCCTTCACTCAAGACGGCATGGCACTGACAGGTAGATGTTTGTCATTAGTGTTATTCTGGGGGGAGTGTGAAGGAGCTATGCTGACCCCAYTTTAGGTGGGTACCTAAAACCAAGTAGAACTTGATGCTTCATTTCTCAGCRTAGCTATTTGTGGTCTTTAGCTCTATGTCTTGCTGTTTTGTCTGTAAACTGGGGGGTAACTTGCTGCACTACCTTCACAGGAGCTTATTAAATGTTGTGTTYGTGGGGCACTGAGACTGAGGAGTGCTGAGCAGGATACATTAAGGGAGGTGAGAGTAATAGCATTGTACAGACTGTGGRGCTTAGGAGCCCATGTTGAGCTGTCAAAGGGGAAGAAAGTTTTGAGGAACTGCTGAATGAATTTTACCTTCCCTGTATGCTCATGTTTTGTGGAGCAATAGTACMTGATTTGTATTTTAATGCTGCCCACACTGGATGCTTTACTCTGCTGTTCTAAGGGTGGTTTTGGCTCTTCTTGATCATTTTACCGCAAGGGCGGCTGCGTATATAAATGCTGTGTGATGAAGCATATGAGGAAGATACTGGGGAGTTGGTAGACACAGCTGATGCTCTCTGCACATTGACTGTTCCAGGCATTTTTCCTCTTCAGCTGGGCTGCACTAAGTCAAACTATCTGGGTGAACACAGGGACAAAGTGACAAGGAGTAAATCACTTAAGAAATGGCAAGCCTAGAATTATGGATGTTRTTTCTGTCTAGTTAAATTGAGGAGCCTGATGGGGAACTGTTTTGTCTATTGATGGAAATAGTTTCCCTGATAAACTATTTGCAATTACCTGTTAATTGTCTTCCTTCAGCTCCTGTCATGCCATCTGGAAATCACCAAAGCCTGGCTATTAACAACTGGCTTCTCAGCTCAGCAGGAGGACTGGGYTTCTGATTTGCTAATCAGAGTATCAGGCGGTCACTGCTGCTCCTCTTGTCTGGGCTTGGAGTGTGAAATACAGCATGATTATGGTTGAGGGCAAGATTACTGCATGGGGCACTCCACATTTACCCTCCTGTCTTGAGGAGCTGGCTATAAACACCAACTCAAGTGAAGCAAGCAGGGGTTGGTTTCTCCCYTTTTCTCAGACAGGAGAAGTTCTGCTTGGTATTGTCCAAGGTGCTTGGGAAATGTGCTACTCTGCTCCTACAGCAAGCTGAGACTGAACTCCCACTTCATGCAGCTTGAAAGGTCCAGATGGAGCTTTCCCATCAAGAGGATAAATTTGTCTTGGATTTTCGTGTGTCTATAGAAAAGACAAAGGAGTTCAGAGTTTTCAGTAGCTAAGAAAACCTTGCAGCAAACAACTGCAAAGTCACACTGCAAACTTACACACTACTTTTCCTGGGAGTTCTGTCTGAGGGCAAGGAGATGAAAAATGTGAACTTTTTAAGACAAGATATTTGTAAGCTGTGCCTTCCCAGGGAAAGCAAAGATGGCTTTTCCAAATGTGAGTGATTTGAAAGCCTTGTCTGATGGGTCACAAACTTCCGCTAGAAAAGAATTTGGCAGGAGACCACACAGGATAAACTTCAGGCAGAAATCATCTGCTGGAAGGAAAAGGACTCAAAACACAGGACCTCTGGTGGGAAAAAGAGCTAGAATTGTAACAGGATAGTGACTGCTCTTCCAGTGCCACCACCACAACAAAACTGACAGSAGGGAGTAATCCCCTCTGCCTTGCTCACTGCAKTGGGCAGGGACACCAAAGGCTGAGCAGTGTTTAGGGCAACAGGCACACAGAAATCTTTCCTCTTGACTGGCATCATGTCAGACTGGTTTCCTCTAGAGACACTCAGAACATGGTGATTACCACAGAACAGAAAAACATCACATTAAAAAAAAATCTTCATCACTTTTTTTTGTATGAAGCCAGGCTTTTTTTTTTTGTCAAAAACATTGCAAGTGTTTCACTGACAGGTTTATACAACTCAGATTTTGTGCAATGAAAAAATACTTWGTCASAAAGCTGTTTTSTATTGTATCYAAAAATTCATGAGGAAGATGAGGAMCAAATCTGCTTTGCCCCTGACTAATAAGAGCATTTGCAAAGAGAAAGGAACATTGTTAACCTTGCACCTTTGCTAAAATGGATCAGCCACCTGGAGCTCAGTTTTTTCTTCAAAAATAATTACTGGGGAATAAAAAGGCAGCAGTTGTTGCCTCATTTTTATTTTCCTTCAGAATTTTGGGCATATTTGTCTGGGACAAATTTTCTAGCTTTTAATAATTTAACAATGGCTGGAAACATGGAAGAAAAGTTGTTTCTCTCTCATGTGCCCAGCACTCAGCCTGGTGTTCTGTGCCCACAACCATGTCCACAGCAGCACCACGATCCCATTTTTCACTGATGCAAACTGATGGCAGCTTCCTCTCTGAAATGTCCTTGCTGTGAAGCTGCCCCTGTGCTGTGGCTGCCCAGTGTGGTAGGAGCTGCTTGGGTACTTTATTAGGTTTAATTTCAGCAAATGCTGAGACTAAAATAAAATCCAGGATTCCCATTCCTTTTCTTCGCACTTTCTCTGGATAAAATGTCTTTCACGTTGAAGAGGTAAAATAAAAATCACAAGATTTGACAATKCCAAAGTAATTTCTTCTCAAATTTGGCCTATGCTTCAGGGTTTTAGCTGAAGAACAGCTTTTTAGAAGAATAGTTTTTATCATTCTTCCCAAGAGTATACTTCTAAACAAATAAATATTCTTCCACCAATGTTTACAATCAGAAGGGGCAGCCAGAAAATTTGCAGGCCATGAAAAATAAATTGGTCAGTAAGTATCTTTGCCAACAGGGAAGTAGAGGAAAATAAACAGCATCTATTATGGAAGTATATTTTATTTGAAAGGTGTTGTCCAGTCCAGACTCTCGAAGAATTATCACCAGCGTTGAGGTGTCCTGGCTTATATCTTTGATTTATGTTTGAACTTGTTCACATTCATCCAAGTGTTGAGAAATGGCCAGTTTAACAAACAAAGCCTTTTATTCATAGCTATACAGGGTTCATGTTGCAGTTTTGTGTACAGATAATTACRTTGTATATCTTGACACTATCATTTTTCATGTTTGTTAATAGTTGCTGTTTGCCAACAATTAGTATCTTTCTGGGGACTTAACTGCAGGCAGTTGCTTTGTCTGTAATCATATTTACTTCAGCAAAACAGTTTTATTCTGATTTTGAGAATATGAGACCACTGATCCATTCCAGGGGTCCGTCCTAAAGTTCTACTTTGAATARGTCTGTGTGATTTACATGGACTAATCAGGAAGAGAGCTCCAGCTCAAACACTCCTGAATAATTAAAATATCATTGGGAGAAACATGAATCAGTCCAGTAGGATCTTTGGGGCTGCACCTCAGCTATATTGGTGCCCTCAGCTCCTGCAGGACCAGCTCTGCATACCAGGTTTTGCTGGTCAGACAGTCTGTCATRGGTACAGATGTGAGAATTTCTCTTCAGACTTGGTGCCTGCCCCAGAAAGATCCACGAGGACAACAGGGAGRCATTAAACTCAGTGAATGGCCTCACTCTGGTAAAACTAGATGAGGCTTCTGGTCAGATGTTCTGCTCACAGTTCAGCCCCGTGGTGTTCAGTGTGTGCACTGCAACTTGTGGTCCAAACTGGCATTTCTGTCATTATAAGAGTGCCACTTACCTTCCAAGAAAAAACTGCGTGGCTCCCATCAGCCAGTGCACAGGGAAAGTGAATCCTTGTGACCATGGGGCCAAAACAAGATAGTACATCTTTCAGGGAAGGRGGGAACTCTGGTTTAGAAGTAAATACAGGAAAAAACTTCTACATTTATTATATGCATGTCATATATCTGAGACCAAGACATTTACTTGAAAAGGAACAGGCATCTGTTCAAAGAACCCCTCCTYCCCTGGTCAGTTGAATTTCCATCACTTCAGTCACTGCATTCAGCTTTCCTGCCTATAGGAGAGAAAAGGGGCAGTGAGAAGGGTAAATAGTTGGAACTCCTCATCTTTCAATTTGCTTTCTTCAAATGCAGCATTGGGCCTTGCCTGTAGGGAGGATAGTGCTGAGAGTAGAGCAACTCATAAGAAAATCTTGTCAATTTTTCATCAAACCTTGTTTTCCCCCCAGCTTGTAGGAGGTCTGGCAGACAGATGACAAAGATGATTGCTAGCTCAAAGGTGATAACTCTGGCAAATAGGAATTTTGAAGTTAATCAGAGCATCTTGGTTTATGACCCAACCATGGACATGCAAAAATCATGAAAACCTCCCTTTGTTGCTGGCAATGATTCCAAGTCTGCTTTAGAAATGTTCTACTCCACTTATTTATCTGCTCTATCTTGGATGGGAATTTTGTCTTATCGCCTTGCCTTACATGGTGCRCAAGCACAAGAGATGCCTGGTCAGGAAAGAACTATTATTTTTGCCCTTCTAGGAACATGGGGGACATTTATGTGCATCTTTGTCTTGTGGGTGAGCACTTAAGAAAGTGATTAGGCACTGAATTAGGAGCTTAACTTCCATTGCAAAGCAATGCATGCCTGTGTTTGGTACACTGACTGGCTTCMTAAGATGGTTTCATTTATTTTGTTAACCTCAGCTCCTTGGGCCATTGTTGATTGTGTCTGGCAGCGTTAATCATGTGTGTTATAGAGAATAATTTTGCCTGAGGTTTTGGATCTGTGCCATGTAAGGAGAATGTTTGGGTGGCATTAAATACAGTTTAAACTCAATTTGTGCTCACTGTGTGCCCTAAATGGATCAGACATGTTCAACAACTATCTAGAACTCCAAAAGCATCATTGTAAATGAATAGTTTTGCATAACTGTAAAAAGCAGTTAATTTGTTAACAGCCTAGTCACCAAATTCACACTGCATGACTCTGTCATGCTGAGCTGTGGATGGTATTGGAGAGAAGCTGCTTTAGCAGGACAATCTGCAGGATGGCCATTACTGAAGAAGGGTAAAAATGAGCTGTCCTTCCTCATAGCTAAAAATTTGTGAATGGTCTCTTTGTCATATACATGAGTATTACAGGAACCTCTCCTACTGACCAGCAGTTGAGAATCACTCTGCAGAGACAAAAGTGAGATACTGACAGCCTTGACTAGTACAGGTTTGTTGGACTAGCCATACAATGACTCTCTGGAAATTCCTTTCAACAAGAACAATTCTGTGGTCTAGGTTATATTGCTGACAGAATATTTTGAGCTCTTGGTCAGTTGGGAAATGATTAAAATGTTTTGAAGGTGTTTTTTTGTATTGGTTACTCACAAATGAAATACAGATGTAAAACTGCTTGAGCAATAAATCTGGCCTCAATCATTCCTAACATTTCAACATCATACTGTGCAAAATGGCCTCCACTTAAGTAATTTCCAAATGACTGAACTTCACATTTTTCTTCTGTTATTGTCATCAACCTCACCAGATGTCATAATCAAGGAAGAGCCACTAATGAGAAGCTGCTGGTAAATTTGGCATGTCTCAGTCACTTCCATGTGAATACCTGGAGAAGACTGAGCATCTACAACAGCCAATGTGAATCAAAAACAAAACTAAGAATGAGAGCATGGATGTGAACTGTTCTTGCAAACCACTCTATATAATCAAAATAAATAACCCTGTCAGTGTATACAAAGCAATAACTTGACTCACAAACAAGGTGAACCTTTCCAGTCCTGTGTTTCCACTGTTGCACTCTACAACTAGACCTAGAAAGACAGCTGTCATCTGCACCTCCATGAGCAGGATAAGCAGTGACTATTTAGTAAACAACACAAATCTGTTATTTATATTCATACAGCTCAGCTACACCACTGATGGATAAAAAGTTACAAATACCTTGGTGCTCCATTAGATCTCTTTTAAGATTACATGTGTCAAGATGGCAAAGAATGATAAAATTAGATTGTTCTCTTGCTGCAAACATTGCAGTCCCTGACTGAGTCTTTCCATAGTTAACTCTTTCTTACACCAAACAGACATTTTCCAGATATTTGCATGGCTTAACACATCTGTTTACATATTTCCTCAACCAGACAGATTTTCTCACTGATTGAATCTGAGAAAACCTAYGGAGAGAGAGAGAGAGAATATAGAGAAAAAAAATGTGTGCAACATATTTCTCTTGATGTATGTTTTCAACCCAGCTGCTCTTGTAATAGAGATGTCTGAGAGCATTTTGGACGTGATGAACTGTGACCTTCAGTGAACAATGGCCCATCCCCAATACACAGAGCKAAACTTTCTCAGACTAAGGATTGTCCTCATCCTCCCTACAGTGTGTGAGTTTCCTTTATGTGGATCTTCATGGTGGAATAAGCCAAAGTCCAKGTCTGTACCTTCAAATATCTTGGATAAAAACTGACTCCAAGGCCCTTGTGGCTGCACTTTATGATTGTACAGAGGAGTGGTTGTAAAACTGAGACCTGTTTGTAAACAGTTTGGCCTCTTTATGCAGCTTTCCCTTTTTGCTGTTTTGTACGTTCTTGCACAGGGGAGAATTTGTATTGTTGATGGAGAGTGAATTTTGGGCCTATGGTCAACATGCATGTATCTAAGAAATAGAATTTTTTTGCTATTTAACTTTGAAACAAAGGTAATGTATTTAAGTCAAGTAAGGTTATGTAGTCATGATCAGAAATCATGGCATGTGCCCTGAATGACCTGGCACAGGGACTAAGCAGTAAGTTGTGTACACTGGGTAAACATGTTAAAACACAGCTAGGGAAGCACCTGGTGCTATGGTGCCTTGGGAAAAGCTACATTTGRCTCTATTAAATGAAAAGAAGGATAAATCCCCACAAACTGCCTAGAGGAAATTTGTAAACAGGAGGTCTGGAGAAAAACTRTATTGAAAAATTGTTCACTAGTCCTAATGATTTAACAAATACAGTATGGATATTTCAGTAGTGGAGAGGATGATGGGATGTGTGTTAGAGAAGGCTGGATTGAATCCAGGCCTCTAGGATGATTTTCTGTGACAGTTTGGTTAATTATAAAAACCACATGAAAAAAGGCACATAAACTTCATCCTGTTCTGTTTTAAAACTTTCCCTAGAGCACAAGTCCTCCTTTAAAGGTTACCCTCTGATACGTAACACGTCCTGTGTTGTTTTGCTAAGTTATGACTCTGTAATAAGTGTTTGAAATTTACAGCTTCAGTTAGTCATAGACTTGAGAAGTGTTTATTTTTTCTCAGTYGCCCTTGCTGTGCAGTGAGTGTAGCTGAGTGAGTGCTCGGAGTGCAGCCCTGGACTCCGGCGGCGCCGCCTTTCCGAGGAGCAGCGCATTGGYGGCAGCGCCAGCCAGCCCTCTCTGCCCAACACCGAGCAAGAATTGGCAGCCTGGGGASGAGAGGCTGGAACCGGAGTCACACGAGGTCACTTCTGGCTGAAATGAAACTAAAGCCCATGTTTTAAAGGCAGCTTAGGAAAATTGCAGCCACTTATCCATATTTTGCAGAAAGAGTCTATCTGCCCATTTAGATGCGGTGGTTACAAAATGGGGAGTTTCTTTCCCATAAGTAACTCGTTTGTTTCGGTGAGTTAAAATTCCCTATTTGGATAAAGGTCTGTGACTGCTGGCAGTCATTGTGATTAGGACCATGCTGCAAACAGCTCAGGGATTCTTGCACAATGGGAGCTGCTGTGCACGAAGGGTCCTGGATCTTCTTCAGGAGACTTTAGAAGCATGTGTTTGTATTTTGAGGTAAACTGAAWATGCTATATGGGAAAAGGAAACACCACCATTATTACCATTGATACTAGAATACTGTAAATGACTAACACCACAACTAAATCCAAATTAAAACTATACTTCTGATCATCAAGACTGATTAGTAAGTGTTTACTGTTAAGTAGTTGATTTATTTAGCACTTCCRTAATGTTAACAATAGCTGCACGGCACTTAAAAAAAGATTTCTTTAAAAGATGGTCTTTGTAGCCTTTTGCTGTGGGGAGAGGCTCAAGCTCTGTGCCTTGGCCTGCTGTTTTCCCAGTGAGTGCCTGCTCTGTGCGTGGTGGTCACAGGATGGGTTCCCTCTGCTGCTGTCCCAGGCAAGCAGTGATTGCCCCTGGGGCGTTTTGATTGCCCCTGGGGTGGTTTGGTTGCCCCTGGTCAGGCTGGCAAAGACTGTGCCATGCTATGGGTGGCAGTGGGGSCCAGCAGCACTGCCTATAAACTGGAGCACAGCTCCAGCTCTAACAGCCATTTCTGAGCTGCTGATACCTTTGTCAACATCTGGATGTTTGAGCTAAAGCTCTTTTGCTGGTGCCTGCTTCAGACCAATGAGTGCATCTCTCTTACTTTACATGGGGTTGATTTTGTTTATATAGTTAGASAAAGTTTGCAGTTTTGCCTGTGTTCAAGGGAGGCAGGTCACTGGTTTGTTTTTACTGRTGTTAGTTGTGAAGTATTTTATTCTCCTTTTCATTATTTTTTCTTTGGTGTTCTCAGTCTGGGCTGGACTTTCTAATTGGTGAGTCAGCTTCTTTTCTGGTTGTTCCCCCTTAGAATTGCCTTRTAGGCTTCATCTGCAGCTCCTGGAATGTCACAGGGCTGTCAGTGTGTAGGSCTGAGGTGGGAGTGTTTGAATTTCCCTGCCTCTCCAAATTGTCCCATGAGAAGAGGCTGGGCAGGGGGGCTCTGTTTCTAGTATTTCTCTTACTCACATGCATGAACATAGCTCAAAGGTGACCAAATGTCCCAGTCCCCYGCTGCAGCAAACACTGATGGTGTGGACAAGGCTCTTGATACTGTTTTCAGCCTTTGCCATAGACAATGTCAAACTTGGTGTGCTGCATCTAGCAGTGCTCTCAAAGAAGTAAGCATGGAAATATATCCTGCCTTTTTTTTTCACTGCAGAACACTGTGGGGAAGCTGCCCTGGACCTGTGAGGCTGTAGTGACTGCTTGTTTTGATCACCCAAGGATTGCCCAAGGATCAARTGGTGATGCCTTTGCCTCCTGCTGAGCTTCCACAAGCCCCAGCTGCAGGCGGGTCCTTTTCACAGACACCATCTGGTATCTCCCTGTACTGGCACCATGCAGGTTTATATCAAGGATAAAGCAAACCTTAGACAGCATCAGAAAATCCCTTTTAGAAGTGCATTGAGAGGGCTATGAGCATGGACCTCTGAAAATGCAATGGAGGCTTCATTTAATTACTGTGTGTCCAGACCCTCTGCCCTGTACAGCCTGCAGATGTCTGCCTCTGTGGTGGTGTCAGGCAGAAAAAMCACCCAGGGCATTTTCACTGCAGGCTCCACTGTATTTCCTGTAAGAGGCTTGAAACTGCCTGCTTAGGGTTTGGCAGCAGCCTGAACTGATAACTACTGGCCACACAGGCTATGGAACACATGGACCTGGGTCACAAGGTCTGCCAGGAACTCAGGGCTCAGGGAATAATCTCACAGGCTGCATTTCAGTGTAAACTATTTCCCTCTGAAAAATATTCCTTTTTCAGGGCTTTACTGGAACATAAAATGTGGCCCTTAGGAGGTGGAGGCTGCTTCAAGCTTGCTGATTGGATTAAAATATAATTATTTCCTGCTCTCCTCAAATCACTTGGTACCCAGTTGGGGATGCTGCAAAGAGGATGCATTCCCCTTGTCCAGAAGCTGAATAGGATTTCTCTTCTTTCAGTAGAATGGAAAAGAAAAATAGAGAATATTACATTAGGGACTTCTATGTTGTTGCACAAATAATTGCTTGGCATCAGAGCAAAGCCAAGTAACCCCACCAGCTCTCATTCGCAGTCGACCAGCAGCAGGAGGGTCAGGTTCATTACCTGGGGGATCCTGCTCAAATGCAGGCTGCAGTCCAGCAGGGAGATGCCAAGAAAGAGTGAAGGCAATGTAATCAGCTCTGAGTGTAAAAGTTACAATCCGTTAGAGGAGGGAGCTTATACACCCTGCAATGAGTGGAGTGAGACTGGGGCTGAAGGATGAAGGAAATCAGGGTGGAGATTTTCTGGCTTTTGAGGTTTTATGAACCTTGCARACTGTTTTATGGGTTCATAAAGGTAGTTGAGTCTGCAAACCTTTTTTTTTTTTAATTTTTATAATTTAAATCCTTTTCTTTCCAGGGCCATCCAGGTTAGCAATAAAAATAATGTCAAACAGTGAAGTAAAGCTGAGTCTGTTCTGCAAAGACTAGAACATCCCACCAAAGACAGCTGAGCCACAGAGAAAAAGCACACTGTCTTTATTCACTGAATGGTGAAAAAATGGATGCTGGCTGYGATTTATTTCTATTCTCATCTTTATTTTCAGTAACTTTTACTCTTC
Source organism: Cardinalis cardinalis (assembly GCA_014549065.1). Taxonomy (NCBI): domain Eukaryota; kingdom Metazoa; phylum Chordata; class Aves; order Passeriformes; family Cardinalidae; genus Cardinalis; species Cardinalis cardinalis. The sequence goes on from JACDOX010000029.1 coordinate 2,006,929, forward strand.
TCTGTGTTGTGTTTGGTTTTGGGTTTTTTTCACTTTGGTTTCATAAGGAAGCAAAAGTTACGAAATAAATCCATTTATGCATGTATGAGTGCCTTCAATCTCGCCCATCTGGTGTTCTTATTGTGGCAACTAATTTCATCCAAATTTACCAGGAAGGCACAGTTCTCAAAGGTAACTGTGTTCCAATATGTTTTGTGAAAATAAGTGCCCGAAGAGAGGGGCAAGACCTTGTTAATGTTTTGAGCAAGGGGCAAAACTTCAGGGAGTTGAATTCATTAGGAATTATAAACATACACCCCACCAAAAAAAAAAAAAAAAAAAAAAGAGGGAGAGAGAAAGAAAAAAGAAAAGAAAAGGAGGGAGAGAACTCAGGAGAAACGAGAAACTCACTGTGCTGCAGCTTCAGGAAAAGCTTATAACTACCATGAGACTGAAATCCTTATGAGACTGTGTCGTTAACTCACGGACCTCTCTGTGTTTCTGCCTTGCTGAATGTCTGTGTAAAGCAGTATGTAACCTATAACATCTGAGAACAAATCAAACTGACAATCCAAGCAGCAGTGAAACTAGATCAGCCTGTTTGTTATTCCATGGCTAGTCATGAGAGAAACGTGGAGCTTGTTTCACAAATTGAAACATCCCAAATTATCAGCAGGCCTGTGACCACTCTGCTTTCTTTTTTTTTTTTTTTTTGTTTTTTATTGGCAGTTAAATGAAGCCAAACAGGACCAGACCAAGCTTGTTACTTCATCTCTGCTTGGCTGGAAATGTCACTGTGGTCTGACTGTGCTCCTGGAATATCAGATGTGGCTTTGTGTTGGAGGATGCTGGATCCAGAGGCAAGGATTTGTGAGTTGATCTTACTACTTGTGGGATGAACTGGAGTCTACTGCTTGCTCTGGACTCTGAAGGACGGGCATATGTGAAGGGAACAATGATGTAAATGTTCTGGAGTTAACTCTGGATAATGTTGTTTTCATGTCCAAATTTCCATATAATCCCTGCAATTTCAATTGTATATTTAGGAAGAAGGAGAAAAAAAGTAAAATCTGTAAATATTTTTAAAAGGGAGGGAGAGTAGCTCCCTTCTGGTCAATATATCTGTCCTGCRCAAATGTCAGGTATTCCAGGGTAATGAGTGAGTGCTCCTCCTCTCATCCCTAAAGAGCAGCTTTGCTTGCTGACAAGGCAGTTACTGGGCTGGGGCAGTGAGTGGTCTATTTTCTGCAGCTTCTCKTGAAAGATCATCCTGAATTTTGCATCGCTTATACTCTTGCATTCATGGCAAGCACTCTCCTGGTCATATAACAATACAGCTAGCAGGCAAGTACTTTCATGGCCAAAGCAGGTGCCTAAATGTGTATTTACTGAAAGCCACTTCAGAGATGAAATTTGGGATTACCTCCCAGATGCAGCTTTTAGGGTGAATGCAATTACTTTGGGAAATACACAGAGAAGTCCTGTAAAGGCTCTGTCCTCCTGTATCCTGCCATAAAGTGGTGCATGGAGCCAGTCACTGGGGATTCATAGCTCTGTTCTGATCAGCTTGTAAAAACTGACTTGGCTGTTGGAGGTACCTGCCTGAGGCCATGGTGCTCTGCAGGACCCTACCCAGAGAAGGGTCCTGTCTGTGTTAATTTGCAGCCCCAACAGAAACATGCTTGGGAGACAAAAGTCCCTCTTTCTTTGGCCTTGAACCAGTTTCATTGTACATGTCTTGGTGAGAAATTCAGTGGTTCAGGAAAAACTACCTTGCAGTGTCAAGGATGCTTTGGCTCATGGGTGTTAGAAACAAAGCCTTCTCCTTTTCAGTTGCACTTTGAGGAGTTTACACTTTTATACTTTTATAAAAAGTAAAAAACCTACTGTTGTAGCATTTTGTTTTACAAACCATGAGGCCTGACTGGAGTGGAGTGTCCCTGGTACCCTCCACCCATCATCCACCAGCTGGTGTGGGACCAGGGGTGCCCTGGCTCTGTCCTGGTGCCCTCAGAGACACTGTGGTGCCCAGAGCCAGAGGAGCTCCAGGCTGTGGCTTGTGTCCATATGGCTTTTGCCTTTGGACAGAGACTGAATCTCACCCTGAAAACCATGTTAGGGAAAATAACCTGCTTTTTGGTGTGAATTRATTCCTGAGTAAGCCTACCAGACCCTAGCTGGAGAGGTGTCCCCCGTGGCAAGTGGTTTCCCATCTGGCTGAGTAAAGATGGTAGATAGGCAGTGTTGCAAGCATAGGTCATGACTGTGTGCTGCTCCAGCCAAAACTGTAAAAAACAGCTGTCAAACAAGATCAGCAAGGGAGGATTTTGCTGCTTTGYTGCTCAGGCCATTTTGGGGGAGGAAGGAGTGAAGAAGCTGGGCTTGATGCATCGCAGGCTACCTGCATTCCTTCTCCAGGCTGGGTGCTTCACAGTGCAAATGCCTYACACTCTCTTATCAGCAGTGGGAAGGTGTTTTATTACTGGGCTGCTGCTGGCTGCTCACCAAGCACCCTTGAGACAGGAATCGTCACTCAAGCTAAATTAAAGAGTGCTTGAGTACATACAGGGCAAGGAAAAACAAACTGTCAGGAACTGAATCCAGAACACCTGACATTCAGAGCTGCCTGCTTGACATCAGCCTTATCCCCCTCCCCTAACCAGGTGCCCCTCTTGCAGATGGAATCTGGGTTTCCAGAGCTGTCCAAAGGAGTTAGGCACCTATCTTCTTTAGAGTGAGATGCCTAATGCCAGAATTGAGGATTTCTGCCATTTCCCCTGACTGTCACTAGCTGTTTGTATGCCCTTGGGTACATCAGTTAACTTGCATTAAGTATCCCACTCTGTGCAGTAATCCCCTCTCACAGCTCAGTGATGCTGCAGGCTGTGGAGATGTGCAGCTRATCAAGCTGGGATGTGATGAATTGTGTAAGCCAGGGCAGGGTTACTCCTGCAGGCATTAAAATATCTTCTGATGCAGCAAGGCCACAGAAACCCTGCTTCACACCCCACCTTCCAGTCAAGGGGCTGTGCTAGCACAGGGCTGGTGCACAGGCTCTGCTGTGTTTGCCATGTGAGGTCCCCAAGAGCAGCTGGGGTGAGATGCTGAGGGGCTGTGGCTCCCATCATGTGCAGACCAGCCCCATACCCAGCCAGGAGCAGGGCAGGGCCTGCCTTCCCTCAGGCACAATGGTTCGAAGCAGCCCTCAACACGAATATAATCCAGGGATTTTGTTTTGTGGGAATTGTAATCTTCAGCTTCCGCTTCTCCTTGGGATGAGAATGTATGGATCTGGCAAGGAAATGGACAGCTTGGCAGCTCAGCAAGCCTTGGCTGTGAATGGAAACAGATTGTATGCTCTGCACCRAGGTTCAGGCTGGGGAGGGATGGGGGCTGTCCATGCACCAGGGGTCTGGGAGTGTGGCGGGCCAGGCAGGCAATAAAGTGTGAGATGCCTGCAGTACTGAAAAGCCTTGGACACCTTAGATACTGCCTGTTGTAACCCCAGCAGAGCTTACACTCACCCTCTCATGGGGAAGGAACAGTCGAGTTCCCCTGAACTGTTGTTTTGCCTCCTCTCATTATAWGAAGCCTATACCTGCCAGGAGCAGGCCTATGTGTATCACAGAAAAAGCATTTTCCCAAGGAGAAAAAAGTTAAATCTTTGATGTATTTTCCAACAATTTTGAATTTTAGGATAACTGGGGAAATGTATATTTATAGCATTATGTCAACAATTACTAATATTGTTGCAGAAMACATTATTTTCTGCCAGAAAAAACTTTCACATTTATTTTACTGAGCTATGTGTTTGTCAAACAATACCTGAACAACTACTTGTGCTGAAGGAGGAGGAGAACTGTGTGTAGAAAAGGGGAGGGTATTTATCAACACCCTTGGGAGGGAGCTGGATGGGTCCCTGCTGAATTCCCTGTCATCAAAGAGCCCCTGTGGCAGGTAGAGGAATCCAACCCTCCATTCAAAGATATCATGCTCCCAGGCATTATCTATCCCARGATTTTGGGGCAGCTATTTAAATACCTGTATCTTTGAATTGCTTGTCCTTGATAAATGCCAGCAAACCCCTTTGTTAAACCAGCCCTGACTTTGACTCACATCTTTGAACCACAAGAAACATCAGGTGACATCTATGTGCAGCATGCAAATAGCGTGGAAATGGGAAACCCTGGGGCTTTGGATGGGCTGGCTAGCTGCTCTTCCCTCCTGGAGGCACAAGACCCCTCTGCTGGTGGTGGTGTGTGCCCTGGGCTGGGACAGAGCTTTATGGATGCTGGAGATCAGCCTTTCTGTGCATTTGCTGAGCAGCTTAGGAGTACAGGATAAATATCTGGGGACAACATCTATCATCATGACAACCTCACTAAACTGCCCAAGAACCATGCTCCCTCTAAGCAGCATTGGGCCCTGGTATGATTAGAGTCCACACTCAGCCCCTGATCTGTTTGCAATTTGYTGATAATGATGTCATTTATTTCTTGGTCTGGGTGCAAGTGCAAATCAAGTTGGCTGTCTGCAATTGTCTTGTTCAGTCTCTTCCTTCAGTGAGGAGCAGTTTTTGTCCCATCCACAAACACTAGTGTGCAGTGAAGGAAGGATCATGACAGCTTTTCAATCCCCTGCTAATATGCTTGATTTTGGTGTCTGMAACATGCCAAGTTTGGATCCTGAGCAGAGGCCAGGCAGCACTAGGAAGGAAAGGCCCTTGGCAGGGGGATTGGAAAAGGCTGCTGGAGCAATCAGTGCAAGAACAAAGCAAGGGTCAGGCAGATCTTGCTGCATGCATGCAACAATTGAACAAAATTGGGAATTGATCACCAGGGCCTGGGGGTAGAGACAGAATTTGCAGCCAAGGGCACCTCTCCCACCACAGCTGCAGCAGAGAGGTGCTGTACTTTCACCTTGTCACTTGTTGCAGGGGTTTGAGACCCCCTTGGATTTGAGAGATACAGCAAATGTGCCTCTATTTCTCCCCCCAAAGGCTGGGAGTGAGGATGGGTTTAGCAGAGGTGCCAGGCCCACAGGACATGCCAGGRTGGAGGAACAAACCAGCATCTTCTGTTACAGGAAGGCCTGAGATGCCCAGTTATCCAAATGGCTTGTTGGGCTGTGCAGAGCTGAATCCCTGGGGATAAGGCACTAAACTATCTGATTGTCACCTGGTATGGAGTAAAAAGGTGGTAGTTCTTCTCTAGTAACTGCATGTGCTATATTTTCCCAGTTTGACAGCATCTTGCTTGCTTTTCCCCAGTCTGGGTCCTAGGATGCTTCAGAGTGTGTTTTAAAATCTCTCTAAATCCACTTGCAATTTCACTGTCCCCCCCACTATTGGTAACACCTCTAAATTARGCTTCACTAGTGAATTTATTTCTTCCCCAAAGAATTTTCTTTTTTCCCCAAAGGATGCAGTGTTTTTATGGTGCCAGAATAAATATATAAAAGCAGATTGCAGGAGTGAGTGGAGACTAACAAACTTTGTCGAGTGCTTTGGAGTATCTCCAAGGCTGGACAAGAAACCTGGATATATATCTAGGGACAGTTAATTGGCTGGAATGCTCCAGAGACAGGGGGTGTCTGAACATTTGAAGACACTCAAATTCCTCTCAGCTCATTCTTCCAGAGCAGAACTGAATYCAGAAATTTTAGCAAAGGACCCTATTACCAAACTGAAAAACAGGCTGCAGAAATATAAATGTAACTCAATAATAAAGTACTGAAAAAAGTTTTTTGCTCTGTATGTGGCTTTGGGAGTCCTATGGCTCTGAGAAGCTTGGTATTCAGGGCCAGACTCTGGTGTCCTATAGAACCAGAGGAAAGTGTGCATTCATATTYATTTGTGTGTATATTATATATTTATCAGTTTTCATCTACTAAACACATACAAATCTGATGTGTACTCAGAAACAAAGGATGGAATTTTATCRCTTGTTAACTTTACCTCACTAAAGCTGGAGTAGCCATAGGTGTAGAGTTTTTCCTAAGGGCTAAAGTTAATATGAAAAATCATAAATTCATTATAATCTTTTAGTGCTGGAAGGGGCCTGCAGAGATCTCCTTCATCACTCTGCATTTAGGCAGGAGGATTACTTCTACAAAATGCTTATGGTTGTTTGCCTGACTTCTTATAAAAACCTCTCCAATATTTAACTACGCTGATAGTCAGAGAGCATTTTCAATAACCCCTTTAAATCTGCCTTGCTTGGAGAAAAACTGGTTTTTCTTCTCATCCTCTTAGGGAACCTGGAGAGCAATTGATCATAATCTTCTTGACCTTTTAAATGTGAGAAGATTGCTATTACATCTCTCCTAGTCTTCTCTTTTCTAGACTAAACAAATGTACTTCTTTCATCTATCCTTCCTGGGCCATATTTCYAAATACCTCGATCCTTCCTATTACTGTCCTTTGGATTTCTTCCAGCTCTCTACATCTCCCTTTAACTGTGGTGCCCCAAAATGAATACAGTATTCCAGAAGAGTGATATCATTGCTCTTGTGTTATATACACATAACACTTGTGATAATACATCTTAGAAGGAAATTTATCTTGTTTGCAATGGCATCACACCATTGACTCACTGAGTTTATGACTTGACCATTCTGTACTGTGCAGTTGTCTGTTCAGTCAGTGAATAGCTCATCATTCTCCCCTCTGTTTTTGCACTTGATTTTTCCTTTTGATGGTAATACKTTGTACTTGAACTTACCAAATTTCATGTTGGTTGGGACTATCTGTCTGATTATCAAGGCCATTTCTCATTCTGATCCTGCCTTTCAAAGGAGTGGCAGCCTCTTTCAATTTGTGATCCTTTGCAGAGTCCAAAACTGAGTTCTTTTGGCTGGTATTCAGAAAGTTAGGACAGAGATGTTCATTCAGAGGGGACCAGGAAATTGGTTGAAATTTATAAAGGTGGAAGGAACTGTGGGTTTTTTCACAACCCACTTAAGMAGCTTCTGGTTGTGATGTCCTTTCATTTTGAATTATTAAAATAGTTGGCTTTTTTTAGCTGTGTTGCAGTTGTACACTAAAGACATCTTGTAAAAAATGTATGAGTACTGATATCTTAATGCTATTTCCTCACAGAGCTTTCCTTCCTTTTCTAGTTCCATTTATAACAGCAATGTATTGACTTTTCAGGCCCAAAATGAGATCAGTTTTCCGTATTATTTCTATTTAGGGAAAAGACTTATTCTTTACTTGMGAAGAAGTTACTGCAAAGGCATTCCCCTGTTGTAAGAGAAGTGACCTGGGGACTGTGCTCTGTGATAAGAACTCCATCTAGATCTGTAACTTGGCAGGCTTTGTTTCTCTTGCCCACTGAAAGTTCATAGAGAGTATCTGCTCCAGAAAAAATCTAGTTCCTTCAAATTTCCCCTTCCGTATGTCACCAGATTTCTTCTGGTGCAGYCTCCTCGTATCAGTCCCCTTCTTCTCTTGATTCCATACTAATAATGCTTCTTCCCAGGTTGTGCATTTATATAGCAATTATAGTGGTGTTCACAAAAATGGTGGGGAAATGGGAAGATAGTTAACATTAACCAAAGGAAAGGGGATTTCATTGTTCTCATCCTCACAAATTGCTCCCTGCAAGCAAAGTTYCTTCAGGAGGCCCTGCAGGCAACATGTGCAGCAGACTCCATTCCTGCAGCATATTTCCCTGGCAGTGTGTTGACAGATACTGCTCTGACCAGCAATTCCAGTAACATCCCTGTCTGTCCAGCTGTCAGAGGACTGCTTGAGTATTTTCAGAAAATCAGTTCTAATAGTCTCACCATTTCATCTGTGCAAGGTCGTTAGTCCCCAGGTAACTATTGAGACAGACTGTAATTACCTCCTGTCTGCTGTGCCATAAATCCTAATTTTCACTCATGGGTCTGCACTGGGGCCAGTCTGGAGCTTTCTTCTGATGTGGTGATCAACTTTGGGGAGCAATCATCTCTCCAGTACTTCTGAGAGAGGATATCTTTTCTGAAAGCTACATCCTCCCACGTTGATTTTGTTTGCCTAGAGATAGGAGTTGCTGGAGAAAGTCCTGTGAGTGTATTGTAAGGAACAGAATAGTCCCTGGTGGCTTTGCTATCTGTGGGCTCAGTGCCCCTTGACCTGGATCATGAGGGTTTGTATTTAGGGACTGCAAATCCTGCTGAAACAGGCAAGTCAAAGATGGCAGAACTGGGAACTCCTGCCCTYGGTCCTCTCCTTGTGCACGTACAAATAAGGCACTTCCCTCGACTGATCTTGTGTGATGTATTTGGCTGCTTACCTTGGCTGGTTTTGCCTTCTCAAAYGGCAATGGAGTTTGGTCTTGCTGGKGTTTGCTGGGCTTGGTTGGGAAGTGGAGGGAAGACAGTGCAGAATGGTGCTACCTGTGCCACCCTTGTGTCCAAGGATGTCCTGGCTCATGCACTACTGAGATGTCTCGTGGTGCCCCAGTCAGCTCATCCTCACTCTTCAAGGGCAGAGCAATGCAGGCAACTCCCTCTCCCTGCCAAGGACCATCCAGACTGGGATTTGTATGTGAGAAGCCATTGTTATCTGCTCTCCATAATCACTGCAAACCATATGCTTTTGGAGGCATCTAGGGCTGGGGGAGCCTGTTGTACAAATCAATATGAATTAGGAGCATGTCAGGATGATCTTTGTACATAATAAGGAGAATGAAACAGGCTGAGAAATATTGGACAAATGAAGAAAGGGAGCAATCAAGGAGAAAAGCTAGTTCTGGGCAGGGATACTTGGCTTGGCTGTCTTCCCTGAAGGCTTGTTCCATTAACGTTTGGATATTCAGCAAAAGCTGTCTTTGCAGGGGTAAAGAGATAAGCACAAATGTTTGGTTTAAAAGTAGCAGAGCTCCAGGTTTCAACTGCATTCTGTCTGGCTTCCTCCTTCTCCCTCAATGAAATACTCTGGCTTTTCTGTAGAAAAATATGTGAGTGAGTCTGGGACATGCACGGGTTCCCTATGCACATGTGGTTCTGCTCCCCTCTTCTGATTTCATCCAGATGTCTTTTTTAATTATTATTATTGTTGAACCATGCTGCTACTAATAACTTGGAAGCAGGATTGCTCCTCTGAACAGCAACTGGATACAAACCCAGMACTTCATTTAGTCTTCATTTAATGCTGGCTTCCTCTTTCAGCTATTTACCATCCTAGTACTGAAAGATGCATTGTCCAAAACAGGATGAGATGAACCTTTCCTTTGCACCTCTGAGGTGACACCTGAAGGTTGCTGTTTAGTAGTGGTTATACTGAGTGCTACGTATTGTTATGAGCAAGTCACTAAGAGCCAAACCCTCGCAGGTGGGTTGGCTGGCTGCTGGGGCCAGGCATGTGAAATCAACGTGATGATTTGGCTGAGCTGAGGTCAGAGTATTCAGCATCTCACAAAAATGATCATGGTCTGTAATTACCCATAGTTTGCAGTATGCATGCAGGAATTTGACTTCACTCAGCATGCAGAGGTCCATTGCCTGCTCCTCAGCAGAGGCAGCACATAGACTTACATGTTTCTTCTCAAATTTCAGTTCCACTGACTGCAAACCACTGCTGCTGAGTTTATATTGCAAGTTTCAGGGCATGTCTGGAGGGATGCCACATCCTTGAAAGAGACATTAGCTGTCCACAGAAGTTTTGCTGTAAAGGAATCATGCTGGGTTCACTGCCTTGCCTGGAACTTTTGTGTGAAGCCATGAGGGAGCCTGTAAATGGCAGTTTAGCTTTGTGGGTGAGACCTCTCCATGAGGTCAGATATGAGATAGGTCTGATGTTTAGCACTGGCTACACTGCTGTTTTTAAACTTTGAAGGTATTTTTAGACACTTAAATTGGTGGTCCTGCCATTGAGTTCTATGGAGTATCTGCAGCTCCCTTTGACCATAGGCAGGTATGCTGAAGTTTTGGRGCCTAAATGACAGTGGTCATCTGTTGCCAGTTGATACAGAGAAACCAAACATGAGCCAGGCCTCTAGGAATTGTGTTATGTGGTGCTGTGAGGAGTGAACTTGATGATCCAGCAAGTCCTTTCCAGGCCTGCATTCCTTTGGTTCTGAAGCTGGAAACATGAAACAACGTGATTTCTGAGGACCTTGTTAGCTTTGGCTTTAAGTGGTAGCATGTATCTCCTGAGAACCATTCATAACATGAAAAACTTTTCTTTTTTCTTAATGGTAAAACCTAAACACTTTGCTCAACAGTGATTTAATGAGTAGACTATTCCCATTGTCAGGGTCTGATGCTAATAATAGACAGATGGCTGGCAGTTTGAAAATCAGTCAACACAAAATTTTTTGCTATATAAAACCTAAACCATTTTAGCTTGAAAAAATTGAACTGCTTGTTCCACAGTCAGATTGTAAATGAACTGGCAGTAAATACAATCTACTGACAAGATGTGTTTACACTGCAGAAATCTTGAAAACACATATAGCGGAAAGTGATGCATCTGATGTTAAGTGAATTATACATACAAAAAAAGGAGGTGGGAAGGAGAAGCCTGACAGAGGGTAGGAGCAAAGCAGTGATGGGAAACAGCAAAACCAGCAAAAGGGGAAAACAAAATTCACTGGCTTATTTCTAAGAGACAGTTCTGCCAGATTCAGGATGAGGTAACAATTAAATTGGTGCTCTGTATTGTTTAGAACAGTCCTAAGTGAACAAAGCCCTTAGAGGTGTGTTGGTTGGCTGCTGTGATCAGGTGCACAATCTAACAGTGTTAGATGGTCACTGATGTCCCTCCTGTCACTTGGTGGGAGCAGCTAACTCAGACTSCTAACAGAAGTGTCACAGAGCCTGAGTGTTTTGGGGAAGCTGAGGGAGAAATTGGATCTAGAGGTGTTTCTAAGTTATGATGGCCACCCTTGKGTTTGGATCATCTACATTCCAGCCCTTTGTCAGGGGTGGTTCTCAGTCCCCAGTCCATTACTGTCAATCCTGAACTGATTTCTCTCCACTGTTATCTCTATCTTCACAGGCTCTGAGATATAAGAGCACAGTCTTCATGGGGAGCCCAGTGAATCCTCTGCTTGGGATTTAGACTAACAGGAATTCCCACAAGAACAGGAAATTCCCTGGCATTTTCTTCTGCTACTTACTGCCTGAAACAAGGCATGAAAAACATGCAGAGTGTGTACTATAGCCCYTCTTCACAGATCTGTCTCACTGTCTAACACTTATGATAAAGAAGTCCCATGTGAGGATAGTTATATTAAACAATTCTCTGGACAAGCAGTAGAGAAAGAGGCAGCATTTCGAGATCTATTTTGTTCTTGCATATGGGAAAAGGGCAGGAGCTTTTCACTGTCACAGAAAGCTCAAGGTGTAAAGGGTAATACACTAGAACGACTTCAGGGCTGCTCTCAAGGCTAAGAACTATTGTTTGGCCTCCACATTAAACTGAATCTCCACACTGTGGAAGAAAGAGTGGAACATATCATGTTGAAAAATGCTGTATGAGACAGAGCAAGACACACTGGACCTGCCTGGAGATATGAAACAAAAAACCAATCTGTGTAACAGCATTGRCTTTCTTGCAACCATTCTAAGAGATAATGAAAAATGAGAAGGAAGATTTAGAAAGAAACAAAGCAGTCCATTATAGAGTATTTATGCAGCAGAATATTATTCATCAGCACTTTATGAGGAAAGCCATTTCCAATGTGAAAATAACAGCAATGATTAATCCTTAAGAGAAAAAGGTTTCAAATTTAGTCAGTGAACAAAAAAATCAGTGATTCTTTATTCTAGGTAAGATGAAAAGAACATGAGCTCAGTAACATCACTGGAGATCAAGAGCTGCAAAATAGTGACATACACCTGCTAAAGATTCACTTTGGCAGTTAGTCTGAGTGCAATGAAAGGATGAGAAGGATATACTTCAGAAGAGTCACTGAAACTAACTAGTGTAGCTTAYAARCTATCCATTCCCAAAACAACTKGTAGAGATCACTTGTAGTTCACAATATTGAGCAGAYACTAAAGGAAGAGTTTGAAAATTTACTTATTACCTTGATCCATGTATCTGTTTACATCTATTCTTTGAGCCATGTGTTTTTTRACCTCTAAATTATTACACCTTTTCTACTTACAAATATGCAGCATGAGGTATTTGAAATAAATTACAAAAATAGGTCCAATGGTAGCAGTCTTGCCACCTTGAACACAGTCTGTGTAATAACACAGTTTATGTCTAAGACCTTCTTGTGCCCATTTGGATTTTGGGAGTGGTAACACCACATGGACTATGGCTGGGAACAGCCTTTTCTAGCTGCTGTACCCTCACACATTTCCAGAATTCAGTCATACAGTTCAGAAGTAAAACATAAATTACAGCAGAGGCAGAGAGCAATTGACAGGTATGAGGAAAYGGGAGAAAGGACCTATTGTGTGAGAAGCAGACAGCTCTGCTGACCTGAAAATATATTATTCTATGGAAGCACAAACCAGAGGGTTTGTGGAATTTGCTCTCAATTCACCATGAAAATGCTGGGCTGGGGCAGCCATCCATTTGATGTGGGTGGTCCTTAATGCGTGTCATAATTTACACCTAAGGCACATGTGATCCCTTGAAATTCCCTTCTTAGGAGGACCATAAAAACAGTGTTGCACATGGAGCTCACTGGAGGTTTCTGCAAAGCTCCCCCATTGTCAGACATAAACACATCCTATTATTCTAGCTTAGGTCAGAGTTCAGTGACTCCCCAAAGCTTRTTTCAGTCCTGAACTGATCCCACTGCAGTCCGGGTGGGCAAAGTGGAAGTGTTTCCACTGCAGCTTCTTTGCTGTGGCTGCTCCGCTGCACAGGCAGAAGCAAACCTGTCTCCTCAGGCTGCAGGTTAATGCACAGCTTATCAGTGAAATCGCCCTTGCCCACCCTCAGGCTGTTTTCTGAAGGATTTTGCAAGCATTACTGAAGTTTCCTCTTTTCTCTTCAGGAGATCCTGGGATTATCATTAGCCTCATCTTCAAGAACAGGAATCAGAMGTTGAAAGACCTCATGCAGGGAATCCTTGTGAGCACAAGGGCCAGATCACAGATGTGCCTTTGCCTGCCTGCTGCTGCGGAGGCAGAGCCRGCCCCTGCTGCAGCCTGTGGGCTCAGCCCCTGCTCAGACACAGCTGCCAGGGCTGTGCTGGCACTGCTGTGCAGGGCTGTCCCTGGGCCTGTGTCCAGCAGGGCAGCAGCAAGCAGYCAGAGTGAAGAGCAATCCACTTGGTCTAAACATGGCAGTTCCCTAGACTGAGGCTTTTCCTTGCTCTTTTTACCACATGCACTTTCCAGGGCCATTTGTTTCTTGCTTGTTAGCATGGGGGTCACACAGTGACATCTCCAAGAAAGGCACTGCTGCCTTTGGGGACAGTGACCCAATGGTCAGTGCCCAGGACAGGGCTCATGGATGGCAAGTCAGAAAGCCCTTCCTCAGCTTAAAAGGATGAGATGGAGCTGTAGAAGGGTTCACACTTGGACCAGAGGTATGGGATGCACAAGCTGGGGAGAAAGCACTGATTCCTACCCTGGGAGAWTAATGGCAAAAGGTTTACTTTGTATTTCATCTCAGCTGACAGGAGGTAAGGCTACCTCTTTGAACTACATGGATCTCTGGTACAAGGAATGGCTCCACAAGAACAGGTAAGAAACATTTTGGCCATAGCTGCAGTTCAGAGGTTTCAAGAGCCAAATAAAGCAATGAAGGAAGAACAGAGAAAAAATCCAACTACAGAGTAAAAAGTGCTTCTTGTCAGCATCTCATAATAACTGGATCAGGAGAAAACCAGGATATTTTATATATTTATATTTTTTAGAAAACCTAAAATTACAATGTGCATCAGTATTTGTTTCTCCCTTTTAATCTTCTGTCTCTCAGAATCAGGCAGTTTGTATCCTTGGATACAGTCAGCAAAAGACCAGAATGGCAACTCAAATAGAGAGGTTGCATGGCTGGATCTGGCTCTTGGTAGTATTTTATCTCTAATGGAGAGAAAATAGAAGTGACAAGGAATGAACATGCACAGTGTCCTTCCCTCCCRTGGCCTTCCCAGGGGAGCTTTCCCTGCTCAACATGTGACCTACAGGCTGTTTCCCTCTCTGAAATATTGCCCATTCCCTTCACCAGAAGTTTCCTGTGCTGACTGAAATATTAAAAAGGCCAAACAACATGGGGGAAGTTTGTTTATTTGTAGGGCTGCGTATTCATGCCTGGCTTAGGCCCCTCCTGCTGAGGAATTTCAGCTATTTTGCTGGAAATCTGGGGTAGGGGARTTAAGGCCCTGGTGAGAATGGGGGGCTTGTGGTGATGCTGGTGACAGGAGTCAGGCCCAGCTGGTCAGTGATGTCTCCATAACAGTGACGGGGGTCAGTGGAGAGGAGAAACAGGGTGGGAAGGGGTCTGAGCCCCCAGGAATCTGCTGTGGTGGGGGGTGAGTGGAGCCCAGGCCCATGGCCACCMCAGGGGTCACTGAGGCAGCACACAAGGAGGCTGGGCTGTGCACCCCTCCCCAAGCCCATCCATGCTCTAGCGCCTCAGTTACACCTGGGCATCTCCAGAGAGTTTTGTTTTCCCTCTGAAGATCCCAGACCCAGCCTCCACTGGAAACTCTTTGGGGGCCTCCTTGCAGGGGAAGGCTGTGCTGGGAGCTCTGCTCGCCATGGCAGGGCCCTCAGCCATGCTCTGAGAGGAGGGAAAACAAGGCAGCTGCTTCATCCTGGGCCAGTACTCTTCAAGGCAATGATTAATGCTCAGCCTGGCAGTGGGGCYTCTCTGCAGAAGCCTGGCTGGTGCAGAATCCTGTGGGGCACCTCCTTGTGCCCTTCCCTTGTGGTGAGGGGCAGTGGCTCCCCAGCTCTGGGGTCTGTGGGGAACAGCAGCCTCTGTGGCTGCCCAGATGCCTGCCCTTAGGAAGCCATCACCCAGATCTTGGGAAGCATCTGTGCTTCCTGCCACTGTGGGTTYCCAGCCTGGCTGTGTCAGCCAGCAAAACTCCTGCCCACCACCAGCCTCACCAGCAGCAGGGACCTGGACAAGGATTGATTTGCCAAGCCCTTGGGAGCGTGAGATGGCTCAGGAAGCTCTGACTAGCTCTGTAAGCAGTTGGCACAGCAGGCTGTATCAATCAGCTTCAAACAACAGTTCTTCTCCAGGTCCAAAGGAAAGACAGGTTTAAAGTGTTGCCTTTAAATGGACAAGTTAAATAAAAATGGTAGCAGCAGGAAACTGCAGCGTGCATGAAGATAGTGAAGACTGAAGCATGAGACCTGGCAAAGATTAACACACCTCTCCAAGGGCTGTGGGGTCCTAACAAACTTACAGCTGCTTTTCTCCTGAAGCTGTAGACAGACTAGTTCRTGTGGGTTTCAGCACAGAACCAAACTGGGATAATGGGGTTGCTGTGTCTGGTCCAGTGAAATCACATTTCTGCATAGCTACCCACTGAGAAGAGAGGCTCACCACGCTGCAGACAGTTCACTTGCCTCCTGAGTTTGGGATCCCTTTGGGATCCCTGCCAGGACTCTGAGAGCTGAGGATATTGGTTTTTCATACTCTTAATTTGTACTGTTTCAATGGTTTTTTGGCTTTTTTTTCTCTCTGACAGTTTCTACAGAAAATATATTTTTATTAGAAAATGCCGTGACRTTTCCAAATTTCTAGTGTTGAGTTTGTGCGTGCTTTGCAATTAAAATCTTAAGTGGTTCCTAAAAATGAAAACAAGAAAGAAAAACCTAATATTTGAGAGGGGTGGATGTTTTCAAAAGAAAAATTAGCTGTTGCTCCTGCAAATTGATTTTCTGGCAGATGATTATATTASAACCATTTTTTATTAAAAAATAATCTGCTGACCAGCTGTAGCGCATTCATGTTTCAAGAGAAAGAGGAAGACCTCCACGTGCTGCAGTTTGGCTTGGACTGTCAGAAGGTGGGAGGGGAAACAGTAGTCCAGAGGTTTTCCTGAACACTGCAGAGCGTGGTGCAAGCACAGCACGGAGTGGCAGGCAGCTCCTGCTGGGCTGACCACGTGTGGGGCCTCACACCGAGCACCTGCATCTGCCTCTGGCACCCCGATACAACAATCCCTACCCCTGGCACCCTGATACAACAATCCCTACCCCTGCACCCCGATCCAACAATCCCTACCCTCTGCACCCCGATCCAACAATCCCTACCCCTGGCACCCCGATACAACAATCCCTATCCCAGCACCCCAATACAACAATCCCTACCCCTGGCACCCCAATACAACAATCCCTACACTCTGCACCCCAATACAACAATCCCTACCCCTGGCACCCCAATACACCACTCACTACCCCTGGAAGGCTGCAGGGACAAACCCCATAGTCTGCAGATGTAGGACAGTGGAGCCAATCTGTTCTGCCAGGATGAAGTCAAGATGTCTATCCCTCCAGAGGGGGAAATTTCATTAAGAGGTTAAAGAACATTAAGGCTTGGAGAGGGAAAGCATAAATGCAGTCCCTGAGCTCTCCAGTGACTCTCTGGAAATCACCATGACCATGCAAAAGCTTGACATTCTGTCACATCTTGCAAACATATGATGGCAGGTGATGTAGAGGTCACTTYTGAGGCACCATAGCACTAAAATTAACACTGGCTGAGTGTGCAGACAGYAGTGGCCCAGCTGTGAGAGCTGCTAAGACATGTCTGACATCCAAGTGATACCCAGGCACAAGAGATATCTACAAATTCCTATAGTGTGCTGCCAGAGCTGAGAGCTGCAGAATGTCCCAGGATCTGGGCTGGAGGCTCATCAGGGCAGGGGCAGGGCTGCAGCAGTGGGGCTGCATAATTGGCACCTTTCTCTTATCTGAAGTTCTCACTTTCTGTTTASTTTCTTTTCCTACAGCCCTCTTTGTCCGTCTGAATGAAAGTAAGCATATGTAGCTAAGGATCCCAAGTTAAAGGCTGCTCTCCTRAGCATCCCAAAGCTCAGTCATTGCTTTTTCCAGTTTTCCACACAGGAATTTTCCAGTTGGATTTTAGTCTGTGTTCTAAGCATCCTGGTACCTTCGGGTTGTGTTAGAGCACCAGAGTTACAGAAGAAGAAAAATACTGATCCCCGCAGTTTTTCTGATCACTTACAAGCCAACAACCAGCTCTACCTCTACACATTTGTAAGCTAACCTGTGTTTGTCCAGAATGTGTTGTATTTAATGGCAGAATTAACATGCTACTGAAGTCACAAAGCCAGTAACAGTGCAGCTAGACAGAGGACTGAAGAGGCCAGTTTGTAAACTTGCTCTTTTTTGGTATCCTTTCTTAGAAGTCTTATTTCCATTGTGGTTTTGCACAGAAAGGCAATGAGTATGTGTGGCCTATTCTAACTGTACAGGGGTTTGAGCCAGTCCTGCCCTGATGAATGTCTGCTAAGCCTTGGCAAGCAGCAGCCATGAGCTCTGGAGTTCAGGGAGCTGCATTTTGGCTTGCAGTGTGTGCAAAGGGGCTGGCACTGAGAGAGCATTGCCTGTTGACAGCCTAGTACAAAACCTAGCAAGGAATTCCAGCATTGCAAGTGAGGGGTACCAACAAGTGGCAAGGGTACCAACATAACACCAAGCAGTCATGCTGCTGGGTTGCATTTTGCAAATGGGAAAATTTTCCACCKCTTCTCTGTGACCTACTCATCAGGCTGGTGAATCTGTTGAGGAAGAGTAAGACTGAAATACGAGTGTGATAAAAGATGGGAAGCCATGCTGATGCTATTCCCCACACTTACTTGCTCTCCACAAATATTCCTGCAAGTAAAACTCAGACCACAAAAATGCTTGTAGAAAGCTCAGAGCTTCCTATCAGCCCTCCAGGAGTTTGTGTTGTGGCCAGTTATCTTCTGTGCTGTTTGCTTTGCTGAGAGCAAGTGGRCACAATTAAAGGGAGTCGAATCCAGCAATGTCACGGTAGGAATGGCTGGCTTCCCAAGCACCATTATGCTCCAGCAATCTTCTCAGTGCTGTCAGTGAAGCGTGCTCAGCAAATACATGCCCTCTGGCTCTGTGCAGCAGTTGAGTGTTGGCACTGGACTGCCAGCATGAAATCAGGTGTTGACCTGCAGCCCACCTCCCACCACGGAGGCACTCTGCCAGCAATCCTTACTGGGTTGCAYGGGCTACGAGCTTGGTGCCAGAAGTTTGCTGTCATGGAGCTGGGAGGTGCTCAGCAGATTTCCCAGGCAGGAACAAAAAGCCTTGTGTCCTATTCAAACTTCATTTAGCTCCTAATCTGGGCTGTTGTCAGGGTTAGCCAGCACTTCTTCCCCCTTCATTCTCMCTGTGTGTCACATGAGCTGCCAGTCAGCACCAGAGCTGGCTACCTGCTCCAGTTTGCTAGCACTTGGTGCACTTCAAATCTGGCCAAACTTATAAGATGATGGTTTTGCCAGTCATCCAGGATATCTGAAACACACTTGTGGTCTCTGTGCCCTGTACCATCATGTGTGGGAGGAAACAACACTTCATTCTAGGAGGTGGCARGGTCCCAGAGGACTCCAGTTTCACTTGTGTGAGGCAGTGGCTTTTTCTTCCTGTATCTGTACAGCATCAAGCACAGAAAGTGGCCTGGCCTGAGGCTGGTGTACCTGTGTGGCATCATAGTAGTAGTAAACATAGAAGCATGTGATATTTGTCAGGGAAAAGCACAATAATCTACTCTGATTTTTTGTATTTGGCTATATACATTACTGGGAATTTTGCAAAAACCTAGCCAAAGGAATTGTATAAACTGCCTTAAATGTAAACCAGATACTGTCAATTTAGGGCATTTGTATTGGTGGTGTAAACTGAACCAGAAATGCTGAGCTGTGAGTCCAGGAGACAGCCAAAATGCAGCCAAAAGTCTTTTCTCTGCATTTAATTTAGTACAAGTGTGACTGGATAGGTACCAAGCCATGATCCTGGTCATGCTCTGAGTAGGGAAACCATAGGAGAAAGTGACTGGGGACTTCAGGCGAGAAATCACAGATCTTAGATCAAGTTTTATGACGAGGCAACAAAAGTGGGTGAGCTGGTACCTGGAAAACCTGCCCTGAGGATTCCTCTGTTACATTWATCTAAGGATATGCCTGTGAAGTGATGTGCAAATAGAGGGGAGTTCAATCTGCCCATGCCAAAGCAGTCTGGAAACCATGGGAGCAGCAACCTTATGCCTCAGCTGATAAACTTCACTCCAACCTTTAGTTTGGTACCTGTAAAGCCCTGAGGACTGAAGCTGCAGAGATGTGTCATGTAAAGGGCCATTCTGCCTGCCTTGGATTTTATATTTGTATTTGAACACCTGTGGATGGCTGTGGTCAGAAGCTGGATAGGAGTGGTCTTTGGACATCTGCCTTTTTTTTCCGAGTTGGCTCAGCACATGTTCTGTGTGAGGATTAAGGCTTTTACAAAAAGAACTTGCAGATGTAGCTCAAGCAAAGCTTTAAAGGTGAATATTTCCAGTGTTACATGACCTGCCAAGGGAGAGAGCTGCATGCTAGAACACTTCTCTTAGAGGTGTGGTCCAAGCAGATCCAGAGGACTGGAAGCCAGACAATTCAGCATGGAAATAAGGTGCAGATTTTTTTACAGTGAAGAAAATTAACTACTGAAATTACTTACTAGAGGCTGTACTGGATTCTCTAYCACAAGTAGTTTTTAATCAAGACCAGGTGTCTCTCTAAAATTTGTCTTTCCTGAGCAGAAGGATGGGCTCATCCCACCACAGGTGATGATGTTCTCCAGCCTGTGGGATGCCAAACACCAGCTTGCTTGACTAACATTTCCTTCYGGATTTAAAAACCTATGGATCTTGTGGACAGCAAGAACTGTGTAGTCTGTAACATGGAATGTCTCTTGCATCTGGGAAAGCCTGTCAGATTTATGGAGTTGCCTCTTGCAGTTTATGGKAACAGAAGGTGTTCCTGCATGTGAAAGGCCAGAGGCTGGATGGTGGCTCAGCAGGGCTGCTGAATACTGGGGACCTGGGTGTTTTCAGTCTAAAGGAAGAGCTGAGACAAACTGATGGACCCCACCTGCCTGCTGCTCCAACAGTGGATGGGATTGAGAGGGCTGGTGGATTTTATGGATGGATTCCTGTACTAGAATTGGTGCCAGGAATGCCACGCCACTGTAAGGTGATGGAGCAGGGAAACATGGCTCCTTCTTACCTTCAGGTCAAGTCTGCAGTAAGTATGTGTGAGAGTGAGGGTGGGGGAAACACAAGGGAAGAGTGTTATGTATAGTGGAGATAATTCATGCTGTAGAAATAGATATATGTATGTATAAAATATTAGGAGAAACCAAACCTATGCTTGCAAAAACTCTGGCCGGGAACAGCATTCTATTCATGTTAACCAGTTCCTGGACAACGCTAAAGATATGAATAGGGGAGGCCTGGGCTGTGAGCTAAGCCTGCAGTGGCTCTGACCGAGGACAGAGTGATGCACAYTGTAGCCACTCCCCGGACAGCGCCGGGACAATACCAGACCGGTTACCGTATGAATGAAGCTGGCTTGGGCCGTCCGACGTTTCCTGTGGCATCATGCACTTAGAAGGTATCACCTGGACCCTCCTRGAAGGGAATGTCCTGAGGACCGGGCATCTGGAGATGATTAAATCTAGGTACTCAGGAGCTGGCATCACCTATTCCATGTGAATAYACCTTTCTCCGGGGCACTCAGACATTCCTCTGGGTTTGGACTTCGTCTTTGTCYGTTTCTACACATGTATGGATCCAACTTTACATGCAAAGGGACACAAAGAAATATGTGGTCATCTCTGCCTCAGGCAGAATAAACTGTACATAAGCTGGCTGCTGAGAGCGCTCGGGGTGTACCTTTGGGGGAACCCTAGGTCACCCAGCATCTGTGCCCGGGGCAGACGCTGTCTTGGCTGTGGTTGGTTTTTCCTTTTTTTCTAAAATTCTATTTTTTATTATCGATTATTATTTATATATAATAAATCTTTGTTAAATTTTTCATAAATTTGGCTACAGATTTAATCATTTATAACAAGAGGAGACACAGCTCAGAGATGCACTGGTAGCAGGACTGAGCTTAAATGTAAGGTTTCATTCTTATCAGCAGCAACTGGAACCAGCTTGAGAGGTAGACATCCAGGAATGCATGTGTAGCTGGGTTCCTGTTACACTGGGCAGCAGCTTGACTGCTGCAGGAACTTTAWTAAAGTCAGGCTCAATAATTGAAGCTGCTCTGGAGAGAAAATAARGAAAAGCAAGGAAGAAAAACAATGGATCCTTCCCCACCAGAAACTGGCTTTTCRGAGTAATCTCCTCTGAGCTACAATATCCATGTAGTCAGCAGTGCTGGTTCCAGCTGCCCTGAGTCCTGGAGAGGTGACACGGTGCAAACTGAGCTGCAAACGAGGTGAGAGCTGTGGGGGCACAACACGTCCTGCGCTTGCCAGGCACTGGCAATCCCTTTGCAGAGCATGCTGAGCACTCAGCAGCGTAGCCATGGCGCTCTTGTTGTGTTCCTACAAATTGTGCATCTCTTTCACAGCTGATTGTTTATCCCTTGGCTGACTGAGGACATACAYATAATCCATGACAAATAATTTTGATTCAGTGAGCGATCTCTCACTTAACCACCTCTCCCAATCACAGCCATCTCATTGGCAGGCTTTGCTGACAGATAATGCTCCATTTGGCAGACAAATTCTTGACATTTACAGCTTCTGCTTCAGTTCCAGCAGAAACAGCCTGCATGGCAACTCAATCTGACCCCACTGGGTTCCTGGCGCAGCTCATTATCATTAGCTGKTTTAAAGGCAGCCTCTAAAAATCTCTGTGCTTTCCCTCTCAGCACCTCACAGTGTGAGTGCTGTAGCTGGTTCACAGATGGGGAAAAGAAGTGACAGGAAAACAGGCTGGTTCTGGGACCCTTCTTCACAGCCATCACTCACACTGAGTAGGTATCTGTGAGCTCTGTCTGAAGAAGGGGTTATGTGTGAACATTCCTGTCATCCCCATGAATTCCAACACACTACCCCCATGCATGGAGTGAGAGAAAATTTTTACTACCTTGCTTGAGCTGGCTCAGGGCCAGTGGGCAGAATACTGCTGAGCATCTGCAGTTGACAAACTGGAAGTGCTGTGGTTCCCCTCTCCCAGTGGGCAGTGAATCACTGCTCACCATGGCTGGTAGTTAATGTCCCTGCCACGCTCCAGCCCCTCTGCATTCCTCCCTGGGATCCATTGCTAGGCTCAGACATGCAGCCCCCGGGGTGAGCAATTCATGGGTGCCCATTCTGCCTTCAATATACTGCCCCAGGAATGGGGGGAGTCAAGAAACTCTGCCTCTGACATTAATGYTTCTGACTTACTGGCTTTATTGCATTCCCTGGCTCTGGATCACTCTTAAGCCTTAGAGAGCTGGATCAGATTTCCCAAGATACTGAAGTGCCTACAAAGGTAGGTGGGCTCCTATCAGGACCTTCAAATATTCCAGACTGGCAAGCCAATTACCCCACAAAATCTGCTTTTTCTGACACTGTGGGAGGAACCAGACAGATCAACATTTGCATGAAATGATGAGCAGCTGATTGTCTGTCCTGTTCTCTAACTCGCCTGTGTACCTTATAGCCACAGCATTTGCAGTGTTGCATTCTTGCTTTTTGATGCCTTTATTCAGCACCTTGGTCTGATCAGCGCCTGATGTTGAAACCATGAGTTCAAAGAAAGATGTGCACCCAAAGAGCACCTTCAGGCTGTGACCTCAGACCCTGAGCCTTCCATAACAGACTCCTTTAGCCTCCATTGTTTTTGTTGCCTTTTGTGCCATTAAAAAGCTTACTTCATTTTAAAAAACAGATTAAATATACAATCCCTGTGTTTTCTGATGGCTGTTTTTGAGCTTTTCTGAAAAGCACAGAAGAGGCCACCAGAAGYAGCTTTTCCCTTTGTTTTGGCATCACATTTGAGCCTTGCCTGTGATCGCCTGACAGATCAGAGTAGAACTTCTSGTGCTGCACAAATTGTTCCTCCTCTTTGTTCCTCATGTCTTTCCTGGCTGAGGTGCTTCTTCAGAAGGCAGGAGACCAGGAGTGCCCATGTGGAAATGATAAGGATTACAAAGTCCCAGATTCCTTGCCTGCCTTTTCTTCTTGCACCAGTTAATGCCCAGAAACGTTGCCGACAACAACGAAAAAATTTCTCAGGGCAAAACTGAAACTCTTTTGAACCAAAAAGCATTCCTGTAGCTGGAAATCACTCCAATAACTAAAAAAATAACTTGTATAGATTTATATTTTTCCATTAAAAATTGTCGCCTGAATAGAGACAGGTGACAAACTTTCATCTCTCCTGAAAGCCTTTGCCGCTTCAGTGTCTGGCCAGGTCTGACTCTGCCCTGGCATTAAGAGGTGTTTGTTGGATTTGCTTAGGCATCTTCAGAGGAGAGGTTTATGTGCCCTGTGTCCAAATACACACTTGGTGGCSAGGTGTCTGAGTTGTGCCTTAGGACAGGGATGCTTTTGGGGCTGTCCCCAGGCTGAGCACTTGCCCCTCACACACCAGTCTGGTGAGCCTATTTTTTCTCCTCCCAAGGCTTTGATATTTGCATGTTGGTGTTTTTATTATTCCTGGGATATTTCCAGCCCCCTACATGCTGTCTGGCAGAACAGTCCCTGCAAATTCCTGCATTTATAGTTTCTCCTCCATTTTCACCCTCTGAATGCAGAAAGGTTTTCTACAGAGGAAATAAAACCTATGTGCCTGAAAGCTGCAAAGTCACAGGCTAACCAGAGAACAGTGAAGCATATAAATATCTCTGCATTGTGTTTTGTGCTGCAAATAGGCCAAAATCAATGGACATGAGAGTGTTTCTTTTATATTACTTGTCTCAAAAGCAGGACTAAAACCATTTTTTCATGGCAGATGGGTTATAGTGCTTTCATTTTGTTTACATGGCTGGGAACATGATCCATCTTACTTTTCATAGCTGCCATCTGTTGGTCAAATTCATTCCAGTGCAATCAACCAAGTCATGGTTTTGGTTTTTGTTGGGTTTTTGTTGTTGTTGTTATTTATTTGTTTTAATTTGTTTTGTTGTGGTTTTCATTATTATTGTCTCTGGGAATTTAATTCTGAGGTTTTGGATCAGYGAGTAGAAAAATGTTTTCCCCTATCTTGCAATGGCTGCTTGAAAGAGCTTACTGATAGTAGAAAATACTCTCTCTTTCTGCTTGCTTGCAAGTTTTTCAAAAAAATAAAGCAACCAAAACCAAACCTTTGAACAGGTGAGCACTCAGTCAAAGTAGTGGAATGATGGATTTGAAGTCTTCTCACAATGCTTTGTCCAGGTCAACAGAGGACAGTAATTAAAAGATCCGTATCAACATGGCTCAGGTTTCAAGCAAATTAAGAATTCTTCAGGCTGAAGAATGCCAAGAGCCTCTGTCTCTTGAAAAAGAGAAAGGTCACATATTGTTCCCTAAACTAAAGCTTCTCTCACAAATTCCACTACACTAAGATCACATTCACTCCATTCTTACTAAGTAATGATTTGCTTTGTTTATTTTTATCAACAATCCTTTTCTCTGCCTTGCAATTATGTTTTCATAGAATCCTTAAGGATGGAAAATACCTTCAAGATCATTGAGTGGGGTGGGCACAGTTTGTTAACAGGAGATTCTTTGGTAAGAGGGCACCAAAATTATTCAAATGCCCAGAGCAGAAGAGCAAATGCTGTGAAGAGTTTCAGTTTCTGTGGTGGTAAAAAATTTAGAAATTATTCTACTGCAGGCATCGGAGTCATTCAGATACAGGCAAGAGGCAAATCATGTCCTCTCTTTTCTCAGTATAGCCAGCAAGAATGTGCTTTCTGTCCCATGTGGTGTAGAGGAACAGGATAGAGAGAATTGGCCTTTGTTTTGAAAGCACTGGAAAGCAGAGACTTTCAAAGCATTTGCAGGGAAAAGCTATAATTTAAGAAGATTGTAGTAGAGATTTTGGTTAATTTAGCTATTCAATTACCTATAGAAAATAGAATTTACCATTTAGGAAAAAAGGTTCAAAGAGAAAGAAAAATACCCTTCTGAAGATGTTGGTCGATGTTGGTTACAGACATTATTTTTAACTTCTACTGAGAAATTCAGACTGTATCTGTGTATTTTTAAAAAGTCCTTTGGGATCTGCTGTGAATTTCTTGTACTTTTGGGGAGGGAATGTGATTACTTTTTTTTTTCTTAAACTAGAAACTGGTCATATASTGCTTATTAGTTTTAAGGTGCATTTATATTTCTATCAAGCAAAGTTCTGTTGATTACTATAATAAGGCCTGTGTTTATTTTGCCAGAAAACCCTGTTCTTGTTACAAAAACATSTCAGAGGAAAAACATCTGTTTTGAAAAAAAAAATTGCCAAACCTGCTTGCTTAAAAGTGTTYGAGCTTTTTCTACCTTTTTAAGAACAGGTTGGGGAAAAGTAATTGAACTTTAAACAATGTGGCCAACTGAGAATAAAGGTAACAACCTCTTACACCGGCTACACATGTAGGGGGTGGTGATGSTGCTGCTTTTCCAGCGTTAAGTACAAATTGCCCCTGAGATTTCCTATCTTGAAGATCTCTGTTAAGGTAGACCAGCTCTTTGATAGGAACCTGCCCGAAATACCCAAGCACAACTCTTCTGCCTTAAAGCAAATGTTCAGTGAAGTGAAGCTGAATTTCACACAGCCAGGTAAAGACCAGTGGGGAGCTCACACTGCAGAAACCCAGGTCAGGTTAAACAGGACTCTGTCTCACATTTCATGCAGCTCCCCTTTCTGTGGCTTGGCAGAGGTGGGCACCAGATGAAAGGAGAGGAGGTAAAAYGGTGAAAGGGGTGATGACAGACAGACAACACCCATACATTCCTCTTCAGATGCATTTTCACATCTGTTTGGCATCTCASGGGTTGTTTTCCTATGAGCATTACTCAAGGACATCCAAGCAAGGTGAGATCCTACACTTGAAAGGCCAGGAAGAAGAGTTTATCAGAAAGGTATATTGGACACGTGTGGTAAAGTGTGGCTGTATAAATTAAAAAGCTGAATGAGCCTCCAAAGAWATACGAACTATCCAGACTCTATACCAAAATCAGTGGGGTCCCTGGGTTTTCCTTTTCTCTCCCAGGCAGAAGGTATTTTTCCAATGGCCTGAACTCCTGACCCAAATGTTGAAGGTCTGCTAGTGGATGTCATTTGTTACTCCCCAGATAGTACTATTTTTAAAATCTGGATCATCTATGGAAAACAGGACTTAGATGCAGCCTTTGTAGGAACTCTGCTTGAGGCAGCAAAGAGTGCATCTTTTAAAATTTTCTTTCACCCTGTGGGTSTTGTTCACCTGCAGCCTTAGAAATAAAGCCATGGCTGTATCCATCCTTCCACTGCTTTCTGTCTGGTTCTGTCTAGCCAGCAGTGCAGTGTGCTTTGGCATGAGCCCTCCAGCCCCAGAAACATCAGTGGACACCAAATGTTGCAGGGCTCTTCCTCTGCAGCCCAGGGTTGGGAAGCACATCCACCCTTTCTCTTCCTATGTCTGCTGACATCTGTAATGTAGAGAAATGAGGGACAGAGGTGTTTGTCCAGAAACTGAGCCTTAACTTTCCTCATGAGAATCAAGTACAAGTTTCAGACAAAATTTTCAAGGCACACTGTGGCATGGATCCAGTCTATCTAAAAGATTGTCTGTARCTCTGGAATGAAGAGAGTGAAGGGAAATCATTTTCCAAACCACAGTGAGACTTTCTGGTTCTCAAATAGAACTCCTTTTTCTGGTGATGCCTTYTCAGGAATGGAGATTTGTTCATCCCATCCTCCATGGCTATGGGGCCTCAAGTACTGCAGCACTGCTGCTGATACCACCAGGCTTTAAAAGTTCCCTGTACTCTTTGACAGGTGAGGTCTAGGGGAATTTTACCAAGAAATCCTTCTCAGAAAGATTTTACTTCAGTCAGTTGATGAATAACATAAACTTTGAGCTCAGAAAATAACAGGAATTAAGGTGATCAGGGATTTACAGTCTGCATTCCTAAAACTCTAGAGGGCAAGGTATTAGGTGGAGGCCAGAACCATTTATTTTAGTTATATTAAATGGAAACTCTAGACACTGTCATTCTGCCTGTTCCTGCTGCTAACACCACCTGGCAGAAAGGTTAAAAATATTATTATCTGCAGTTTACTTCTCTCCTTTTAAAAATCCTCCAGCCTTCCAATCAGGAATAGGCAC
This sequence comes from Cardinalis cardinalis, assembly GCA_014549065.1. Taxonomy (NCBI): domain Eukaryota; kingdom Metazoa; phylum Chordata; class Aves; order Passeriformes; family Cardinalidae; genus Cardinalis; species Cardinalis cardinalis. Next base: position 2,034,126 of record JACDOX010000029.1, read on the forward strand.
AATGCCATGGACTCCAAGAGACCAGGCTCAGATAAGGAAAACCAATCAGATATGGAAAGTGATTGCAAACATTTTTCATCTGGTTATCTGGGTAATCCTTGGAAATGCCAAGAGGATCCAGATGAAAACAGTCTGCTAAAAGGGATGACTCTGCTAAAAGGAATATTTTTCACAAAGCTGYAGAGCAGCTGTATTCATGAATCTGTTGTTCAGGTAAATGCTGGCTTACCCCCTCCTCCAGCCCAGCAGCAGCTAACCAGGACCATGGGAAGGACCGTGCCTGGGCAGTGGGCACCAGGACTCCAGGCTCTTCCAACAGGTCTGTGRTCTTCTCCAGGGCACTGCACACTCCCCTCTCCTGTCCCTCACCCTGCTCCCTTGTGGTATAGTTGGGCAGCTGGCTGTTGTGAGGGSTTTTCCCAGCCACATGGCAGTTCCAGCCAGTGGGAGTTCAGTGGGGCTGCTCCTGGGATTGTACAAAGTAGGTGAGAGTTTAAGGAGCAAAGAGCTACTCCAAAACATTTCCTGGGGCCTCAGAGCCCCAGCAGCTCCTTACAGCTCTGTCTCAGGSCTGACTTTGCTGCATCTGAAAAATSTGCCACCCCCAAAATTGCAGATGAAAGAGGAATACAGGAATTTTCCCTTTAGTACTGAAAAGCCTTGAGACAGTTCCAATGTTCAGTATCTTGGGAGAAAAAAAAAATCCTTGCAGGTGTATGATTCTCTTCACTTACAGCACTATGGAGTGAAAATGCTGTTCCAGGAGGCTCTCTGCTCCCTTTGGGAGGCAGGAGATGTGTATGCCTGCTTGGAATGGCAGCTCATGTTCAGTGAGGGGGTCACTAATTTTCCTGCTGCTCTGTCTGCACAAGGTCTATCCAAACTCTTGACCTCCACCCCACTTGGTAAACCAGGGAGGCCAAAATTTTCTCYCTGGTTCTTCCTGTAAGGATGACACTCACAACATCTCTTTTAGCCTGCTAAAGCACCACACCCACCAGGAACAATAAATTAATCTTAAAAATAAACAGCTGGCCATAAAAATGTCCAGAAAAACCCTGGCCTCTGCTCTTCTGATAGCCTAGGGGTCTCAGTGCAAACCACCCTTGCTACCTACCCCCAGTGAATATTCCCTGCTTGTCAGCTCAGCTAATTGTTTTGGAGTGGATGCAATACATCTCCTGCCAGAAGAGGCTTGTGAGGCACATGATGCTGTAAATGATCTCCTGTTTGTCTAATCTCTTCTCTTGCTGCTATCATTGTACATATAYACAAACTGCCTTTACAGCCTCCCTCCAGCCACTGCTCTGGTGGCAGGCWTAAACTAGCCCTTGCTCATTTTACAGCTACAGGCTTGGTTAATGAAATGGRTGCAATGGCAATAGGCTGCTGTGGTCTCCTAGCAGGTAAAGTGTTGTGCACTCCCTCCTCAGCTTGCTTTTCCAGGTGATGATCCCTGCAGAAGTTCCTCTGGGTTGGACAGCTGCTCAGCTGGGACACAGGTCTGCTCTTCTTTGTTCATTTCACATACACAGAGACAACCCTACTTTAATTCAACATATGGAAACAAGCCATAAAAATCAGATKAACATATCCAATTCAGAGGCATGTACAAGGAGTATGTCCCCCAGGAGCTGGCTGCTGATTTCTGTGGCTGAGATGGCAMTGCAGCTCACTAGAAGATACTGGGGTGAAGCTGAAGCAAGGTGGGACATGAACACCCCACCCAACACCCAGTGAACATTCCTAAAGCAGGGGCTTAAGGCACAAGTGTGGCTTAGTGTGTAGGCCAGCACTAGAACTGACCTTTTCTCTGTGTTGCCTGAGAGAAATGTGAGACYAAAGAAGGTTTTTATGGCAGCTTATAATCTCCCTATCACTTCTGCAGCAAGTGAGTGGGCAGGCGATTAAGTTTTAATTGAAAAATTGGAGGGAAAGGGGGAAAAATCAGAAAAAACAAACATTCAAGTCAGCAAGTCACATTAGTGACAGCAGCTAATGTTTCTAACATGAGCTTTAAATCCTCCAGCCTTCCTCCAAAGCAAACATATTATGCATTGTTCATAATGCTCTTTATTGGAAATATTTAGCCATCCAAATAGTAGAAGTACATTCAATTATTTGCTCAGAGACTGGATCAATATCAGCATTTCATCATATATCATCAATTCATTTTAGGAGAGATATATTTAGTTTTCATTCCAGAGATCACCTGCACAAAACTGTTTGAGATTTTAATCTGGGCTTCTTGGTTTCCTGAAACCAATCTCTGAAAACAAGGAGCTGGCTGAAGGCATCAAGGTTTGTGATGGTGGGGAGAATGCATCAGGACATTCCTGGCAGATGAAGCACTGCTCCAGCACAAAGGATCTGTCTGAAGGCACCTGCTGAAGTGATAGGATTTTCTCTCTCGGGGTGTCCAAGTGGTGCCATGGGCTGCAGCCTCTGCTTCAGGCCGTGGGCTGCAGTCCTGTGCTGTGCCCCAGGCTGTGGCTGTGYCCCTCAGTGCCCTGCCCCAGGAACAGTGCCCAGAGCTTCCTGAGTGCTGGGCAACTCTCAACAGCCTYGGTCCACCACCTGGTTGAGACTCCCCATCCACTACAGACAGCCATTAATTGGGAGGGATTGATTGTAAAAACATAGAGATGTACAAGAGGGGCAAGGCTCTCTTTAAAGCATTGCTGGCACTGATGGCAATAGGAAATGACATTTTCAAGGTAGAAGGAAGATGATACATTCAGTTATCCCAGTCCTCAGGAGAAGGGAAGCAGTTAATGAGTCCATGTCCAAATATATCACTGCCTGTGAAGATACGTTTGAAGAAAATCCAAAGAGTGACCAAGCTGCTCAGATTTTTCTTTCTAGGAACCAGCCCAAATCCAGCTCATGCTGGAGACTGTTTGCTGTTTGTGTGAGACCCCAGCCCTGTCCCACCACCAGGTGTTGGCAGCACCAAGCACCCACCCGTTGTCCCTGCACAGAGGCTCCAGGCCCCCGAGAGGAGCCCCTGTGGAGAGCTCACCTCTCTGCATGGCTCATCTATGGTGGGGGTGGGAAGGGCTCTGGCTGGGGACAGAGGAAATACTGACCTTGTAACAGGCTCTAGGCTCCTGATTATCAAGAAGTTTACCGTGTTTTTCAGTGCTTTTTTGTTAGGTGCCTCTTACATTGTGAAATTACCAAGGATTTAACAGGAAGGCTGCTTTTGCACTGAAAGTATACATGAGAAAACCTTTTAACCTTTGCACTACAAACTAATTTTTAATTCCAAATGGTCATTTTTTCCACTCACTTACTCAGGAAATATGCTGATTTTTCCTATGATCCTRGGTGAGGGGACAGGAATAAAAATTATATTTCTATATTCATAAAGAATAGAAWAGAACAAATGAAGTTTCAAGCCATTTCACCCTTTGCTTTGAATCTTTTCACACGTCCCTCTGGATGCCCCACATACAGATGGGGTTTGCAAACTGCTGCTGGGGCTTCTATCATATACAATACCACTGTGTATTCCAATACCAGAAGATGTATTTCAGCAGATGCAAAGAGGGCTGAGACCATTCTGGGCAGAGAATGGCTTGTGATTCTCTGCTGATAAATAAACATCTCTCTTTCCCTTTTGCAGTATGCAACTTGATGGTAAGGTTTCAAAGAAAAGTTGAGCTGACATCAAAAAAAAYACTCTCCAAGGCAAATAAAGAGAGATTTATTTTCTTATTCAGGATTCTCAAAGGCTCCTTCTCTGTGCCCGTTCTGCACACAATTGTTTTCAGCATTCAGGAATGCTTTCATTTAATGTCTGAAATAGCTTATTGTATCTCCTGGTATCTTTCTTTAACTGTAAAATAAATATCCTTTCCTTAACAGGCCTGAGGATATGGGGTTTGGGGCAGCATGTAAATAATTGATCCAGAATAAAATTTTTTTACTTGCTGTACTTTTAGACACTGTTTTTCATCAAGCCATTCTCTGTGTCTGGGTCTCCTCATAGAAGTTTGGTCAGTATAATTCTGTAAAGATGTAATTTTGTGTTAGTTACATCATCTCAGCTTTACTGTCAAGGATGTGATGCTTTTGCATTGGTACAGCTTACTCCCTGCTATGCAGCAGCAGAAGGGGCAGGATGTGCCCTCTGGCACTGGTATTGGGGTAGCTGCAGTGGGCAGGGTTCATGCAAGTCTGCTGGGGTGGTTATGGGAGCAGGTAGAGAAATCCTAATTACTGAGTGTGATCTACTGAGGGATCATCTCTCAGCTGCTTCACCAGGTCCACACTGCTCTTGGGAACAGAGCAAGAAGGATACAGGGCAGGTCTACTCTTGACTGAAACTTTATGGCCTYCTCTGAAGTCTGTTTTTTTCCTGAGGAAAAAGAACAAACCATCCCCAACCCTCTGGCACAAGCAGCTGCTGCTAGCATTACTGAACAAGGCAGAGTGCTTGAGGTTATGACGCTGCTGATTTTTGAAATTTTGTTTAAAACTAAATTTAAAAGGTGCTGCTACAATGATGCTGGTACTTGGCTGTGTTAAGCTGCAGACAGTGCTAGGCAGGGATGCCTGTCTGTGAGATGAATTCCTGCACAGTGATAATTGGTTATCACAATTTCCTGTGTGGCTGTGTGAATCGGGGCTGTCTGTCAGCAGCTTTCTGTGGTGACAGATCGATGCTGAAAAGACAGATGGAGGGAATCTGAAGTGAGAGACCTTCCCAGCTGTAGGGGAGGCTGAGCTGGACAGATTTACAGTCTGCTTCATTCTCTTTCAGAGTGATGCTTTCCTGAAATGCTTTTCTCTGTACATGTGATATTTTGGCATTAGGTTGTCCCCCAGGTGCTRCGTTAGCTGCTGGGAAAGAGAACTGCAGCATCTCAGCTCAGGTACATCCTGGGCAGCTGCACCTCAGCACCTGCCTCAAGGTGGGAGGATGTTTTACCCCAGCTCTAACTTTTGAAGCCTGAGGAGAAGACAAATCAGAAAGATGCAAAGGGAGCTCACACAATATCTGTAGCCAGACAAAGACTGAAGCTATAGCTTAAAAATAGCTGCACTGTGCTTTGACTACRGCTTATCAAAATATTTACTGTATTCCCCTTGACTTAATGTAGTTTTTGGTGTTTCTCTGTGTTATCCTASATAACTAATTTATTGCAATTTGAGTACACCATTTCTGGTTTTGAACTCAAACAAATGGTTCTAGTGGTGATTTATGTTTTAGAAATAGGAGCTGCCTAGTACTGGAGAGCTATCCTACAACAACAAACCAGCCCAGGCAGTGCAGTCCTCATAATAATGCTGTTTTGTGGCTGTACAGATTAGATGTTCAGCCTTTCTAAGATTTCTATGCTTTCTTTGTGGCACTGGAATTGCTGAAGATGAGGTGGTTTAAGGCTACAAGCAAGGCAGGGATGCTGGAGAAAAGCAGTATCTTTTATTAGTCATCACTGACTGAGAGCTTGTCCAGTTCTCCAGCTATGTCATTTAGTCTAACAAAAGATATTGCCTCCTCTTCCAAGCCTTTGTTTTGGACTTTTTAAAATGGGGCTTATATTTAAAGGAACTGAAAAATTAGARAGGTTGCAGTGGAAAGCTACACACTGCAAAAAATTATCTGAGAGGTTTTGACTGCTTTGCACTAGAGGAATTGGAGAGCTCAGGCTACTTACCACATTAAGACAGATAGTGGAACTTTGCTAGTAGGTGCTTTGTGGGAAGAACCCAGTTGTGAAGGGCTTTTTACCCTTGTGAAGTTGCAGCAAGAACCACTGCTGGAGATAATATGTGAACTAGAAATAATGACATTTTTTATGGTATATTGATTTCTTTGAGCTTTCCTCTACATTCAGCTTGCAGGCTCAATGTGACAAACTGACAGTACACGACCTGTACATCACATTGATGGATCCTTTCCTCTCCTACAAAGGGAAAGTTTACAAATTAGTTAAAAGAGCATGGGRTTAGCTCCAAGGAGTCTGAAGTTCTGCAGTGTCTCTGAGGCTAAGAGGACACAGATTCCTGACTCTGTGTTTGCCATCCTCCTCCAGTGGTAATGAAATACCATACAGCCAGACACACAMTATAAATAATGAATGACCTAAAGAGGAGACCACTAAACATTGGAGGGATTTAATGGCTGGCCTAGGATTTAAGAGACGTGCATCAAAAGATCTCCTCTGTCCAAGGAAGTGTGTAGCTCTTCCCTTCCCTCACATTTATCTGTGAAGATAAATGCATTAAGGCTTGTAGGAAGCTCATGTGCTGCAAAGCAAGGGCCAGGTGCTTAAGAACTAATCAAAGGATGTGGACATACAATAAACAGGTTGGTGGCTGATTGGGAAAGGCTTTTAAGAGGCTCCAAAACCTTTCTGCTGAAAAAAGCAGAATGAACATTTGTCTTACTGGCTGTTCAAAGAAAAATTGTCCAAGCAGCTCTGGCACAAGCACCCAGTGACGTTCTGCCCTGCCATCTTCTCCTGTGTGCACTTGCTCAGGCAGCAGCACCAGCCTGGTGAGAGCATGGGAATCATAGGGACAAACAGCACAGCACTGGCTGGGAATTGAAGAGCATCAGCCTTGCACCCTGTTATCAAAGCCCCATGTAAAACCAATTCAAAGTGAAGCAAGAACAAAAGCACACACTTGCAAGTTTTCCTCTCTTCTGATTTTACCCTGCCTCCTGGTTTCACTCATCCCCAGGATAATTTTGTCTGAAAAATAATCAAGGTCCTTTGGACCACACACAATAACAGCCTTGTTGGGACAGGGCAGTTTGACACCCACAAATGCTGAAGCAAGTGGTACCAAATGCTCAGTGCTTAGGAGCCCCTTTCCATCTGACTGTGACATTGGGAAAACTGTATTGCCTGATGCCCTTGACTAGCTGAGGACCAGTAGTGCAATGGATAACATGTCTGACTACAAGGGTGTAATCAGATGCCTGGGTAAGCTTTTATCCACCTTGGGAATATGAGGTGAAGTTCCTGCTACTTGTAAGATTTGTCTGGATGGGATGCCTGGCAAGAGRCCCCATCCATGGAAGAAGAATTCTGGAGACCTTGGCTGGTACGTTTTAGAGTACCAGGGCACCAAGCAGGAGGGCTGGAGTTACTGATGGGGGCTGCTCTCAGTCAGTCAGCAGCACARTCCCCAGCCCCAGAACAGCCTTGGCTGGTGGCTACAGCCCAGCTTTAGCCTCTGCCTGGCTGCTATTCCCAGCCTATTCAGGCAAGGTCTGATCCACAACCCGCTGCAATCAGTGGGGATTCCCAGCCGAGTGGGGAGCTGCAGATCAGGGTCCTGCYCACAGGTGCTGCCTCTGGTGAGGCTGCAGCTCAGTCAGAGGGAGCTCAGACATACAGGAGCTCATAAAACAGGCCACAAAAACTGACTGCCAGCAGCCCTCCCTGCCAGGGAGAGGCCCCTCTGCTGCTGTGCTTCTGTAGAGGGGTGTCAGGTGCCTGCTAATTACGGCTAATGAGGAATTTAATTGCCCTTCAGCGCAGGACTGGCTGTGCAGGCTGTGTGTGTGCAGGCAGGTGGCAGCCGGGGGGGCTCCGTGCCCTCTGAGCCCACCCACACGGTGAAARGGGGCCCTGGGGAGGGGCTGTCCCAGGCCCACAGCCCCCAGCACACCCAGTGCCCTCCTGTCTGCTCTCCCCCTCGAGGGGCCCTGGGATGGGGTCACCCTTCCTGCTGGGACCTGCCCCCTCTGTTCAACCTGGGCCCTTGGGAGGGACTCCTGGCAAGGTGTGTGCGCCTGCAGGAGCTTGGTTTGTGCAGAGGCTGCTGCTGTGGGCTTTGGGGATGGCAGGAGGAGGATCCTGGGGTTCTTAAGAAGAGAGGGGCCGGTGAGCCCCTGCAGACAGGCTGGGTCCCTTGCTTTGCCCTGTGATGGGTCTGCTTTGATCCAAATGGTCTGCTTGGTCTGTGTGTTAGGGGCATGTGGCAAGGGAGGAAGGAGCTGCTGGAGCCGCAGGCACAGGAGGGCAGATACTGGCTGGGATACTCTGTTGTGAGCACATTCCCCTTTGTGTAATGCACCAGGCACGTCCCAAACCCATCGGCGTTGTCAGTGTTTCTCCATACTGTGCTCTGTCCTGTGTGCCTCCCTCTTCTCTGTTCTGTAAATAACACTCATGGAGTCCCTCTCCTCTTGCCTATGTACCTTCCCTCAGAARAATGAGTCTGCTCCTTGTTTTGTGCAAAGGATAGCAGCCAGTTCCAGGTAAATTCCAGGTGAGCAWGGAGATGTATAACATTTCAGGTAAATTCCAGGCAGGCAAGGAGATGAAACATTGCATGTTTCAGAGAGGCATATTATATCTTRGAAGAAACCTAGTTTATCTTCTAACCTAATTTTATAACTTAAAATTACTCTTTCCCAGATCAGTCACCTTTTCCTTTAAAAACAAAGGCAAAACCTCCTGCAAAAAGTGCAAGTCCCAMATGAAAGTTGCCTTAAACAATTCAGGATGTGGCTTTTTCTTTCCTGGAGGAAGCTGATGTGCAACCAGGATTTTGTAAAAGCCCATCACTGAACAGCCCAACGGGAGAGAAGGCGTGTGTCTGTGTGTGTGCTTGGTTGTGTGACTGAAATAGCTGTGCTGGCTGCAGAGCATGGCTGTGGGCTAGAGCTGGGTGTGATTTACCCTCAGCAAAACCAACTGGCTCCAGCAAAACGTCCTTGTCTGTTTGATTTCATATCAATTGAGGCTGTTTGCAGAGACTTGTTGAAAACCGATGAGGTTTGGATTTAGCCTGACAGGACATGGCCAAGAGCATTTCTGCATTTCTAGCAGCTTTTTTTTCACTGCTAAGAAATTCTGAACCACCTAATCTGACTAGATGCCTGAATTCTTTAAAAAAAATTAAACAAAAATTAAAAAGGCAAGTAGCAAATGGAAGGAAACAGGATGATTTCAACAGCTACCAGGTGGTGGGTTGCAGGCAATCCAAATGCCCCCATGTTACRGTCTATGTTACAGATGTACAGCAGGCAGCCCAGCAAGTCCTGAGGGAAAGGCTAGAGGCCAAATTTTGATTCTGGTCTTGCTTGTGTAAGACTAGAAGAAGCATTTCAGCCTGGAGAAATTTAAAGAAATTGTTTTGAGCAAGTCAAACACACTCTTTCAAGAACCCTATTTTGCAGGCAAAACATTGCAAATACTAAGCTATAAAGGCTGTATTGAATCTTTGCTTTCCTGTAGGAGTACCTCATTCAGTCATGTTTTAAAGCTCTTTTCAGAGGCTGGCAGGCCAGAGCCATGCTGGGGGCTGTGCAATAGCCCTGTTGTAGTTCACCTCTGATCATGGCATGGCTGACACTGTTGTGACACACAGGCACAGGGGGAGGCTGCAGCCTTTATGTGCTCTGAATGCAGGGCTCTGGGATGAGTCTCAGCTGAGTGCTCCTGCAAAATGCAGGGGCAGCTGAGCASTACAGCACAGAAAAGAAAGGGAAAATCTTCCCCACTGCAGAGATGCTCCTTGTTGAAGAGTGGCCCAGTTGGAGACAGATCACCTGCTTCAGTCCCTTGTGTTACTCCTCCCTCCAATAACTCTCTTGAACTCATTCTGCACACTGGCCTTGTCCCCTTCCTGCTCTGGAATGAGTTCATTTTTAGCACTTCCCTTCTGCAGGTCACCTGTGGTTTCTGGCTCTGGTGTGCAGAGTTGGTGGAGATAGCACTGGCAATGTACAGGGTGGGAGTCCATAAAGGCAGATACATTTCTCTGCTCTCTGGAGAACCTACAAGATGTCCCAGAGTTATTTGGTGCCTCAGATTTCCCATCTGTGGGATAGAAACTGAGAAGGCAAGCACATGTATGTCAGAGGCATGTAATACACAGTTCCCGTAGGCAAATAGAGCTGGTGCAGCTTAAGGTGGTACCAAGGCTGTCCTGGATCCCTCATGGCTACTGTGAATGTATCTGCAGTTAGGGGCACTTCACAATACCCCTTCCCATAGATGAACTCACCCTAAGAAAGCTTAGGTGAAGTCTGAAGCTTTTTTGTGGTTCAGCCTCTCGTGACAGACCTGGAAATAAAAGCAAGCTCAGGCACTGCTGCCAAGGCAGCCAGGAGGGTACTCAAAGTGTGGCAGAAAAGGTTGCACCCCAGCATCTCCAGAGGTTGTCACTGAGCTTCCATTGGAGAGGGATCCCAGCCTTATCTGCAGGATGAGAACTCTGTGGCCACTTCCTGTTCTCACAGAGAGTGTTTGAGCCTTACCCTGCCTGTATCTGCAGGAAACAAGAGAGCCCACAGCCTCTCAGCATCCCCATCAGCATGGCACTGATCCTTAGCACTGTGGTTGTAGGCAGCAGGAAGTTTGTTTGGGAGTGGTGGCCACATCCCAGAGCACCTTTAGGTCTCACATGCTTCTCCATACACCCAGCTGGTTTTGAGCAGCAGGGCAATGGTGGCATGGACACATCTCTTGGAAATGCCTTGTGGCCATCCTGGCTAGTAAAGAAAGAACATTTTATCAAGGTTRGAGTTGAAATTCTGCAACAGGCAGAAACCTGACGTGTTATTCTCGTGTCACCTGGGTGACAAGTGAGCAGCTGTCTGTGGACACCTGATCTGAGCAGCATGGGCCTCCCTTTCTGCTGGGCTGGGGCTTTGCACCCTGTCACTGACAATTTGTCATGTTACACGTAGATCTAGAAGCTGACCCTGTGTAACACTGCACAAAGCAGTGCAGGGAATATATTGGGGTGGGGTGGATCCCAATCAAAAACATATGTGGGATACTTTGCCCCAGTCAAAACTGTCCTGTCTGGAGACACGTCTGTCAAAAGAGAAGGCAGTTCATTAAATGCTGAAGTATCCCTGGGCTGGTGGGTCCTGGAGCCTGAGAAATGCAGGACCTGAGTTCCCCTGTTTTACAGCTGTGGATTTGGTATAGAACAAAGAGCCAGGACTAGGACAGGGCTGGGATAGAGCAGGAGGCTGGTGCTGGGAATCAGACCTGGGACAAAGGACCCTTGTGTGACTGCGGCTGCTGTTAGTGCTCAGGATGCTGGCCATGCAAAGACCTGCTGCTCCTTTCTTCCAGCCAGAGTGGGCAGAACTGTGAGACTGAGGAGCGATCCTGTTACTGCCCTCACCACACCCCCTGTGCACACCCTGGCTAAGATTTGAACACCTGCAGGCCTATCTTTTCGGAGGTAGAGCTTTTAAAACCAGAGAAGTGCTTGTGGTCTCAAAAGCTTTGCGCCAGCCATGCTTCCCTTTTATTCAGGTGACACAGCTCCAGGCCACCCCTGGAGAGGGCATCAACTGTTCTGCTCAGGCACGTTTCTTCCTCTCTATGGCTCCTCTGGCAGAGAGAGCTGTGGCTTCCTGGCTCTCAAGTCCAGGGGATTTTCAGCCAACATKGTTCCATTTAAGAAACAGTAATTAGCAGCAAAGACTTCACGCCACTGTCCAGTGAACAGGGAGCTTTCACAGCTGTTTTTTCAGTGTAACATGTAGAATTCATGGTGTGAAGAGGATTGCTGCAGCACAGCAGTGCCCAAACCTCCATATGCCCCCAGCCCCTGGAGCACTCGGAGGCAGGGCTGAGGCTCAGCTTTGCTTTCAGGGAGGAACTGTTTCAGCAGGGGAGATGGGTCTCTCCAGAAGTGTGCCAGTGCAGATCCCCACATTGCCCCACTGCACAGCACACTTGCAGCTGAGATTCTAAAGGYGATTAGTTTCAGCCTGGAGGGATCCCTCTCGCCCTTCAGGGCCCTCTGCCAGAGGCATGTGCTGTTACTTGAGCTGTTTTAATGGCCAAAATGTGGATGGCATCTGCCCAAGTGATAATYAACCATGAGCTCCACTGGGCTCACAAACAATTCTGTGGAAGTTTACTTCTCTGAGAACTTGGGCCTCTCCAGTGCCACTCCTGCACTAAATTCAATACTCTTATGATGTAGCAAGCCTCAGAAAAGTCAACCCATTAGAAGCCAGTGCCATTTTATCTATAACTTCGCAGCCCTCAGCTAAAGTGGTAACTTCTTTAATTCACTTTGCACAGTGATTTTTGATGTACTTAAAACTTCTGAGATGAGCAGACTTAAGATGCAGGAATGGCAACTTTGAATTATTTACTGCATGGGGAGAAAGAAAGCATTGTTTTAGAAAATGCTGCATCTTAAAACTTGCTGGGCCATAGGACTGGTTGTTTTTTGGGGAGAGGGRTTGTTAGTGTTTGGTTCACGGGTGATTTTTTGAGAGGCATCACAAAACTATTAATATAGTTCTAGTGTTTGTTGCTTTAAACAGAATTCAGGGATTTAAGCTCTTCTCTTTAGCTCAAGAGTTCCACATATGTGCAGTGGAGTTGATCCACACACTTTTAGRGGACTTCTGGCTGTGTGGGTAGCCCTGTAGGAGTTATTGCTCTTCCCATGGAAGTGTTTGTCCTGCCAGTGTATCAGATGTCTGCACAGCTTGGGCAGTATTTACTCTGATAAAATATCTTGCTGGAAAACCAGCTAATTTCCAGGGAAGCCCAGGAGTGCTTTAGTCTTAACTGAAATGGGCAGTGCCATTTTCATGGAGCTTTAAGTATTTAAATTGGGATATCATTTTATTTTAGAATTATTTAAAAATTGAACTCCCTCTAAGGAAAGACAGAAGCCACCGTGAATTGGTGTCTGACTGTATTTTTTCAGGAACAAAATGCTTCTCCTATGTTTCAAGGCTTTTGCATTTTCAATTGAAAGCACTTTACAACTTACAAGTTTTGTTTCTTGTCTAGAAGTCCTTTTTAACTCTTTCCTTTCACTCCCTTTCAGTCTCTTTTCACTCTTGACTCATAGTCACTGCTTTACAGTTACCTTGGATTTTCAAGCTCCTCAGATTTTTATTCCCTTTCTTAAAATTATTTTCATRCACTTTCTTATGTGATTAATACAGAAGAAAAACTTGTGGAACACATGTTCCTAATGTACTGCTCAATGTTATGGAATCGGATAAGACTTTTTCAAATGACTGACATTACACATGTCTTTCAAGGATGTGAATCATATGTAAAACATATGTTTCATCTATTTCAAAGGTTGTTAAAGAGTAAATATTGTAATGAAATTAACTTACAATCATGGTTCTGAAATGTATATGTAAGTATTGATAACAATATTTCTCAAATCTTCCTTAGGTGGAACTGAGGATAGCTTTTAGTTTTATTTTTAGGGTAGTATTGTGGTTTAACCCCAGCTGGCAGCTAAACACCACAGAGCTGTTTTCTGACTCTCCCCTCCACCCCCCAATGGATGGGGAGAGTAATCAGAAAAAAGGAAACCTGTGGGTTAAGATAAGAGCAGTTTAATAATTGAAACAGATTAATGATAATAATTACAATGAACAGGGAGATAACAAGCTGAGAATAAACCCCAAGAAAGACAAGGGATGCACAACACAAGTGCTCACCATCTGCTGACARTACTTTCTTTATTTCTATTTTTACCTAGAGAGCTGCTTAAAGCAACCAGCCCTTCAGTTGGCAACCTCCCACTTTCACTTTTCAGACAAAAAACTTCATGGAAAAACAAAACTGTCAAAAAGATGTTTTTTACTAAGGAAAATGTGCCCTGCTATTATTTCAATGTCAAGGAGAATAAAATTGGGGCAGAATAAGACTGAGTTACAGAGAAAATTCTGAAAGCCTCAGTCCCTGACTTCTGCAAGGCTCTCTCACAGAGCTCTCATGTTTTAATGAGTTTATGTTTCTTTGAGGAAGAACTTSTTTAAAATAACAGCAATTATGAGGATATTTTTGCAGATGGAAAGGTGTTGAGCTYAAGGTTTTATGCGTCTGCTCTTTATGCATTTTCTATAGCTGCTCAAATATTTTTTTTGTTCATAAAAATTGAATATGGAAAATTAATGAGGAGTTGGCTAGTGAGATGATACAGTAACTGTAGCCAGGCTAAAAGTGAGTTGTCAGCTCTGGACCTTCCCAGTCCAACAGGTAATTGCAGAACTGTGTGAGTGAGATACAAAGGGAGGCTCTGAAAGGTTCAAAGAGATTTATTGAATACTTTAGACCACAAAATCACATAAAACAAAGTCCAAAAAAGTTCCAGAAACAGGACAAGAGGGACCTGTTGTCAGAAGCAGCTTGTCATATAGTTATGATTTACTGTCCTCTCCCAAGTGMTCTGTACAATCTCTGTCAGCAGCAAGGTGAACAAATGGCATTTGAGGGGCTGGAGCTGAGGGTGTGGGAGAGAAGGCAGCAGTGGTGATGGCCACAGCAAGCTCAGGCAGTGGATGCTGCAGATCTCTGTCTGAGCAGAAAGCACAGAACACTGTTTTCACTTCTCCTTTCACTGTGAAAGAACAAACCCAGGTCAACTAAAGGAAATATTAAAATATAAGAAGAAATTCACTTTGAAGTTATTCCCACTTTTCTAGGGAATTTAGGTAGTTATTAAAATTAATGGGATGGTGCATCTGAACCATGGTACACTGTAACTTTGAAAATTCCAGTCTAAGATTTTCCAAAGCCATCCCCTTCTCCATTTCCAATTTTTGTTTGYTTCTCCTTTTAGCCAGATGTGAACTTGTGCTTTAATATGATTTGTATGTGAAACAAAAGTCAGGTCTGTTTAGATTGAGTACTTTGGGCTAATGCTTCCATCTCTGCAACTTTTTAAAACAGACTTGATAAACTATTTTGCTGATGATCTCCCTCCATGCATGCTGCAGGCTGCATAGAAGATTTCAATTAATGCTAAAAGCACAGAAGTTTGAAATGCATATGTTTTTCTTGATGTAAAGAATAATCATCCTGATAGTCTGTTACTATATAAAACAAAAGCAGATGACTGGGATTTCTTTTGTGTTTTGTTTGCTTGTGGTTTTTTGGTTTGAGTGTTCTTTTTTTCTGTGTGTGTRTGGTGATAGGTTTCCCTTAAGTGGACTCCAGTTCAGAAACTAGTAACTGAACAAAATGATAAGTTCTGAAAAAGTCCATTCTGTGCCTACAGTGTTGGTGCTATAGGCTTGGCAGGAGACCCTAGAAATTTCACAATAACTCATCTCACTTCAGAACAGATATTAGTTGTGACAATAAAAATAATCTAGCAAATCATCCTCCTTTATTTGTGAGTCAGCCACAGGTAAGTTTCCACTGGTAAATATCTTCCCCCAGGCGTGAGAGTGTGTCTGTGTTTGGGTGGTTTTTGAGAGGGTTCCACATTTGGACACCAAGGCATGGTTCATATTACCAGCAGGGCTGCTGTAGTGCATGTGYGCTCCTCAGCATCTCTGCAAGCACAGCTTGCCTCCCAGGTTGATGCCAGTGTATCTCTCCATACTGAATTCCTCCTTCCACATTCCCCATGTCCCTTCTCTGCCCTCCCCACTTGTTCYGCCCTTCTCTTTATGCCTGTTCTTTCCTTTATATTTTTACAACTTACCCTTTTCTCAAGCATCCCATTCCAATTCTCTTTCATCCAAACCCCTTTTGCTACATTATAGACTTTGTCTTGGCTTTAAAGATCTCTCATCACTCCCCTCTTCTCAGGAAACCTTTCTTTTCAAACTAGCTTCCTTCTGCTAGCAGGGAGGTGTGTTCCCATCCCATCTATGATGAGTCACAGGGAGCCAAGCCCAAGGGCAGACTTGGCTGAGCGATGGTCAGTAGGAGGAAGGAGAGCTTTGAAGACACAGCCTTATGACTTGCTTTATTTTTAGAAGCACAGCTACTGATGTTTTCARGGGAGAAACCTTTCCTCTCCCAGGAAGACTTCAGGAGGGCAGTCCTGTTTTTCCTATCTGATGGTTCCTTTTCACTCTGTGGAAGMGGACAACTCTCCTTTCCCTCTGGGTTTCCAAGCAGGCCCTAATAACCAGGACAATGACCAGCCCCAGGCAGTGCATTCAGCACTTTGGAGGTGGATGCATCGCTAACACCCCTGCTTTATGCTGYGCAGCACATTTCCCTTTTAGAGCAGGAAAGAAGGCTCAGCAGCCCCTCTGTCCTTGGGCTGCCTGCTGGCACACAGGGCCTTTCTGGGCAGAGGGCTGGAGCTGAAGATCCCTTTYAGCAGTAGGCTTGGTGAGTGTGGTCTGGGCATTGCTGTCACCAGCTTGAGGTGGGGGCAGGAGCTGAACAGCTGGCAGTGCCCATGACACTTGATTACCAGCACAGCACGCTTCAGATTCCACGGCACAGTGAGCTGAGGTTATTGAGGAGCTTGGCTGCATCCCAAACTTGCCCCTGGCAGAACTGGCAGATCATGTAGCTCGTGTTCCTTTCCAGGACTTGGCCAGGCATAACCCACCCTGTGCTCTGCTTGGGGCTCTGTTTGTTCAGTGGCTTGGCTGCCTCCTGACCTGTGCATTCACAGGGTTTGATGCAGGGTGCAGTGTGTATCTGCACAGTAATCTAATTCCATCTTTCCAGAGACATGTGACTTGSTATCAGAAGCTGCATCTTTTTGAGCTGATTTTTGGCCATAGCTCTTATAGGAAATACCTATCAGAAGGTTTAAATCCAGTAGACTTACAACAATATTAAAGCTAGTAATTTTTTTTTTTAATCTAAATTAGAGCTAGAAAAGTCCCAGTGATATGAAGTGATCATGGAATGCTTAGGCCAGGGCTGTTGCCAGTGCTACAGGGCACTTTTCTCCTCTCTAATATGCCACTTCAGCACAGGATTGGCAGTGCCCTCCCAGACTGTGCTGTTGAGAAAGGAAGGTTCTCTCTCACACCAAGATATCAAGACTCTTCTGGAACTGAACACATTCTGTACATGAGCTTTAAACCTGTTCTCTGCACCCTCACAGTGCAGCAGCAGCATCTTCCTTGTCTGTGCAGGCCATGAGTGAGCTCCAGAACTGGCCCTGTCTGAAATGGAAGTGGCTGTTCGAGCATTTGGGGAGTCCCCAAACACTGGGGCTGAGGTTGTGGCTGGCAGCCATCTGTATTASTGGGGGAAAGCAGAGAGCCAGGGCTAGTTGATAAATTTCTGGTTCATCAGTGACTTAGGAAACTCCACAAGGCTCAACCCAGGGCATTTCATTGAAAGCAAGCCTGATGTGATCCGTGTGTCCTGGGCTGAGGGAGTGTCACTAGGCATCACTATTTCTCTTGTCTCCAGGTCCCTGGGGGCACCTAAAGGCTGGGTGCAAATAATCCATCTGGATAGCATGTTCTACACAACAGCGACCCAAAATTTCATCTGAATTCTCCCTGCATTTTTATGARTTTTGGAGGATGCTCCTACCATTGCTAAATAATTAGCAGCAGCAGCAGCTTGCCAGCAGCTATCAGACAAAGTGCAAAAGGTTTTGTTTTAGGATGAAAAGAGGTTGCAATTAGCTACTTACATTTACATTTCAACTAGAGAAGTGAACTCCAGCCCAGCAGTGATGCCTGTGAACCCTTTGATTCAGGGTCACAGGAGGTATCAGCAGCCCTGTTGCAATCTGTCACCAGAGCTGTCCAGAGGGCTCTGCTTGGGCAGTCACTATCCAGTGCTATTGAGCACACCACAGCCCTTGGRTAAAAGCAGATGGCTGGTGGATTTTTTATCTTTCTCCAAGGTGAGAGGCAGCATTTTCTTTTGAGGAGCAAAATGTTCCTGACTTTACTCTGTTGTTACTTGCTGGACATTTCCTGGATGCTTTCCTTTGAAATGCCTTGCTGTGTGCAGGGGCAGGACTCTGCTTGGAGTGCACAGGTTTCACACAGTAAGTTGTATGAGAGTCCTAATTGCAGATGTTGGAGATAAGGGGTTGTGGAGAAGCCCATTCCCCTGAGCCCTTCATGCTGAGGTAGTCACCAGTATCTCACCACAGCCTCGTAACCGCTGCCATTTACACCTAACCAGGCTGCTGAGTATTAAGGTTTTCTCTCAGCAAAGTTATCCTTCCCTTTCCCCCTCATCTACATCCCTGAACATGGCCTTGTTTTGATTCCTGTGGTCCCCTGAGCATCTGGATTTGGCTCATAACTCAGGAGGCTATTTTTCTGTCATGTGCTCAGAGTTGCTTAGCACAATTTTATCCATTTGTGGCTGTAAGCCCAATTGGAAACATGTGGGCTGGTTAAAGACAGGTGGAGGCATTTCTTTTGTTAATTAGGCTTCAAATTCCATTGTGTTCTCTGTAACCAGTGGCCAGGCTCTGATCTCAGTAACTCCAGACAAACCCCATTAGTGAAGGAATAACCCAAGATTTGAACTGCTTAAAAAGCTCATAAGTTTGTCTGAGTTTGTGGTGTTTTAGATTTTTTAGGGGTTGTTTTGTTTGTTTGTTTGTTTTTRCCTTTCCTTGAGACATTTTTAGAAAAAAACACTGCCACATGCAACAAAAAGCCTTTTCTAGCCTGGAGGGGATAAAGTGAAATTTTCTGGGGCTGGCAGGGCTGCAGAGCCAAGGCCAAGGTGCTAGGTTCAGACRGGAAAAGCAAGGGCTCCTTTCCCACCAGCATGTTGTCCTCCCTCCCCCACCCGCCCATTTCCCGTCTGCTCTACACCCAATCACTAATTTAATCTCCAAATCAAGGTGCTGCCGTTTTGCACTAGGCTGGGAGCTGCTGTTCACCCCCCTGTGGGCTCCACCAATAATTAGAATAACGCCTTGTGTGATGTTTAAGCACCAAATGCCTGTTGCTTCACCCACTCCAGCTGTAGGCCAGAGCTCTGCCAAGCGGTGCGGTKGGGTCAGTCCTGTTGCAAAAGGGAGTTACCCTTCTGCAGAGTCTGTACGTGTGTCTTGAGAAGATGGCACAGAAAGAAATAGGCTTTACAAAAAGTTAAATATAAAGGTTTAGGTTTATTTCCTCCTTGGGAGGCTGGGTAAAAGCAACTGCAGGTACCTTAGCTGTCTCTTCCTGTGCACAGAAGACCTCAGGGTTAACTCTTCAGCCACACTTGGATCCCCTGTATTCCTGCATCACAAGGAGCTTCACTGAGTTAGACACCTTGAATATATTCACTGATTTGGCTGTTGAGTACTTGCTGCCCATCAGAATTGGCATATCTTACATGAAGAATGTAAATACCTCTGAGCTTTTCTTCCTTTGAGTTTTCACCACAACACTGCCTGCAGGAGTTGTTGGTTTTGTAGGAACRCTGCTGCATCACTAAGCCTCTGGGTCTGGGGAGTTTTCATGGTTGCCACCTTTCTCTTTTGGGCTGGGGAGTTGGTGTATGTGCCTCTGTGCTGTAGTACCTCTGCCATGTCCCTGACCTGTTGGRCAGGGCTGTGTGTGCTGTCATTGCTGACCGTGGAGAAAGTGGAATTTGGAGTGCCAGTGCACAGAGGAGGAGGGAAAGARGAGCAGAATGAGACCAAAGCTCCTTGCTTGTTTTTTGTTGTTGGGTTGGTTATTCCCCCTCACCCCACCCAAATTAAAAATAATACATTTGGAATTTGGAAWTTTTTTTGGGGACCACAGAGGTCCTTGCACTGCAGCCAGTGCTGAGTGCCRCCTGGGGAGGGTGACATGAGCTGTCAGGGCAGACTGCAGTGCAAGCAGCAGCCTCCAAGGGGCAGAGAGAGGCGTGCTCACCACTAACACAGATGGAGAGGGGAGACRACCCTGCCATTTGAATATCAGACTCCAAAGGCTGAGGCTCTTTGTGGATTGGACTAGATGAAAAGGTAGCTACATCAGCAAAGTTTTGTGATAATTCACTGCCAAGTGCCACCTGAGCCACTGAGCTGAGCCTGTTTGACAGGAGAGCAGCAGTGCAGTAGTGAAGGATCACACAGGTGCCAGAAATCACAGGAGGTGGGATTTTAKTTGCTACATCAGTGTTTTTACTTAAGAGGCCTAAAGCAGCTATGCATTTAACTGCACCATCTCTCAGGGAATTCCTGGGGGCTGAGCCCTGCTCCCACCCTCGTGCTCAGGAGAGGAAAGAGGATGCTGAAGTGAAAACCCTGCATCCTGTTTCTCTCTGCTGTGCTACCCACGTCCTTCCTGGGCTGGTCTCAAGCCCTGGACCTCTGGCAAAAATGTTAAACAAGTAATAACTTTTCACAGATAGGTACCCTCTCCAGTGTGAAAGGTAACATTTTTTCCTTCYGCTACTTTCTATCTAAACTGTGAAGACTATAGAGTTAACAATCCACATTTCCAGTATGCTTCCCCAATACAAAGAGGTGGTTGAAAGTTTGCCTTAAAAATTATTTTCTGTGTCAAATTTGTGACTTAAACAGAAAGAGTTTGCAGCTGGGGAAAAATGGTCGGCTTCCTTTAGAAATTTCCAGCTGTTTTTGTCAAAATCTAGGATGCTTGAAGACTGAGGTATCTCAGCCATAGCATCCTTGCTTCAAGACAGTATTCCATTTGCAGTGCTCCCTAGTGTCCTATGGGAGCTGCTGGCTCATGTGCCTGTGCAGCTCTGGTGTAGGTGCTGTGCTCACCACACATGGAGTCTTAAGTCTGTAGAARTAACAGGAGAAGAAATTTTCATCAATGGGTCACTTAGCCCATCCCACTGCCCTAAAGCAAGATTATTGCAACCTTCCTCTTCCTCACATGTATTTATCAATCTGTTTCTAAGAATCTGCAGTGATGAAAGCTTGGAATATTCTTAGGCTATATATGCCAGTATTTGTTTAATTATGACTATTTAAGATTTTTTTCCCCTCGTATTATTTTGAAGACTTGTGGCCTTTAGGCTTTTCTTCCAAATATTAAATACTAGTTTTAAAATCTTGTTCCYCATGTAAGGAGTGACAGTTTTTGAGTTGTTTCTTTGTTTGTTTGCTTTTTAGTCTTCTGATTATTACAACTGCTTTTGGAGAAATCTCCCAAAATTATCTCTATCCTTCATTCAGTGCCTGAAACTGCAGCCTCTGTTCCAGTTAAGACCTTGCCACTACTGAGCAGACTGGAGRACTGTCTTGCAAAGCCTGTCATTGGGCATTTCTTTTTTTTCAAGTTGGCTTTTCTCACAGCAGGGTGGGAGTGCTGACTTTCAGATTTTTATCCAGTGCATTCCCCAGAACATTTGCTACAGACCTTTTGTGTTCTTGGTCATTCACCATCTCTTGATTTTTTTTGTTCAGTTGGTTATTTCTGCCTAATTATAGTATTTGACCTTTGTCAATAGAGACTTGCAACCAGGCAAGCCACAAATTTTCTTTCTAATAATCATTTAAACTGGTTGAGTTTTAGCATTTGGTGGTTTGGGGTTTTTTAACTTCATTACAAYATCCAACCTTTATTCCCTCTGTTCCATCTCACTGCTTTGGTATCATACTTAGGCTTTAAAAGGTAATCCCTATTCCATTGCCAAAATCATTAACAGAAACAAAGAGTAGTGCCAGAGCCAGAACAACCCTTGAATAATCCAGTTCCATACATCTTTCTAGGGTGAGTCTCAGCAATTTAAAACTGATCTCTAATTTTTTTTTTTATCATTTTGGCATCAGATCTTGAGAAGCTTCATTTAGACTGTGTTTTCCTCACTCTTTCTGAAAATGTCACCTGGGACAATGCCATAAGSCTTGCTTAACTCAAGATATCATCCATTGCTTATTGTGTCAGCCTCAAGGCCTGAGACAAGAACAAGAGGAGAGAAGATCATGCATCACAGCAGATCTAGCCCAACCTAGGATCATGCCCAGGGGAAAACAGAAGTGTGAAATACATGAAATACAGCTCCCAGAAGGTCATGCAGGGMTTCCATGACAGAGCTGTTATGGTTTCCAGACAAATACTTTCAGGTTTTGAAATTGTAGCMTTTAAAAAAGTGCATCAGTACCATTTTTTCTAAATGGCTATTTATTATAGTGATTCCTAGGCCCTATGTTGTAATTTACCAGCATGCCCTGTACTGTACTGRGGAGTTGATTAGCACTGTGATGCACAGGGTGCTTGGTGCCTGGTGAAATGAAGCACTCACAGAAGCCTGGACTGAGGCTCAGCTGCMCTGCAACAGGAGGAAACAGAGCTGTGTCCAGCGTTTTCCTTGCCATGAAACTGCTGATGTRCATRCACTTACTGGCCATTTGTGGCTGTATCTGGGGCCCAGTGATTGCAGYCCTGTGGYAGAATATCAGGTTGAAATTGAACCTTAAGTCCTGCACATCTTCACTTGATGAATCCAGGAGATTCTTGAAGCAAGTTGCCCTGTCCTTGAAAAAGAAATCCTATGCTGTAGGGAACCAGTTCTGCTGAGCAAGCAGTTAGAGKGTCTTCAGAAGTACAGCACACATTCTGGTCATCAGATGTGCTCCTGTTATTCAGTATCTAGATGTGCAGTGCCTTTGGGACACTGTCAGTCACTTGATCCTGAGTTTTAATTTGGAGGAAACACAACATGCCCTGGAAGATTCAGTTTTCCACATTCAGGGGAAAGAAAAAAGACTGCTTCATGCCCTACAGCTTAAATGCTGTATTTCTAATCACAGACACAACTGAGGAACAATGAATTTGAAAGCTCCCTGTTGCTGTTATAACACAATATTATTCCCATTTTCAATCTACTTGCATTAGATAAAGTTGATGCAGATATGCAGGCCAGGAAAASGTAAACATTTTATCTTCCCATCAGTTAATTTCTTTTCTCCCATAGACAGGTGAAACATTGGGTTGAAATAGGGGGAGGATTCATATGAAAGTTTTTATTTGTTATGTCCTGTATTTAACTAGTGACTTCTCAAGGTGGCCTCTTGTAAGCATGAAGGTATAGAAAGAAACAGCTCAAAGACAAGAACTCTTGACTATTGTCTTTCTGTTCTGGCTGTGTGGGGCCAAATGTCTGTTTGGAGAGGGGTGCTGATGCCTGAATCTCCGAAGAACAGACAATTGCTCTCTGCAGACTGAAGCCCAGCATTTCTTATTTTTCAAATAAAMCTACAAGGGAAGTGACATGCATTGAGAGTGTGAATGGAGGGGGATGCTCCCATGTGAGTTTATTTTGCTTAGCGGGTTAAGATCAGAAGAGGCCTAAACAAGGCTCTTTATTTTCAGCAACACTGATCATTTGCTTTGAAGTAGGAGCCAAAGAAAACATACTCCCGCCTTCATCCCAATTAAAAAGCAATAAAAACTCTCTTCAGATTTTAAATATTGAGGGTAGGATATCTGCCAAGAAATCCTTTTCCTTTATAGAGGGGCAGATGTCAAATATTGTGAGGCCACTGCATCCTCCTCTGGTGTCATGCAGCATCACTCAGTTGAARTCTCTCAGTCTGAGTTGTGCTGCCTTGATGCCTGGCTGCTTGTCTGGCAGTGCCATTCAAATGTGCAGCTCTGCAGAGGTCATGTGCAAACACAGTATTTAGAGATAATGGCCCAAATTCATTCCAGCAGCTTTACTCAGCGAGCTGTATGACCTCTCGCCTTTTGGTGCTCTTCTTAACCTTGAAGGCTCCAGCAGCAGAAGAGCAGTGCTCAGTGCAGCCTAGGAATAATTTGGCTGATAGGAAGGCTGGCCACTCTAACCATTTTCTAGTTTGTGGCACAATTGAGAAGAGGAAAATCATGAAAATCCAGCTATAATAGGGCAGTTTGTGGAGGGGAAAAATAGAAGTGCCATTTTTCACACTGGTATATCTAAGAGATTGAGACTGGCCCTTTACAGAAATATGATTAGAGATTCAGTTTTAGTTACCAGCAACTGTTTCTCCTCTCTGTCCTGGAGTGTTTMTGTTCTTGCATCTGGTTTAGTTTCCCTTCCTGCAGCACATATTAGGTTCACCAATGAGAATGTAAAAGATTTGCCTGAATAAAAGAGTGAAGAAATTGGTGGACATAAGAGAAGGGGTTGGAGGAAGGCAAGAAATCAATGACAGGAACAATCTGCCCCATTGTCATGGAAGACAAAAAAAAAGTAAGAAATGTTTGTCTTSTTGTCTCTGTGACTTCATAGTTAGCCACAGATGGATATATAGGAGTCTTTGAGGCAGGACTGGGTCTCAGTGTAGATGAAGCACTCTCCCACTGTTTCTTTGCATCTCCTGCTTCTCTTTATGGAGGAAGAAGAAAGCAGTACAGCTGCCCACAGTGGGATATGATAGGAGGATGGAGCAGCACAAAGAAGCAGCCARAACTCTTCATGATGCTGTTGAAGAGGTGTGTACATTATCTCTTATTTATCCTCAGCTTTATTGTAGCAAACTCACTGGATTCAATGGAAGAGCACTGAGTTAAAGCCAGTCTGGGAGGAAAGGCCAAACAAAAGACCACTACTGCAGTTCTAAATTAATTCTCAACAAGAAACAAGATCCAGTCTGATCATGTTTTCTGAGGCCCTACAGGTTTGAGCGTTTTTCAGAGTTTAGATCATAATTTSCTACTTCAGGTGCTCTGAAGCAAGTGAAGAATAAAATGCTACAATAAATCTACTTCATGTTGTATTAASTGTCGGACACAGATATTGGAAAATCAATGTATTCCTAAAGCTCCTCAATTTCTAGAATGCAAACCAAGCCTTTTCTTCTATTTAGAGCTGTCTTGACTGCAAGTTCCTTCAGGAAGGAGGAGATGCAATTGGTTCCTTCCCTGTCCAGCCTTCTCTTCCCCATATTAGAAAAACCCAGTTCCCTCAGCATCTCGTATTTCATGTGCTCTAGACTCCCAACTGTCTTACCAGCTTTTCTTGGGACTCCCTACAGCTGTCAGTGTCTCTCATACAGGGTGGCACACAAGTGAACTTCAACATATTTCAGCTATTGATCCAGACCAAATGACATCTGAATTTTGCAAGGTTTGCCCATCACGTGCTGCATGAGGAAGTCTGCCAACTATTGACTTCCTTGTCTTATTTTACCTTATGTTCTCCTGATAATGAAATGTTGAGGAAACCTAAAAAAGATAGATCTATGTGATTTTTTTCAAGCTACCACTGCCCTCTGCACTGATAGTGTCACTATCTTGCATATCTCTCYTCCCTATGGAAGGGGATGAACCCTGGTGTTGCCCTGAGATAAGCAAGAAGATTATCAGGCCCATAAACTGCATGGGAGACCAGGAAGCTGTTTGGTCCAGGCATTCCTCTTCCCCCAGGCTACTTCTTTCTGGAGGAAGCCATTGATCTTTGGCAGGCAGACACGGTTGGGCATTCAGTCAATCTGTCAGTGACAGACTAACATAAAACAGTGGCAAACAGCCTCCAGTGGTTTTGGGGAAGGGCTCCTTGGCTGGAGAAGCACAGATTCAGCATTCATTCAAACTAACTTTTAAGGAATTTTTTTATTACAGGAAACAACAATGATAATAATCTGGGGAATCTCAGTCAAGAAAGAGCCTTTGGATAATCTCAAGAAAAAGATATCTAGGCAGGAAGTCCCACTTGGTTTTGTTCACTTAACAAGATCTTACAGGTCTCCAGAAATATCTTTTCATTTTATTCTGAATGGAGTTTATGGTGGAATACACAGTAGTAGCTCAATGTTATTTAATTCAACTTTGCATAAATTTGAATGAGCACTCCCAGGAGAGCCTGAAATTTCAGAGAAACATGGAGATGATGGACAGCAAAGTCTTCCTGAGATCTTTGTCTTTCCACCCTTGGAAGCTGAGTCCAGAATGCTTTTATTGCTTTCTCTACTGTATATTTCTTTTTTCTTTTTTTTTTAGTATTTTATCTGGTTTAGTTTTATGTGTTTGAAGCGGGAAGATTATTCCTCTGAGTAATATCAGCAAATTCCTTCTGACAGCCATGATGTCTTGTTAATTTCCTTTCTTTATCCCTTCTTATTCATTTTTCTGGCACCTCAGTGAATTTGCCTGTCCTCCATGGTACTTGCACAGAGGCATTCAATATCTGCAAATGACTCCACACCTTCCCTAGATCACTTTGTCAAGCTAAGCAGCTCCAGCCTCAATCAATCTTGCAGCTYCACCACAACCACCCCTGAAGGATTACAAGATGAGCGGCTTTACTAGTTAACATCTTTTACTTCCTGCAGTTCTGGATTGCTTTTAGTGAAGTTTGGGTCCATCCCTCAGAGGAAAGCATTGGTGAAGTGTGCTGAGCTGTGTGTGGCCATGCACTGTCCCTGCTCCACAGCTGTGGACAGACTGCACACACAGAGACTTCAGGGAGCTGTGCTCAGGTCTGGGCTGGCAGGGTGAGGTTATGTGCTGTGTCTCCAGATGATCCAGCCCACATCTCCCGTCCTTGGGAAGAGTTGCAAGACAGTGACTTTAAACCRCATTTGTGCCTTCCCAGCCTCAGACTGTTCCAGGAGCTGGGGAAAACTGTGCTACAGCCCAGGCCAAAGGTGAGGCAGCCTGGCTGAAYACGTCTTCCAGACTAGCTCAGAATCATCTCAGCATTGTACACAGAAGTTGCACACCAGAATTTATCTGTCATCCCCAGCCTGAAACCCTCTGAGGCAGATCCTGGAGGCACCAGGTGTCCTGGGACCACAGGCCTCCACCCTTGGGATGGTTATTGGCCCAGTCATACTGTAGGGTGTGGAGGTCAGCACAGAAAGAAAGATCTGAGTTATTCCTGCTTTGGGTAGATACTGTAAACTATCAGTGTAAAACTCATCATACTGTAACCTGGCCAAAACTGGTATTAACTAACATGATCTTACCTGATCTTCCCACTCTCCCAATAGCAGATTTGCTGCTTTATTCCACTGAACTCCCCTTAGACCTTTTGATTAGGACAAAAGGTTACAAACATTGTAAAGCCATGGCTGGCCAAGGACWTTTAAGGAGATATTGCTGCCCAGCATGCATTTCTAATATCACCAAACTCATCTGAGAAGTCTCTGCTGCAGGAGCAAGGAGTTTTGGGGCTTAGCCTGATTGTATAAGCAAGAACACAGTAGAAGTGTGTGTCTGTTTGGACTTTCTGGGCTAGAAAGAGGCTTTGTTCTTGGGACCAGCTGAGGGGACAGCAATGCAGCCCATAAGGCAGAGGATGTGGGAAGCTGTCAGAATTTGAGCATGTTTTATCCTTGCTTTTCCCTCAACAAGCAAAGGCAGGCAATCAGTAGAATGAAGGCTGAGGAGTTCCCTCAGCTTTTAATTTGTGACCAGAATGAAGACATTTGCTGGTAATTTGATAGGTAGAAGCTCCCTCATATTTTTGGTAGGTTTGAGGAATGGACTAATCAGGAAAGAAATTCCTAATTAACAAGGAAAATCCTGCATGTATGGGCAGTTTCAGCCAGTGGTACTGGTAAGCAGTAATTTTATGTCTTGAGTTGTTTTTCAGCTTTTGACTGAGACAGACACACATTTACATATTGATTAATGTTCTCTGCCTATGGACTGAGTGCCTGGTGGCTCTTCCCCATCAGTTCAGAAGCCAGTAACTGCCTGTGCCTGTGATCTAACATCAGAAATAAAATGGTATCACATTCTCACTGCACATTTGTAGGAAAGAAACTGGCTGCATTACATGGACCTATGGGATCAGACTCCTTGGAATATGAGATGTGTGTGGGTGAACTTGGCCAGTGAGGCAGCCAAGAAGACAATTTACTAGCCCACCCCTGAAGAACATGATGGGACTCCAGAGGATGGAATCAGGGGCCCAAACATATACTTAGAGAAGTTATTAACTTTTTTTGGGTATTTTGGTGCTAGAATTTTAAGCCTCATATCAATTATCCTTCAGCAAAGGGCCTTTTATTATGGAAAAACAATTACATGCATAGTGGGAGCTCTCCTGACTCTAAACTGAGGCAGCAGGAGTGTTAAAATTTTAATGAAGACCTTTGTTTCATGCAGGGTTTCTCAGGTGCTGAGTTAAACCTCTACTAATAAAAAGCAAACAAAACCAAACACAAAGTAAAACTGTTTGCCAAAAYCTAAGTCCACCCTAATTTCAGAGAGAGACTGACAGGGCCAAGAGACAATCTAAATCAAGTGACTTTGACTCTATTTGTTTTCAGTGGAGTTTAGGAAGTGTTGGCTGTCCACAATACCTCAGTAGYACTCAGGACCTAGGACTGCAACATTTACAAAAGTGTGTGTTAGRCCTTACAATCTCTGGTGGAGACTTTAAACCTCTGGGCTGGTGTGCTCTTCTTGCCTGATCTTGAAATTCTTGTCCAAAATTCATATTTCTGGTGTACCATCCCAGTCATCTTGAAGAAAAGAGGTATTTTCCCTTTGGCTCCAATGAGGTGTATATGACATTCCTTACACAGAAACAAATTGGAGAAATAACTCTAAGTCAAAAAATATTTCAGGTCTAATGTATCCATAATAAGGGACAGGGGGAAAAAATAAAAATAAGAGAATAACTATTGTATGSTTAATTTGCTTGTTTGTTTTTCCTCAGTTATTTGTAAGCAACAGTCTTCATTAGCATGCTTTAAAAACATTAGCTGCTTCTGATAAGTCTGAAGAAAAGATTCAGAACACTGAAAGCTGGGGCACTTCTGTCATATACTCTGGGTCATTGGTTCATTGAAGTGCCAAGGGAAAGAGCAGTGATTTTTAAAGGGTAATGCAGAAATAACTCATGGAAATAAGTGCTGAACTCACTTCACTGGGATTCAGACAGAGACATTTCCATTTCCGTTTCCTCCCTAATCCTAAATGATGATTCATTTAAAAGTGAGGCTAGAGCTGATGGTGGTATTTGTCARACAAATCTCTGCAGTCTCTCCAGCCACTGTGGGCTCAATATTTTTAAGTTTTGCCATATCCAAAGAGGATTGGGCAATTAAATTAATTACACACCTTTGGGAAGTAATCTATACCTYGAGGCTTTTGAGGAAGGGAAAATTCCACAGTTGCACCTGGTCAAATGGTTACACATGAAGGAAATGACCCCTTGACCCTTTTAGGTGCTCTGAACATAAAACTTGTTTAACCCTCTCTTACCTGCAGAGCTGTAAACAGTATTACTGCTCACAAATCTATGCAGCCCCACTCCCCCCAAAAAGGGCAGTATTTGACTGACCTTAAGCAGCAGGGATTTTTCTGGGTGGCATGACAAAGAGCTGCAGAAATTAAAATTGATCTTATCTTGGCTGTACTGTACAGTTAGAAAGGGCCTACTCTGTTTGTGGGCGCAGGATTTAGCAGGACAATTTTGGAAGTCTTTGGGGTGAATACAATGCAAACAGTGCAGAATCAGCAATGCTCCAGCCATGCTCTTTGTCATTAGGAGAGGGCTGTCTTACTACTTTTTTCCTGTATGATGTTGCCTTATTGTGAGGTTTTTTTGTCTTTATGTGACTGGAGGCAGCAAACCAAATGATTGTTCCATTCTGAATAATTTCATCAATAGTTTTTGGCAGCACTATAACTATCTCAAAGCCT
Organism: Cardinalis cardinalis; assembly: GCA_014549065.1. Lineage (NCBI taxonomy): Eukaryota > Metazoa > Chordata > Aves > Passeriformes > Cardinalidae > Cardinalis > Cardinalis cardinalis. Next base: position 2,063,335 of record JACDOX010000029.1, read on the forward strand.
TTGCATGAAAAAGCATTGTCACGCTTTGTTTACTGAGAAGATTTGCAATGGTAAAGGAAGGTCCCAGAGGAATTCAGATTTGTGTGTGTCACGCCTTCCTTCTGGCTCCTGATTGTGTACAACATGGGAGAGAGTTCCTCTGCACTCTTCCATCATAACTTCMACTTTGATTCCTCTGTATTACCTCTGAATTTGACCTGAATTATCTGTGAAGTTAAGGGTAAGAGTGGTATCATTCATAGCTCAATGTAATTCATCACCTGAGTGTGAGAGAAGTAGGGAGTAAAATTAAAAAATAAGTGAATCATGCAAAAGATACTTGTCAGAGACAGGTTTTCTATCTGAAATAATGCTTTTCTTTGCTCTAGATATATAATGAGTGSCTTCCATATGTGCCTGGGGCTGTACATAGGTGATAAAAAAATTAAAAATAGTCRGTCTTATACTAGTTTGTACATCAATCTTTGAATTTGGCCTACAGGAGATATAGGAACTCTAATTACTGATTACTAGCAAGAAAAAAAAGTAAATAAAAAGCCCATGTTCTCTCAGCCAGCCCAAACATATACCTCAGAATAAATATGACTGATGAGGTCTGAAAGGGCAGCAGTGAGGAGAGAAGCTGTGTCAGCCCATCCCAGCCCGTCCGTACGGCTGCGCACGGGCACAGCGGGGTTACAGGGCTGCAGTTTCCCGTGGGATGGGCCATGTTCTCAGCCTGCAGGGGCACAGCCTGCCCCTCTGGCACCATCAGTCCTGCCTGCCCCTCTGGCACCATCAGTCCTGCCTGCCACTCTGGCACCACCAGTCCTGCCTGCTAGATGAAGGCCTGTCACTATGCCATTATTTCTATTTCAGGGCACATTCTGTCTGCTGAGATGTCTTGTCCAGGCAAAGGCGATCTTGAGCCAAAGGCAAAACTTCCTGTCCAGGGGAATCTTTCAGAGAACAGATTTTTTAAAAGTTAGCATYGATTCCCACTGCAAGGCCTTCCCTCTATAACTTGCAGTGACACCAGCTGCAGCACCTGAGAAGAGYACTGGATTATGGGAAGTGCATCAAAGGTGAGGGCAAGCAAAGTGGCCTTTTTTGTACCTGGCAAGGCTTGCAGGGCAGATGGCACCTGCTGGGAGCTTCAGGCTTTAGCAGAAAATTACCAAATCTCCCTGGTGCTCTTTTCTAGCTGAGTATGAGATTACTGGCTGAATTTGGAGTGGTCACTGTGAAGTGGGCATGATGAGCAAAGCTGGAGCTGAGCACCAGGACAGTGTGGCTGGGCTGATCCTTGCCCAGTACAGAGTTCCCAGTGCTCCAAAGATGTACAGCCAGTTCTCCCCTGGATGGCCTGTTCCAATGCTTGACAGCCCCTTTGGTGAAGAAATTGTCTCATATCGAGTCCAAACCTCTCTGGCATAACTGGAAGCCATATCTGTCTGGGGCTGATACATCTTGATCAAAATCAAAGAGCATTTTGTTATAAAGYGTTATAAAGTTAAAGCTTGTTTCATACATACCTTTCAATTGCATCAGAGAGGTGCAATTGTGGGAAGATGTGAAGGTTGTTAAAGTGGTAAAGGTTGTTGCATCTCAGGTGAAAACCAGCAATTTTACCTGTCTCAGGGCTGAACAGTGTCAAATCATTTTACAAATCCTTGTGTGCCTTAGCACAGCATTGTATAAGAGAGGCAACAAGTACAACCAATTAGCCAGAGAAATCAAGAGCTATGCAGAGAAGTGAGCACCTTTATGGAATGGAAACATCTTGGGTGCCTTCATGGGTCTCCTGTTGGACAAACATCCCTCCTTCATTCGAGGGTCAGCTGGGGTCACTGCCAGTCCTGCTTCAGCCGATGTGCACTGTCAGGCAGCAGAGAGATGATGTGAATTAARTGGCTTGTCATCTAGTAACAGAGTGGAGAACACGGGCTTTGCACAGCTCTCATTTGTTCAGCATTTCTGTAGTCCAATATTGCAGACTTGGAGGGGTTTGGAAGTTTTGGAAGGGTTTGAGAAGTGCTTTCCCAGAACTAATTCCTCACTCAGTGGGAGGGAGAAAGATTGAACTCTATCTTGTGTTTGCTATTATTAAACATCTCTTCCCTTTGATATGCAGTTTCAGTTCAGAGGTGAGGGGATATCTTTTGTGTGATAACAAAAAAGGGCCCAAAAGAGAGAAAAAGAAAAATCTGAAGACTGGCATTTTCTGCTTAAGTGAGCCCAAAGCATCTCAGCTTTCACAATCTCCTCTCTTAGTGCAAGAGGGAAAAAAAAAACAAGCAGCAGAATATTACATACCTGAAACCCATACCAGGTTCTGCTGTCATAAAAGCAAAATTTAAAAGTGAGCACTCACATTTCCACCAGGAGACACTAGCTGTGGCAGAGACAGGCAGCCAGGCTTCTTCACAGCCCCAGTTCCAGTATCATCTTATTTTGCTGACCAGGGATCTTTCCCAGCTTGGAGCACAGACAAGCCAGCTGGCTGGGCTACCACTGTGAGTGAATACATTTGGAAATGGCTGTGCTATCTCAACGCCTTACGGATACATCAAAGTGTGCAACAAGCACAGCTGGGGTTTGTCTCCCTGCCTGCTGCCAGAAGTTCCAGCTTCTTCTCCTCACTCTCTTCATCCATATATTCTCAGTCCTTCCTCCACCCTTCAAAAACAAGCTAAATGGTGTATTATTAATGATCTTTGGTTTAATAGCCATGCTATTAAAGAAAATCTGAAAAGGGATAATTCTACACGCCAATAATCTGTCCACTGATTCTTCTCTTTTAGCGTCAGATGAGCATGCAAACTATTACTATTCTGGTTAAATTCAGTTCTCAGGCAAATAAGAGGCCCTGACTAGAGCTGAGGGATTGTGCTGGCAAGCAAAATGAGAAAGGACGAGGCATTTCAATCCCAAACTTCATACTTAGCAAGTGATATCACCTTGGGCTGCTGGCTGTGTTAGGATTGGTTCAGCAGCCAGGCCTGGGGAGGAACAGGATAGCTGAGCATCAGGGGATTCTGTTCTGGAGCAGGCATGGAAATTTCCAGGTCCCCTGTAAAATCTGTTAGCACTACATTGCAGAAGATTTCCTGTAATCTTTGTGACAGAGTTTGTGCTCCAGGCTCTGGAGAATCTTTATGTTCAAAATGCTTCCCTTGGTGGATTTCCAGTGATGCAGCTGGGAGGCAAACCTGGTCCATCTCACTGGTAACAAAGATAATTGCAGTCTCTGTTAATTCATGTTTCCTGTGTTAATGATTTCTTTCCGACAAAGTGCTCTGAGAATTTTTTCTTGTAGCATAAAGAGAGAGAAAAATCACTCCCCCCACTGCCTTGAATCTGTTGCCAGTTTCTGCTGAGACAGTGAAGATGGAAGCAGAAGGTTTTTGTCATTCTGAATTTCTTGGACAGTGGCTTTTTTAGTTTTGTTTTTCTATTCTCAGCTTGTTGTAGGATACCTTTTACCCATTTGGAATTCAAGTATCCCTGTTTCCTATGCTGGTGATCCTGCTGCCTCCAGCTGGGATTCTGCAACACAAACTATTTACAGAATTAAATACTGGAACCAGGAGTCTTTAATTGCCTGCAGATGCATCTTCACCCTCTCAGCAGCACTAGACAGATGCCTGAACTATGTAAGCTGGTGCAAACTCTAAATTGATCTTAAGTGCCTACACAGACCTCCCTGACACTGATTTTTGTCTGGTTCTAAAGTAGTGAGAATGGTTCTCTGCCCTCAGACACTGCCTGTCTGACCAGTCATGGAGAGCTGTGCAGACAAGCCCTGGAACAGAGGCTCGTGTCTTGGGAATTGGAGGGGAACATCTCCAACCCCCAGCACACACAGCTGTTTGACACTCATGAGGAGCTTTTGCCATCCATGACCATGGGCCATTCTGGCCCAAATCAGGTTGTCAGTTTGATTATAATCACAGCCATTAAGGGAACTGTTCATAAATTTCCTATTCTTGTAACCAAGGCTGGCACTGATGTATAAGCCCCAGAGCTTTGAAGTCAGGGCTGCCTTCAGAGCACTCTGAGAGTAGATAAAGAGATGTCAGCACTGGATATGCTGTAGTAACATTGCTTTGGGTTGCTCAGAAACATCGTAAAGTTCATATTTCACAATCATTAGCCTCAGCAGTGCCCATCTGTTAAGCACTGGTAACAACTGAAGTGTTTCATAGCAGATGTTCTCCCGAACAAGTGCCTGCACAGACTTTGCTGATTTCCTGGATCACAACTGTTTATCCCAAATAATTCTGCAAATAATTGTCAGAGGTCAGTTCATAGTGAATGTCCTATTTTCTGGGTTTACACTGGTTAGAGCAGTGCAGAACTGCACCCTCTGCACTTTAGCCCTGCTCTCAAATATTGGTACAAATCAAGAAGAGACTCAGTGGAGTGTAAAACAGATGGAAGTGAGATCAAAATAAATCCTTCCACTTTTACCTCATAACACTTCAGATCACAGATGGGAGCACTGAGATGCAGACAAAATATGACAGGAGGCTACTTGAACATCTGGAGTCTAAACAAATGCTTCTTTATACAAAATAACATTTAGCAAAAAATGCCTAGAAAATGTGAAAACTGGACCCAATCCTGGTCCCATGGAAGTCGCTGCCAACACTCTTGTTCACGTCAGCAATTCTGCTCTGATGACATTACAAATGTCATGTCTGAGTTACATCCGATGGCAAATGGAATTTTAAAAGCTTTCCCCAAACCTTTCTGGTAGAATTGTCTTTGCCAAAAAAAACTTTGCAAGGATATTTAAGGCAGGAGCCAAATGTCCAGTATTTGGATTCTCTCTTCAAAGCCACAAATATCTATGTGGTGTTCAACTTGCCATGAGAGCCACTTAGAAAYGGGCACTTAATTCTGCTTTGTACCTTTGGAAATGTCCCATCTTATTTAGGTTTTGACATAACTGTAAAAGGCCATGTCAGTTTAAGGTAACACTGTTGTCCAAGCATTTGTCACTGAACCTCTTTTAGTGAGGAGAGTTTCTCTCACAATTATCCAGCTGTGAAACAGAGCTGGATGAGCACTTACCATGATTGAGCTGCAACACCAAGCTGCTGCTCAGGCAGGGCATAAGCTGATCTGGTAGGCTTTGCACTGGAGTTGATGAATAGCATTGGATGAGCTGTTTGAGACTAAAATAAAAGAGAATGTCATAGAATCAAGGCTGCTGAATGTTAGAATCTCTGCAAGTGACAGTTCTGTTCTTACCCAGATAATAACATCTACACGGAGAACCAGCTTCTTTGGGAAGCTGGTCTTTTCAGTTTAGTTGGGAAAAGATGAGAATAGGATGAGAACAGAAGTTGGTTTGTATAAATTTTTAGGAAAGGATGTTGTAATAAAGAAATACTTGGATAACACAGGAGGAATCTGGAATTCTTGATAGATGATTAGAGCGGACAAGCTCGGGGTATACCAGTGTGTGTTTATGGTTTGTGTAATGAAGGACAAATAGGCAGCCCTGCCTCTRTCCAACTGGAAATCTGTGTGTGATTAAGGAAGGGAGATGTGCTCCCTTCACTACCATTAAGTAGAGTTCTCCCTTATATCACTGTCATGGGCCAGGATCTGATTTAAACCACGTGCTGTAGCCAGTAACCTCAGATAAATCAGCATTTTGTGTCTTTCTAAGGTATTGTCTGTCATTGCAAGGACATTTAACAAACYGCCTGTGTGGGAATTGCTTGTTTAATCTAAAGCAGAAATACAGACATCTTTGGGGTGGGAAGGCAGGAGTGAGACCAACAGGACTCATAACAAATATGTGAAAAGTATTAAAGTAGCCAAGACCTTCCACTGCAGGTGGTGGTCTGCATGCACATGTAGGGGAGAAGCCCTCTGTGTGGAATGTCTGATRTACAGTGCAGGTGTACAYGGCCAGACACATCAGCTGGGCTCAGTGCTCTCTGCAGGGTGAGGGGCATGGTGACAGAGCTTCCTACAGCTTTACACCGCCGTGTGGCACCTWGCTGACCCAGCTGGAAACTGGAGCCTCACCACAACTACCCCAGCTCTGGTGATGGTCACACTGCTCTTTTGGGTGCTCTTGGTATTTTAGTAAGACCGTGCTGATCTTGTAGATCTTTCAGGCTTGGGTGGTTGCTTGATCTTTTGGTGGGATTGGCTGGGAGATCATATACTTAAAATTCACAGACATCTTTTTCATTTTGCTGCAGATTTAGATAAGAAATTTTATGAGACACAGATTTTAGACAACTTTAGATGAACGTTATTCCAAGCTGGGATCTCAGTCCATTCCTGAGAAGGGCAGGGATGGGGAATCACAGGATGTTAGAATGATTTTGTTTGAAAGGGACCTTTGAAGGTGCTAGTCCAAACTCCCTGAAATAAGCAGGGACATCTTCAATTAGATCAGGTTGCTCAGAATCCCATCCAACCWGACCCTGAATGTTTCCATCAAGGGAGGGGTCATCAACCACTTCTCAGTAGAGTGAGAGTGTATGTATGTATGTATAGAAAATTAGTGCGGACAGCCGGGATTTTTTTTTCTATTGCCTCTTCAAATGTAAAATCCTCAGCTGTGATCCAAGAGGAGTAGGTTCTTTGTGTTCAGGTGAAGCASAGGGGAGACATGTGCCTGCTCCTTAGACAGCTCCTTGGTTATTCATTCAGATACAACTGCATCTGTATTTTGCATTTTGGCTGCTGAATATTTTAAGCAACCAAACTGAAGCGTGCCAAAGCCAGAGAGGGTGTCACTGGAACAGACATGTGATGTGCAGCGTGTGTCTCTTGTTAAATGCTGTTAATTGCCTTGGCTGGGCAGCCTGCAGTTCCCTGGTAGGTCTCTGCTGGGATCCCAGCCTTTGCTCCTCTTCTGCAATGGAAACATTTCTCCCTTATTTATTTTTGCGTGAGAAAACATGTTTCCATTCTGAGCCTCTGGATACCGCTGGAGTGCCCCCCTGACCTCTCCTCGTGGGCCCAGCCCGTGTAAATGACCAGACGAAGGAATGTGCGTGAAGGAAGTGCTATAAAGTAGAAATATTGCTGGCTCGTAAATTCCCTCCAGCACAGCAAGTTTTCAAAATAAACAGAGCTACAGTCGCGTAGGACAGCATAACTCAGCGGTGCAACATTCATCACTGGCTTTTGCAAAGGAGGGCAGCCTGACACCAAAATTAAACTCCTCCAGGAGTGCTGTCTGCCCTGGCAACAGACCTGCATTACATTTCCAYACAGACTTCACCTGGCTTTGTTCTCCAGGTTATTCCCCTCTTCAAAACTTGTACCAGGCTGAATCCAGGTTGGGAAGCTGAACTACAGTTCTTACTCTGGTCACTGGGATTTGGCGGCCTTTGTATCCTCTGGGTGGCTTTTATAAAAAATCACAAGTTTTGGTGTTCCTGTGCTCCTCCAGCCTGCAGCATGAATGTGTCCACATCTGCAGTAGCTGGGAGGCCAGCCCTGAGCACTGCCTGCTGCTGGATGCCAGGATTGCCGAGGTGTGCTTGGTGCCTCCCTGCTRCTGGGTCTGCTCAGCTGCAGATCACTCTTGATTCCGCTCCAGTGACACTTCTGTGTCTGCCCCTGAGGGCTCAAGACCCCTTACTCCTGAAAACAGATTGCCAGATGTTTGAAGAAGCAGCTTATGCACTGCACAGATTGCTTCTAAGTGCAACATTCTGGTGTTTGCTATGCCATGAAAAGGAAGGTTTTTCCTTGGACTGGGAGCTTTTTGAAGAGAAAGCAGCTTTCTCCTAACCCACTCTGACAAGTAGTGCACAAAGRGCCATCTGACAGCTTCCCAGAACCCATATCATGTCAAGAAGTGGGGTCAAACTCAGATTCCTCAAAACAAAATGTTAATTTTGGAACAKAAGTACGAGCACATATCTCAGCTTCAGACACCAGTCCACTCAGAAGCCCRTCTTAGGGTTCAAAGCAGTGGAGTCAACATGACTGGCAAGCAGAGACAGACTTACTTTTCAACAATTTTTGGCTTGACATTGGAGATTTTCAGAAGTTGAATTTAAGGGACTTTTGGTGAGCTTGTACTGCTTGTTGAAATATATTCCATTCTGACACAAAACACACTGCCTTTCCACTGAGACCCAGCATCCTCCTGCTCTTCTCCCCTGACTCTGCTCTTCTTATCTAAAAGAATTTGGTTTGTTTATTTAGTAAAAAATTGAATGTTTCCAAGGGCACTGAGACTTTTTTCTCTTCACCAAGAGCTCAAATATCTACTGAAAAAGCTTTGATGAGAAATTTTCAATCAGATTCAATGAARAAAGAGATGGAGGAGGAAATGATGAGGTTTTTTTTTCTTCTAAAGCGCCCAAGAGAGTTCCTTAAGTTCAGTTGTGGGAATAAAGAAGAAAGTGACTGCCTTTGATCTGAAGGGAATCCTATAGTTTTCCTGAATTTTGCCAGCTGCTCCAATTCTGCACTTCCACTCAGACAAAACCCTACATTATGATTGAGCCTGAAACCAATGTAAACAATTGTCTGCCCTTTTACCCCTGCTGTTGGAAGATGGAGTACCAGTGGAGYTGAGAATTTACTCAATACATCTAAATGAAGTGTAACCTTCCAGAGTTAGATGGCACCAGCTAGATAACCCTGTTCAAGTGGAAATAGATGGGGGATGACACTGAAGATTGCATGATGGGGCTGTGGCTGATAGTCCTGCTTGTGACTTCTGTGCTAACTGCACTGGACATGTAAACACCAAAAGGTTCGTCATCACCAGATCTAGAAARACTCCCCAAAAGACTAGCTAAAAGCTTTATGTGTAAGTGAGGGAGAAGAGATTCATCATGCCACAGACTGCATCATGCAAGAACAAGTTAMTGATAAATGGATGAAGAATAAATTGAGGCCACAATTAAGAGAAAGTCCTCAACATTTCAAACGGGCTTTGAAAGACTCTGTCAGCAGACTGGATTAAAGAGGTGTGGAATAAGAGGGTTATTTGTGTGGTTATGGGATCTGGACTCASACCAGATCTTTCCTTGGAGTCCACAAACCTTGATGTGCTTTTTAACCTACATAGTTTTACACCTTTTAGAAATTAAAAGTTTTCAATGAAAGTGAGAGAGAGGATGTAGTATTGGCCACACAGGAGTGCTGAAATAGCAGTCTGATATATCCCACAGAGTAAAGCACAGAGACAGCAGATATTTCTAAGCCCTCCTTCCTGAGGATGAGATGTCTTGGGCAGTACCTTGTAAAGGTGCCGGTTCCACATGCCCAAGGACACTGCTAGTGCTTGCACATCTTGAAGGGCTGTGTGGGACGCAGTCTTCCAGCAGGGGCTTCCAGGGCAGTGGAGCATGTGGGAAGAGAGAGATGAGAAAAAGGAGARGCAGAACAGAGGCAGAGCAGGACAATGATGAGGGAAAAGGAAAGGAGAAGTAGGGAGCTGGAGGGAAAAAAWTTAGAAAAATGTGGAAAGGAACTAAGAGTAAATGTGCAAGGTGAGCAAAGGGAAGGATGAGAAAGTGGCAGAAATAAAAAAAATAGGGAGATTAGATGGGCCAGCTGCAGAGCATGGCATAAGCARCCTCTGGGCTTGCAGACAGTGGAAATTATGGAAGCTGGCTCCTCTGACTCAGGTCCTAGTGCAAGTACCAGGTAGCTCTTGCTCATCTGTCTGTGCCTCTGCTGCACAGCAGTGTTCTGGGTGCTCTGGGTTGTTTTCCCTCATGAGCATGATCCTCTCTCTTCCAGCCTCATGGCCCTAGCAGAGTAAATGTTTGGGAAATTCCTATTGCTCTTGTTTTGTAGCATCTGGAGTTAGGGCTGAATAAAGCCCTTCAGGCTGGGARGTTTTGGAAGGAAGCCCCACACTCCCTGGGCCCTTTGCCAGTGAGTTAATCCTTTCTGTATTGACCCTTCTAGAAGCAGCAGTCCCAGGCCACCAAGGATCTGATAGCCTTGAGCTCCCCATGCCTGGAACTGCGCTCGCTGCTTTTTAGYGCTGATCTCTTCCCAGCAGCTTTCCCCCAAGGACCCAGGAGGCAARGCAGGGGCAGCAGATCAGCCACATCAGTTCTCGTTCTCTCAGTCAGTGCTGTGGTGCAGCTGTCACTGTGTCAGTCAGTGCCATGTGCTYCAGCCACTTCTGCTTCTGTTGCCACTGCCTTGCATAAACGTGCCAGAGCTCCGCACTTCCCTACAGATACACCAGGATCTCTCCCAGGGCCCAAGCTGCATTGATCACTGCAACATCCCTGATCCCTTTTCCCACGTGTGGGACTGGATCAGGCTGGGCTTGGGCCGAGCTGAAGGCACAGAGCAGTAAGTGGTGCTGAGAGCAGTAAGTGGTGCTGGCTGAGCTCATGTTCAGGGGTGTGTTCGTGGGGTTACAGGCAGCACCAGCCTGCCRGGGCAAATCACTCCAGTGTGCAAGAGCTGAGCTGTGTGGATGTTTGTCTTGTGTCCCCATGAGGGACTTGGGGTTGGTTCCATGGCTTGGAGTAGGCAAATGGAAGCAGGGAATTAATTATCTCTGGCAACATCTGAAAATCTCTCAGCTTTCACAAGGAGCCATTGCAGCTGAGGATCACTGCAGCTATGGCAGTAATCTGCACCACTTGAGGGCCTGGGCTTAGCCTTGCCTTTAGTACAGTCTTCTGAGTAATCCCAAATTCCATAAATAGCTCTTAGTGCCAGAGTGCTCCTTGAGCAGCTGTTTTCCAAGGGCTGGAATATTCACACCAGCCAGCAGGACCTGGCAGCACTCATCTGCAGCAAGCAAGATTTGGCTTTCCAGACACTGCTTCCCCCCAAATGAAAGGACACTCTTGCAGCCATGATTCAGAATAACACTCTGCCTTAGTTCTTCCATCCTTCCATCCTTCCTTTCCTTAAAAAGGAAAYAAAACACCAGGATAGAATCCTCTGTGTGGGATTTGGATGCCTAGATGTAGGCTTCTAATGCTGTTTGGAACAGCTCACAGGTGCAGTGTGCCTGTCAGATGATAAGAAGCTTGAGACCCAGGTATTTCTGAGATGGCAGCTGGAGGCCAGGAGGGACCCCACAGACCCACAGTGAATATTGCACAGCCATGTCTACACAGAGATGTATTTCATACAGCCAACCCAGCTGCTTTCTCCTTCACCTGCATTGTAGACAGCTCTCAGGCAGGCTCACTCTCATGGCACATGTTGGGAGGAGTGCAGAGCAGCATCTGCCACCTGGGTTTGTCTTCCACAAATAAAAGCTAAGCCCAAGGGTTTTTATGACCTTTAAACAACTTACACTTGCTCCTGCATCGCAGCTGCAGGCAGTCCACCTGGTCAGGGTGTTTGCTTGGGAGGAAAAAGCTACCTTCTGTGGGAGATCTGAAAAGCTTTTGTTTCCACATCAGATCTCCTGTTTGAGAGTGCATGCAACACCTCCAAGAAATGTAAAAGGGAAAACTACAGCCCCCACAGAACAAATGAGGTTGTAAATCCAGAGAAAATCTTCTTGTGTCATTTACGATCCAGCGCATCAGATACTGGCCTCTTGTGCAGAGTGGCTTGGTCCAGGCACATTCCTTCTCCTCATTTCCTCAGTTACCAGAGAAGGGGATGTTTGCTGTGGTGTTATTCTGGGAAAAGGGATTGCAAAAAACCAGGATTTATGTCCTTAGATGGGCACACTGCACAAATTAATTTTGTTCTTCTTCACAAGAAAAGCTAGTTGGCTATCATTTGCTAACTGGACATGGGGAGAAAGGCCATTGTAACCTCACAGATGTAGCATTCTAGGACTGATCTTTCAAGCCTAAAGTCTCTCTCTGCTTTGAGTTCCTTTTCTGGTGCCTGCTGTCTTAGTAGCCTACCATTTGGGCTTTTCCAGTGAGGTTATTGATAGGTACTTTATTGCCATGAGCTCCTTCTGGGCAAGGAAAGGACAGGACTATTCTTGTTTCCAGGTGTTCTTGACTTTATCTTCAGGGCAGACATTTACAATTCTATAAATTGCAACTGCAGTTTTTCAGATATTGCAGGAGCCAAAAAAGGCTGTTTATAATCAGGATGGGGTGGGGGAGGAAGTTGGATTTTGTTTTTTCAGGGAGAACAGTGCAAAGTTATTCAAAAACCAGAGTCAATATCCACACTTCTTTCTTTCTACTGAAGTTTCTGATTCCCTGCTAAAATCAAATGATGCGAAACCTGCTTGAAACTGCTGAAATCAGTGGGATGTTAGGAGCTCCACATCCTCCTTGGAGCTGAGCCCAGGCTCTGGGCCATGTGCTGGGAGGGCTTGCTGCAGGGAGCTTCAGCCGTGCTTGCCCTCCACTCCTGAGCATCTGCTCTTGAGCATGGCTGGAGAGAGGATTCTGAGCTACACAGACCTTTGATCTGAAATAATGTGGCCTTTGTACTGCTCTCATGCATCTTCCTCTGCATCTGCAACTGGCTCGGGGGCTGTCAGCTGCTTGTGCTCTGTCACTGAGGTCTCCCTGCTCTGCAGCACACCCAGCCCA